>JAVYIG010002506.1:0-243899 GCA_035222895.1 Strongylocentrotus droebachiensis | reverse complement strand
TGTGATGTTTAACCAGTCTTTACCTTTGAAATAGATAAGGTAAGAATTGTTTGTAGATTTGTTTGTGAATTCGGTATATAATAGATATATCGTCAGCTTTAATATTCGAAACATTTATGTTTCTATACTGGCTCTCTTGGACGTTACATCCTGATATGACCCGGCGCGCCGAGGGGTCCTATCAGGATGTAACGTCTCCTTGAGCCTATAGAAACAGCGATGTCTCTCATAGCAGTCAATATATCTATGAAATAATTCATGTCATCTAACAAAATAAAAAGAGATGCATTACATTTATATTGCTGGAAATACTAGCAAGAACATTCTGCAAAATGATTATTTGTGTGACCACATTTGGGGTAACTTAATATGCTGTAGATTACAGAAACTGCTCCCAGACCCCTCTAGCAGGGCGATCGGGCACGTTTACAGCGTAGGCGCCACAACTTGCCTTTACCATTTTCCTGCTTGGTACATTCGAGCCCCCCCCCCCCTTTTTTTGGAAAAAAGAATTGCTCAAACTTCGCCCTTGACTTTTAGAAGAAATGCAGGAAAAGACGAAGAAATGTGCACATAAATGTACAGTTTACGCATTCAGAATGTTCCATAAAGCATTTTAAGGTTCAACATTTTCCGAAACCCTTAAGCCGGCTCCGAACCCACGCCGTAATGGCTTTGCTCTCGCAATTCTGCTCATTTCACCCCCCCCCCCCTCCCCCATCCTTTGCAAAATCCTGGATCCGCCCTGTTAGACATGATAGAAGAATTGAACATCTAGATGGTGAGAGAGTAGGCTAAAGCTGATTAAAAAAATGATGAACCTTTATTGATTATTTTTTCTCTATTGAAATACAACCTCTGCGAATTTCTAAAGTTTCAATTACTGATGAGAAAAATGTTTCCTTGAGTATGTCATCCCTACTTTTTACCCAAATGTCATTTGATCAATAGAACCATTTCATCAGAAACCAATCTCTTATTTACTAGAAGAAATGGAAATATAGAATAGATAAAAAGAGGGGTAGAGAGATAGAGAAAGAGGGGGAGGGAGAGATGGTGAGACCTGCATTGAAAAGAAGAAAATCGAAGCTCAATTTTAACAGAGACCTTTGGAGGTAAAGATTTTTTTCACTGACTGACTGTTACGTTAGAAGTCTTTCTTTGAGGTTTTTTTAGAGACTTATATTTTAAATTCTTTGGAACTTCCGCAGTGCTGTGAGGCATACATTCGACGGAAAACTGTCTTTCTCCTTATTCTTTTTTCTAATTTGATATCTTTCCTGCATCTATACTTCTACTTCTACTTCTATTCTGCTACTTGTCAAAGCATGTTCAGCATCTAGACAATAGTTCTGCTGCCGACGGTGGACGGCTTGTGCGAATTTGTGCCAAAGTATTTATACATAAGGTACAAGTAAAAATGATGTATACACTCGACAGAAGGTATTTTTTTTCTCTTATTCAATTTTTTCATTTCATCCGCATCTAAATCGTTCTCATAAAAATATATATAAAAGTTTCACCTTATAATACCCCTTTCATAGCCGTTCTATTGGTGTCACACTGATGAAAATACCGAAAAATTTGCCCTTTAATATGTAAACAAATGTGAAACCGCCGCTTCTCGCATGTGCCGCTGTGGCAAGCCATGGCCGGAAGTGAAGACTTATTGCGTAACTGCTTTTTAGCTGCTGGCGCGCGCTTTGTATTTGAATTCGGCAGACAGTGTCAGTGCAGTTAGTGATATTATCATAGAGATATATATCAATTTGGATTGTTTGTTGTTTGTTAAAGCTTTTTATTAATGTAAAATTAAACGAATCAAATTACGCCAGCGCCCCATCTATTTTAGCAGCATGTTTACGCACGTGTGCATGCACATCATATCAACAAAACGTCAACAAAGACAACTAACTGCTAGCCGGGTTCGGGGCCGGGTTCCGAAAAAGCGCGCGTTCACGGACCAACAACGTCCTTTAACTATTTTCATCCACAAATTAGACATCCCTTTATTTTCCAGAGTCAGCGTGATTTTTTTTTCAACCAAGGTGCCTGATAGATATTCTGCTCAAAGAGTAATTTTAAGATAATGTACACCTCACCAGAAAGTTTATCTTGTCCATAATGTACACCATGTTTTTTCATTCTGCTTTCGATATATTTCTCAAGTTTCAGCCTCCCCAATTTACCAAGTACCACACAATTTGCAGTTGTTTTCAATTTGCAGTTGTTTTCAAGATCATGTAGCACTTCAAATCCCCATAGCTCACTTACATAGAGCAGAATAGGCAACACAAGTTTATCAAATATTTTCAAGAGGTTATCAGTAGGTAAGTGCAATTGGTAAGTCATTTTTTAGACAATTTCTATATTGCTCGTCTAGCTTGATTGAGTTGCTTAATTTGTGCTTTTACGAAATTTGTTGTTTTAGTTAAAAGTAGTTCCACGATAGACGTACTCATCAACAACTTATACGATATCGTCATCAAATTTAAATGTAGGGATCTTTCGAACTTTACCACAAGAAAATACAACAACTTTGGTTTCAGCTGTGTTGACTTAAAGAAACCATTTTTTTATAACAATAATCAGATACCGCATCAAAAGCAATTTGAAGATCGCTTTCAGTTTGTGCATGAACTGTTGTATCGTCTGCATACATTAATGTAAAAAGCCCGAGATATACATCTATACCGTTTTGATACGCAGGTACATCAATTTTGTCAGGTAGAACATTTACTCCTCCAAAATTTTCCCAAAGGAATTTTTTGACGTCACTTTAAAAAAGGGCAAATAGCATCGGAGATCAATTTCCCCTTCTCGCACACCAATGTTACAATCAAATGAAGAAGACTTTTCTGAACCAGAAATTACACATAACTTAGAATGAGCATAATAATGCTCAAGTAATAACATTGAAAAGATTATCATCAACATTATTCCTAAGTAATTTATTCCAAAGAGAACTCCTGTCAACCAAATAAAATGCATTCTTGGAGACGAAAGTAAATCATTGAAACTGTTGTAGACAGCTTGCTAAGTCAACTAAGCAACGTTATTCCTCTATAATTTTGGAATCACTAGGATTTCCTTTCTTCTGATAAAGAAGGTGAATTAACTCTATTTGTCCATTCCGATGGTACAATTCCACTTTATGCTTTTTTTTTCCATTATGCTCGTCGCTGGTTGTTTTCAACTGTGGATTTTCATATCAAAGTTGTTTTGAACGAATAACTTTTTTTACATTTTTTGAAACTTTAGTATATTACTTTTCAATACTTTCAGATTTGTCAATCTTTCTATAAAGTAAAACATTTTTTAATAAACAAGCTACATTATCTATTGATTCCTGATCAACCTGAATGTCGTGACCCTTCATATATTCGATCAACAACATAATGTATATTTTCGACTCGACTCGAAATTATCAATTAAACCTTTAGCAGAATTTATAATCCATTTAATTTTCGTAGTTGATCCCGATTTTTTTTCTTCACTTCTTTCACTTTTACGTTTTTCATATCTGCTTCCGATATTCAATCATAATAGAATGAGAGATTGTGTTTATCAGACATAAATGGATCAAATACATCAACCGCAAAATTAGGGAAAACTTGAAATAATTCGAACGATGCGGCACAATAATCAATGGTACTTATTTTAGCACTTATAAAATCATCTTGTTTATCCACGCCTACTCGACCATCAGTTGCAATAATCATTTTAAAATGTCTACACATTTTAAGAAATCTTTTGCCGTGGTTATTAATAACAGCGTCGCTGTTGCATTTCTCAAACTTATGTTCGAAGCCTGAAAATTCACAGTATCGAAATAATGGTTATCACGATAATTTATGCGGTCTGACTAAGCATACGTGCGCGCCTGAGCGTGTGTACACTCAAAAAAAAAAGTGCTAAATTTAGCACTTAAAGATTCAATTTTAGCACTTTTTAGGAGCTCGCATAGTGACTGCACTCGAAGTGCTGAGTTAGCACTTGCACCCGGGCTACTTTGCTAGCACCCAAAGGAGCTGACTGTTGTGCTAAATTAAGCACTTAAAGATTCAATTTTAGCACTTGTTAGGAGCTCGCATAGTGACTGCACTCGAAGTGCTGAGTTAGAACTTGCACCCGGGCTACTTTGCTAGCACCCAAAGGAGCTGACTGTTGTGCACTTAAAGTGCCAAGTTTTGCTCTCTTTTGGGTGCTAGCAGAATAGCCCTTGTGCAAGTGCTAACTCATGCGTTGTTTGACATGCCCCATCTACATTTGGTATGTGGTTAAGGTGGATGTCCTTCGTCATTTACCACTTTCAACTCTTACAGGAAACATTTATTAAACCAACATCCACAAGAAGAACCTGAACCTGAAGTTGTACAGGGTATGGAGGGTCTAGTTGATGCTGATTTGGGTGTTGCTGTTGGTGAAGTGCATAATCCTGCAGCAGATGATGCATTTGATGATGATGATGATAGGATAGGCCTACTACAAGAACAAGATGGAGCAATGCATAATGACAGTACAAGACACTATGGCCCGAATTCACAAAGCAAGGTTTGAGCTCAGACCAAGGTTTGAGGTCAAACCTCCTTTTGTTTCGCCAAACCTTCTTTTGTTATTTACAAACCTGGTTTGTAAATAACAAAAGGAGGTTTGGCGAAACAAAAGGAGGTTTGAGCTCAAACCCGGTCTGAGCTCAAACCTTGCTTTGTGAATTCGGGCCTATGAATATGACAGACAATGAAAGCGGACAAAATATACAGTTCCTTAGGTAGACAAAGGAACATCCCTTCACTGCTATTATGTAAAAATGTGTAGAACAGGTGTCACATGCATATTCACCTGTTCTAAACATTTTACATAATAGCAGTCAAGGGATGTTCCTTTGTCTACCTGAGGAACTGTATATTTTGTCCGCTTTCATTGTCTGTCATGTTCATAGTGAGACCAGCTGCATTTTTCATTGGTTCTCTTTTATCAAACACCAACATGACCCATGCTATGACAAACAGAGTGTTATCTGCTGCAACAGCTTTGAATACTGATGTTGTTGACAGTTTAAGGAGCAAAGTTATTCAGACTTTTGAGGCCTTGGGTATTGACCTGGAGAATGAAGAATGTAAGAATCTCTTAGCTGAATTTGATTCAAAAACAAATATTCACAAGGTAACAGCTATTATACTAACCGACCAATCAGATCAGGTTATGCAGTCAGCACTCGATGTTAAGTGCTGCATATTGTTATAGCACTCGTTTTCTGCACTCAAATATTCAGCACGTTTCGGTTTCCTTGTTAAAGTTAACCCGTCAAGTGCTGATTTTGCCACTTCAAGTGCAGAATCTCACTCAGCACCCAACATTTAGCACCTCAGTTTTTTGCGTGTACGTGTGTAATTAGGTTTTTATCAACGTTTATCAGTCAGAATAGACATGATTATGTATATTAATCTGATCTGGGGACCGACCTTTAACTTCTCCATCAGAAAGATCAGGAACCAGGGTCAGTCAGGGTCATTTTGTGGATTGAGGGTTGAGCATACCGCTGAACAAACACACATTGCGTTAGTGTTCTTATTTAGTTTTGTTTGGCAACCCGTCAGATTTGACTATTTTTGCCACAAATATTCGTTGTAATGCAATCAAATAAAACCTCTTAAGCTTAACAAATCTTCTTCTTCTTTTTTAATGCCAGAATTAAAATTTTAAAATTGAAAATACCACAACGTCCTCAAATGTTTACTTCACACGGATCCCAACTTACGTCATGATGTAGCCTGGATTTCAGACTGGTGAAAAAAGTAAGGAAATTAATTAAATCAGCTGTGTTTCCTCGCGTTTCTCTCCAGATTCCTTCTATATTCTCCCACAAACAGTGTAAAATGTCAGTTTTTCAAAATATATAAATCAGGATTTTTTGTTTTTTTGTTGGGGGGGGGGGAGAACCGCTGATAATATATGCCAACCACGACATATTTTAACACGTGCCACAAGGGAGAAGGCAATTGAGAGAAAATCATAAGTTTATTATATCTGTGTAGGCTACACGACGAACGAGAGAGTTGTCGGCGAATACGTCACAGTCCAGTGACTAAATTGTCAGTTTGCGATTCGCATAGATCAGTGACCTAAAATTTCAATTAGTTTTAATTTGTTGGAATTGGTCGGATTAATTCCAAACTTTCGCCATTTTGTTTCTCTCATTTTCCACTTACAAACAAATGAAATTATGACAAGGGTTGGATTGCAGTTGTTATGAAACGACGTTCCCTGATGGGTGCGTTCGATTTATTCAGTGCCTCGTTACAAATTATTTTATTTAATTGCTACGATTAATTATTGTATTTCAATAGTCAGAATGCGAATTTCATATATTGTTGATAGGTAGGATAACCATTATGGCTTGTCTTACCTAGCAACACGTACTGTATGCAATCCGCATTCTGAATATGAAAATACAATTATTCGAAACGAGTAACGAGTGAATGAAATAATTTTTAACGAGGCAAATGTTATTACATTATGAAAATGGCCTAGGCCTATACAAGAAAAAGGTATGTTTAAACGGGTATAGCCCAGTTCTGGTCATGCGATTGCATTGTGAAAGAAACGTTGTGCATGGAATCGATCAGAAAAGGTTGATCATCTAGCATATAAGTATTGGTGTGTACTGCAAGGTTCTGGAATCATCAAAATGATAAGAAATTTGGCCCAGTCTTGGTGAAGTTACAAGCACTGTACACAGAAATATGGGACTATGCAATATCTATCCAGGCCGGATCGATATTATAATTTACCAAATATATCAATTAGTAGGCGGTTTCCCGGCAAAACTTGTATCATCACGTATTAGTCAAAATATATTCTTTCACATGATTGGTAATTCAAACAGAGAAAAAGAGAAGTAAATTCAATCCCCAATGTAAGGAGTAAATTTACACCCCACAAGAATTATGATTTTACTCCCTTTAAGGAGTGAAATTTGGACCCAATGGTGCTTAATTAAAATCTTTTGGTTCCATTTTCATGAAAAATGGGTTCAAATTTACACCCGTGGGGTTGAATTTTACATATTATTGCTCCGGTTGTCTCATTTCCGCCAGCACAAACGTAACTAGTTCGCCGTCTATAGAACGTATATAGCAGACGGCAATCGATGGATCAGACGACACTTGGTAGTGATTTCGTATGTGAGATTGCTTTGCTAAATATAAAATACAAGAACCTTTTCCATATCTTTAAACTATCATTGATATCTGATAATTAAACAGTTAGTAAAATACACCTACCAAACTACATAATACAATGAAATACTTGACTGAAAGTAGGGGGGTTGATGTGGTGCACAATTGCACCCCTCTGTTAATAGTCGAATAGTCCATGGTGTGTCATGAATATTCATGTTTTTGCTTACCTCGGCAAAATGTTTGCTGTTACTAAATGGAAAAATTACAGTGGGGGGTTGGCTGAAGTGGACATAATGAACCAAGCAGAACTGATCTATGATAATTCACGTTTTTATCCTTCGTGTGCTTGACCTATAATCTTACAATCGCGTGGTAAATTGAGACCAAAGTTCGACTTGTTGTACATGTGTTATATAGGCAATGGCGAGCTTGCGACCTATTTTGATGAAATTACGGTGGGTGAACTTTCAAAAGTCAATGGGACATGAGGGTTCCAATGAAAGAGCTAGTGATAACGTACGTCGGGTGGATGTGCTTTTCGTTTAAACAAAAAAAGATTTTTTAACGATTTTTTGTGTACATGTTAGGCAGCTGGACTCTGCCGATAGGGGGCGTTCTCAAATGAGACTAAACAGAGCTATATGATACGATTCCACAACCTGTGGGGAGTAAATCTACACCCTTCTTATGCACAGCATCAACCAATTGATCATCCCACGAGCAATCAATCACCCATGCTTCGTAATCACCTATCAGTGACTGATTCCAACCTTTTGTCTACGTTTCACTGCTCTAACCTGTTCCACGAGTTATATGTCGAAAAGCTATAATGCTTACCTAAATAACAGTTAGTGTGAACTCAACACAAGTGCATGCTTGTCTGGATGGATCAAATGTAGTGGAAACACCTAAATACACAATCCTGCCTTCTCGAAAATCTTCCCTTTACTTACACGTATAAGAAGGCAATTATGTACTAGTTAGTAAAACAACACTTTTGCTAATTTCATTAAATTATCAAATATTATCTTCGGTACAAAAGGGGTACAACCCCTTATTCTTGATCAGATAACTTTCACACAAATAATATGCCTAAATAAAACATGATAATTCCCCCAACATGACATGACATGAGGTGCTAAATGTTGGGTGCTGAGTGAGATTCTACACTTGAAGTGCCAAAATCAGCACTTGACGGGTTAACTTTAACAAGGAAACCGAAACGTGCTGAATATTTGAGTGCAGAAAACGAGTGCTATACACTATGAACATGACTGAGACTGACAATGAGAGCGGACAAAATATACAGTTCCTCAGGTAGACAAAGGAACATCCCTTCACTGCTATTATGTAAAAATGTGTAGAACAGGTGTCACATGCATATTCACCTTTTTACATAATAGCTGTGAAGGGATGTTCCTTTGTTTACCTGAGGAACTGTATATTTTGTCCGCTCTCATTGTCAGTCATGTTCATAGTGAATATGCAGCACTTAACATCGAGTGCTGACTGCATAACCTGATCTGATTGGTCGGTTAGTATAATAGCTGGGATCCAGATTTGTCCAGACTTGTTCCTCGCGTGCAAGTTTGCTGCACTGGCTCGATGGACCGGCCTGCGGTTCGCTAGGCTAGCTGCGCGGGTACGTGCCCGGTCGGGGGCCAGGGCCAGGATGCCCAGCCAAGCGGAGCTTCTTATCCTGCATATAGCAGCAGTCAAAGGGGTCAAAGCGAGGTAAGCAATCAAATAAACCAAGTTGAGGTAGCACTTTTTAGGAGCTCGTACACTCAAAAAGGTGCTAAATTTAGCACTTGAAGATTCAATTTTAGCAGTTTTTAGGAGCTCGTATAGTGACTGCACTCAAAGTGCTGAGTTAGCACTTGCACAAGGGCTATTCTGCTAGCACCCAAAAGAGAGCAAAACTTGGCACTTTAAGTGCACAACAGTCAGCTCCTTTGGGTGGTAGCAAAGTAGCCCGGGTGCAAGTGCTAACTCAGCACTTCGAGTGCAGTCACTATGCGAGCTCCTAAAAAGTGCTAAAATTGAATCTTTAAGTGCTAAATTTAGCACTTTTTTTTTTTGAGTGCATATATGTAAATTATGTTAATTTTCCTTCATTTGGCAGTACCTATATCGACACGATACGCCATTGCTATAGCGCATGCGCATATGCACTCACAAAATTACACCCCTCAAATGACTATTCTGTACACCTTTGCGTATTTTCTACTTTTACTCCCTAAAAGGTGTAATAGGGGGCGCCCTATTTTTTCCAATTTCGTTTTACTCCCCAAGAACACCTTTTATTTCACTGTGTGTAAGAGCTTCCAATTCATTTTTTGAGAGGGGAGCGTTTCCAAAACTGGTCTATACCTTTAAAAGTTCTTCAGGTTATGATAATGCGAGAGTTTTATATACAGTGCGATATATAATGCGAAAGGAAATGAGAAAATAAGGGTTGCGTAGCTTAAACCAAAGTTCCTAATTGCTGAATTTTGGGTCACTGGTTTAGAACGCCAATGCGTTATTCACAAGTCCACGGAGACGGACCAGTGGTTCCGGCGACACCAGCTTCAGTTGACCAACAGATGTTCAACCTTCACTTGATTAACTCCTTTGTGGAGGTACTATACTTTTCAGCCTGGATGACTTTAGTTTAATATCATATTTCATAGTAACCCATACCCGAGAGACTCTGGTTAAGGTCTGCGATGATGTTGACTCCATGGGCCCAAATCACGTTTAATTCATCCCCGTCAGTTGAAGGAAAGAAATCCAGTACATTATCATCCGTATGAGTAGCTCCATCTATAGATATGATGATAACACCATTAATTATGATGATGGCGATGATAATAATAACATGATAATGACAATAATGATAATAAAAAGAATAATAATACTAATAATAATCATCATAATAATCATAATAATGAATATAATAATAACAACAATTATTATAATGATAAAATTGATAAAAATAATTATGTTGTAATCGGATTAATGTTGCGCAGTTTACTTTCAATATTTCATTATTTTAGTAATATAGACAGTTAAAGGGGATGTAGCATGACGATACCACGTGTCTTTCCCGTGGCCTGACTCGGGGCCAATCGGGTATAATACGACTACAGGCGACGCGACCGCAGTATTCACGTGCGTGCAACATACGCAAAACCGGATCATGAGGACAACTTCGGTCTGTTTCGCGAACGCTAGCGCGCTGACCGTTAATCAAGTCCATTCGTTTACTTACAGTTGTCCAAACGAATTCGTAGATGACGTTAACCAGTATTTGCCATGCTACACCCCATGAAGAATGGTGACATCCCGGCCCCCCCCCCCCCCCCCACTCCGAGAACGGACGGACCCCATGCGTGTTACCAAAATGTCCGGTAAAGGGGTACTTTTCGTGCGACAAAGTCCGGCCCGAGAATTGTAAAAAAAGGGGTGTATTAACTTTTCACCCGGAGATTTCTTTAAAAAAGGGGTGTTTTTTCTTTTTTTCTCTCATCACTTTGGACTCCTGAGAAATTATTCCGAATTTAGGGGGGTACTTTGAGCATTTTTCATGATTTAGGGGGTCTCCAAGGCAGGAAAAGGCCGCGAAAAGCCCACGAAAGGGGGTTCGGAAATGTTGGCAGTCCTCAGATAGGGGGTGCTTTCAAAAAGAGGGAACGAGCATATGCGTACCCTAAATAACACTGAGTGGGGGGGGGGGGGGCGGGGGTGACATAAATTGATAACAACTGGAAGATGGAGCACATAGATCATTCATTCATATGAAATACATCATGAAGGTTCAGATGAATACGTTACAACGATGAATTAAAATCTAGAACCAGTCTGATGGAGATTGTATTCTTTTGGATGAGCCTCGCATGTATTCTCTAAAATGTTCTGAAGTATTAAACTTTAGGATAGGTCATATCCTATTGAATATGACGTAATAAAATATCGTTAGCTTATATGAACAAAGCCAAAATAATTATTATCAACAACCTAATTACTTTTTGATTAGTGGGAAGGACACTCTTGATTATACAAATAGCTGCCGGCCCTCCCCCCCCCCCCCCAAAAAAAAAAGAGAAATTTCTTTGTTTGCTCACTCTACTAACTTTCAAGTATAAATTATTGGTTTGTAACCAGCTATTATTGAGCACGATAACATAATCAGTAACAATAAATTCACCAATTTTAATATTTTGAAGCGCCTTGAGCATTTAATTAAAATGGATAATGGCGCTATAAATCTCATGTATTATTATTATTATTATTTATACAAACAGGAATAATAAAAAAAGTGTCAATGTTTAAAGTGTCTATTCTTTGTGAGCCAAGCTGACATCTCTCGGATTTGTGTATAGGGAATGTACATGTGGAATAGTAATGTAACCTTTGTATTGATAATTTCCACTTACCTGTATAAACATTGAGGAATACGACTAAGCATATGAAGCGTATAGCGTCATCATTATGACCAAGGACTAATACTGGCTTTTGGCTTCGATGTAAAAACAATCTATGAAACATTGGCTCCGTCATAATTAACTGCGTGTGATAACAACGGAATGGCCTCTTGGCATTTCCATACAGTACACGGTTCAGCTGTGTCTCAAGGTCCATTTCATTAGGGACTTTTAGATTTGCACGTCAACAGCTTTGACTGCAACGTGTGATGTCATTTTAAGGCACTGCGCATGCGTAACGTCGTCTCAGTCGGCGATCGAGAATGCGCCAACCTTGATTTTCCTAAATCTAGTACATACATACATACATATTGATATTTATATAGCGCCTTTACAAGCTCAAAGTTCCCGAGGTCTGGCCACTGTCCAATCATCATCTCAAGCGACATCAAGCTTCAACTCTCCAACCTACCAAAGAAGAGATGGAATTTCAGAAAAGCTGACTGGCCCAAGTTCCAGGAACTCACCAACAAGCTAACATCTCGACTGCCAGACCCCTCCACCAGTAATGTGAATGACTCTTACTCTGCTTTCTGCTCCATGTTACATCAGGCGGCAAAACTCTCCATCCCCAGGGGCAGGAGACACCCGTATATTCCATGCTGGGACGAAGAATGTGACCGTCTGTACGAATCCTACACTAAGTCCAAGACCATTGAAGAAAGAGAAGCTGTAGGGAACGACCTGCTGATATCACTAGGAGAAAAGAGGAGGATTAGATGGGAAGAAGAAGTCTCTGAGATCAACTTTACCCACTCTAGTCGCAAGGCCTGGACTACCATCAACAAACTCACTGGTCGAAGCAGCGCTCCTAAACAGTGTCCTGTTACTGCAAACTCCATCGCTTCAGTCCTAGTTAACAATGGAAAGTGGCAAGATAAAACCACTGAGGCCAAAGTCCACTCTCGCTCGGTGAACTCTGAGATAAAGAACCTCCTCAAGTCCACTCCAGAGTCAACCTCCATGTCTGAAGCCTTCACCTTGGATGAGGTTGAAACTGCACTGAAATCAATAAAGTCCGGCAAAGCGCCAGGCAACGATAACATCCACACAGAGTTCCTCAAGAACATGAGTCGCAAAGCTACTTCCTGGCTACAAGCCTTTCTCTCTACCTGCATGATAACATCCACTATTCCATCAAAATGGAAGACCGCTAAAGTTATTGCCATTCTGAAGCCCAAGAAGCCTGCAGACGAACCCAAGAGCTACCGTCCAATCAGTCTGCTATCGCACATCTACAAGCTACTTGAAAGGCTGCTACTTGCCAGAATCGTTGACACTGTCGAAGAGAAGCTACCTACTACACAGGCAGGTTTCAGGAAAGGTAAATCAACCACCGACCAAGTAGTCAGGCTTGTAAACGACATAGAGACGGCCTTCCAGAAGAAGCAGAAGTTTGGTGCAGTTCTTGTCGACCTTACTGCGGCATTTGACACAGTATGGCACCGTGGCCTATACCTCAAGACCCTGCAGACCATTCCAGATGTAAGAATCGTGAAATTCATCATGCTGCTTGTACAAGACCGGTCATTTGTCCTCGAAACATCAAACGGCGAATGCAGTAGGAAGAGGAAACTCCGCAATGGTGTGCCGCAAGGCTCTGTCCTCGCTCCGATACTTTTCAACATCTATGTCTCTGACATGCCCAAGGGGGAATGCATGCAGTATTCCTACGCAGACGACACCGCACTGGGGTTCAACAACCACTCCTTCGAAGCAATCGAAACATCATTGGAGAAGGACCTGAAAATGCTAGCCGAGTTCTTCAACAGATGGCATCTCAAGATAAGCATACCAAAGACTGTATCCTCCGTCTTCCACCTGGCTAACCGATGCGCCAACCGAGAGCTGAATATCTCACTAGATGGGTCTAGGCTGAACTTCGTCTCAACACCAAAGTACCTAGGTGTCACTCTTGACCGAAGCCTCACCTTCCACGAGCATGCCAAAGCCACAGCTCAAAAGACCCAAGCCAGAGTGTCTCTCCTAAAGAAGCTTGCAGGGACCGGATGGGGAGCTAATTTCACCACCCTTCGCACCTCCACTCTAGCTCTTGCCTTCTCCACTGCCGAGTATGCTGCACCTGCATGGAGCCACAGCACCCATGTACACAAGGTTGATGTTGTCCTCAATGATGCTATGAGACTAATCAGCGGAACACTCACTGCAACACCAGTCAGCAACCTGCCAATATTATCTGGCATACCACCAGCTCAGCTCAGACGAGATGCGCAGTATGCTAAGCTTGCCCAAAAGCATGACAGAGATAAATGCCTTGTCCCTGCCCCCTCTGCCTTTGAAGGACAGCGTCTCCCTAGAAGACACTTTGCAACACAGGCTGCTGAGCTGCGGCCTGAGAACCCCCCCTCCACCTTAGCCACTTGGATAACAAAACGCTGGTCAGACCAGTGGAATTCGTCCACTACCAACCTGAAGGAGTTCATCCCAAAGCCCTGTGCAAAACCAAGTGGCAGCGACCTCCCAAGAAAAGCCTGGGTCAACCTAAACCGTATCAGAACTGGAGTTGGCCGCACACAATATTTCCTACATAAAATTGGAGCTGAATCATCACCAAACTGCGCCTGTGGAGAGATCCAAACTATGGATCATGTCATTGATGATTGTCCGATCTACAAATCCCCCCACGGCGCTTCCGGACTTCGTGAGCTCGATGATGAGACGATCTGTTGGCTCAATAAGGATCTTCCTATCTAGATGATGTACTCCCTGATATTCTTTGCACGAACGAACGAACGAACGAACGAACGAACAAGCTCAATGTACTAGTATGCCGCGTGCGCATAAAATATACAGTTCCTCAGGTAGACAAAGGAATATCCCTTCCCTGCTATTATGTAAAAATGTGTACAACAGGTGTCACATGCATATTCACCTGTTCTACACATTTGTACATATAGCAGTGAAGGGATGTTCTTTTGTTGAGGGTAGAATGAGGAACTGTATATTTTGTCCTCTTTCTTTGTCCGAGATGTTCATAGTGTTACCTCCTGCATGCATGTATATCGTCGAGTGCAATCTAAAAGATTTCTAATTTTAGTCAACATAGGCAGTTACGTACGTTGACACGCATGATCAGTCGGCGTTCGTCGTGTTCTCGTCCACTCAATCTAAAAGTCATTAATGTCGCCCCAAACGACCTCCAAGCTATGGGACTGGCGAACTAACGGGAGGGGGGTTGGGGGGTTGGGGGTTGGGGGCAGTTGACCCCCCCCCCCCTCCCCATTTTTTTCCTAATTCGATAACATTGATTTACAAATGTTGCTGAAATGACCTGACTTTCCGGGGTTTTTTGCCCATTTTTCCATAGGCGGCACTCCCGGTGGGGGTAGAGGGGGGGGGGGGGGGGGGGGGGGCACTGTGCCACCAATTTTTCAGGTACCCACAAAAAACCTTTTTTACATAGGACAAGTGCCCCCTTTTCTTTTCGGATAACTGTCCTTTTCCTCTCTTTTCATCTCTGGTGAATAGGTTTTTTTCATGTGCGCCGAGAAATTTCCCTTTTCACTTTTGATATTTTTGCCCTTTTTTACTTTGCCCTGTGCCCCCTTTCCTCTTTAATTTGTGTACCTTCCCCTTCTTAATAAGAACCCCCTTCACTTTCTCTGAAATGCCACTTTTCACCTCTGAAAAGTGCCCCTTTTCCTTTTTTATATGATCCCTCCCCTTTTTTAAATGCCCATTTTAACATTCAATTACATTTGAAGCAGTTGCTACAGGTATGTCAAAAATCCCAAGCAACACCATGAAAAAAAAAGGTTTCAATGGGCTATTATATGAAAAAATGCAATGCTAATGCAATAAGGTACTGAGTGGATGAGGACATACCACTGTCTTTTGTGAACAGGTGTTCAGTTGATGGAAAGGGACATACCAATGTCTTTTGTCCATCTAGCTGACTGATGAATGACTGGCATGATGATGTCACAAAAGTCATTTGCTTTTGGAGTTTTTTTAAATTTAACTCACACCTTAACGCTTATACGGATGTCAGTACTGTATTGGCGATAAGTCCCATCATTTTGAGAGTGAGTGTCTTTATGGGTCGAGTTTAATGGAGATACCTAAAATATTCAAAGATTATTATGAGATATTTGAACTGTACTGTAGTGGTTTCCACTGAACTTTTCCCGCTCCGATCCCGTGGTAAGTATTCTGCTGTTACGAATGTATATGGCGCCAGCTTTCGGCACTGGATAGGCAAACGACCTCATCTGACGTTTGGAAGTATATTCTAGGAGATTTAATGTAAACGAATAGAAAATAGTTTCTGTAAAATAAAGTTGAATAAATAGTCAGAACACATTATTCTTCTGTACGCAACGACTACACTTGAATATCTAAATCACCAGATTTTATACATTTTCTTACTTTAGATTTTCTGAGCGAGTTGTATTTGGCCATTTTCTTATATTCAGCGAGGAGAATGGGGTCAAATCACTGATCTCTTTAAAAAAAAAAGATCAATGGGTCGAATGCCTCCACTGTCCAGGCACGGATACATGGAAGAGGGAGCCGACGGGATCGACGGGCCCGCCCCCCCCCTTCCCCCTCCTCTTAAAGAAAAGAAAAGGAAAGGAAAGGAAAAGGGCCATGCTCCGGGGTCGTTTTCAGGCCAGAACTAGCCCTAATTCGTGTTTTAGGCCTATATGATTTGAAAAAAGGCCGATGATCGCTCTACACTAGGGCGTACAAATTAGTACAAAAGTAATATACTATGTCAGGACTCAGCTAGCTTCAGATCCATCTGTCAATTCATCATGCTGGCCGTTACACAATGTTACTGTAAGGTGTTTAAAAGGGGTGAGCACTTTTTTTTTTTTTGGGGGGGGGGGTTCAATTTGTGAGAAAATATTAAGCAGCGAATCATCCAGCCGGTGAATAAGCGGGGGAGGGAAGCCTTTTTTAGGGGGTGCCTTAGTTTTTAGTTTAAAAAAGGTAAAATTAACGTTACCATCTTATTTTTATACCATCTTATCTGGGTTTTTTTGGCTAGGGGGAGAGGTAGGCCCGCCACCCCCTCCCCCCTCCACGGAGATCTCCGCCTGCTTGTTTATATATAGTCTTTTCCCCAGAAGAAATTCCACGAAATCAAAAAGTATACACCAAATCGCACGAATTGAATTTTAAACGATTTTTAGCTTGTGAGGGGGGTACATCCCGCCTCATTGCAGACTCCCCCTGTCCGCGCAAGCGCGGAACGCTGGGGAAAATGTTTTCTCTCGAACCCCCCCCCCCCTCCCTCGGCACCGGCTGGATCTGCTCCTGCCACTGTCCAACATATATATATATTGTAGGTCTATCCGATTTCATGCTTCAAGAAAAAAAAATACGTCTACGACTGAATACAAGACAATAAAATAACACGGTAGCAACTACTTTCGATCTAAATCACCGTATATAAGGCAATTCTAATAGCCTTGACAAATGACATGTGTCACCTTTTTAAATGTGCAAACATGTCAATGGCGTATTACGTAATCCGAATATGATTTCTACTGGACATAACCTACATAATTATTGAATTTTTCTTTGAGCTGATTTTTCGAAAATATTTGCGATCGCGTTAAATAATGAGTTTAAAAAAGGAATAGAACCATGGGCATGAACAGAGGAAACATGTCCCATATATTCTATTTAAATTCAAACCCGACGCTAATAAGGGAAATAAATCTGTTTTCTCTGTGTTAAACGTGGTCTTTGGGTTTACCTGAAAGCGGAATATTATATATATATATATATATATTATATAATTACCTGAATACGGACCATGCAGATTCAGATGATGTCGTTTGCGTATCAGAGCCGAAAGCTGGCGCTATTACACAGCTTAACATAGGCATGTGAGAGTAGGAGAACTATTTTCCTCTAATTTTTGTTTGAAAAAAATATATACAGGGGAAAGAACCAAGAATCAACTTTCCAGTTTTAATATAACTTGATCGAAGAATGTGAGAGAGAGATTGAAAGAAAATTATGAAGAGGAAACTGATGAAGAATTAGAATAAATAGAAGAAAGAGAAGAAGGAGGGGCAACAAAAAAGGAGATGAGGAATGAAAAGGAGGAGGAGGAGGAGGACAAAGGGCTATTTGTAAAATTATTTCCGTTAATATTGGTATTATTAATAACGTAAAGACATACCTTTCCTTTAATTCATTACGTATGCTTGTATAGTTCTTTGATACTCCCATACTTGAATTATGGTCTCTTAGTTTGGCGTAACACACATCAAACACCATTAGATAAAGTGTTGTCACTACAAAATAAAAATATTCGTATCCATTGTAATTATCCCTTTCGCTCCCATACAGACACTTTATTTTTTGGAAAAAAAGATACTTAAGGTAAAAGACTATTTTTGTTTAACTAGGTGAATGTATGTATAATTATAAAAACATTATGTTGCCATCTGTTTTTCACGATATTTTTTGTTTAATAACTTGGTCCAAATGAAGCCCCAACATTGTCAAATTCTTTAAGTAAAAAATAGAATATGCTCCATCGATTGATATTTTTAACAAAAAAGATTGAAATTGTTTTTATTACAATCTTATGAACCTCATTGAACTATATCGCTCATTTATTCTCTACCCGTCATGTCTTTCTTTCTTTCTTTTAAATATAGTATTTTCTTTTTTTTTTGTTTTTTTGTTGAAACAAAATCATTTTCTACTCGCTGACACAAAATATAATTTGATATATCATATTGTGCCCTCTCATGCATATCGCCTTTCTAAATGCGCATTTCTCTTACCTCATCTTCCTCTCAACCCCACATGCAGCTCATCCTTTTTGTACTATTTTCTCCCGTATTTTCTGTACCCCCGATATGTCACTTCCTTTTTGGCATTGTCTACTTTTTGTATTGTGACCGTGTTCTCCTATATTTGTCATGTAAAGAGCTCTCTTGTCCCGTTTTTGTCTCTGTTGGCAGCCCCTTTTTTTTCTTCCTGATTCTATTCCCTTTTTGTAGTTACGAACTTGTCAATTTTATTACTCTATTATTGCTAACTATAGGATTTCCCAGCCAAATTCGCGAGTTTGTCTTTAAAATTAATTTGTCTTGCGTTCAAATTCGACGGTTTTAGTGCTGTCGTGTATATCTCGGGTTTATATTCCTTTTTCTAGATTTCAAATCTATGAAGTTTTCATTAGAATCTATGTATGTTTCATTCAAATTAATGAACAAAGTGCTTCTTTCGCTATTTGGTCATTCGATTTAGCGCAACACGATTTTCTGACATCTCGACGGTGTACTTCTAGCATTCGAATTAGTACTTTGTGCACTTAAATTGATGGTCAATATACATTTCTCGTTTATTACTTTTTATAGCTCATTCTTTTTCTTTCAAGATTGTTTTTTCCATGTGTATTTCATCATATTCTATTTTCTTACATTTATACACTTTATATACTTTTAGATTTATCTGGTATATCATCCTTTAAGTTAGATTGTTAAGAAGAAAAAAAAAAAGACTTACATCTACGGACTTGATGGTCTCAATATTTTTGTAAATTTTCATGTAAGGAAGTTGTTTGTCTTGTGTTTCATCATAAATTGATCACAATTTCATTATGGATAAAGGGTACAATATTGTGACTGGGATAGGTATTATTGTATCCCCACTTTTCCGGGGTATATATGAACATGTCGTGCAGAAATGCCATATCCCTTGATTTCGCCCCTTCTTAACCAAATGTCTGACTACACCCATATGCATTGTCCTCAAAATTAATAAATGGAATAACAGAAAAGACCCTAACGGCAAATCATGCATTTAATTGCATTTATAAAAAAACTGTAAAAGTGTGTTGCATTTCTTCCCCTAACATTCCTAACTTGAATACACATAATACAAATACGAATGACAGATGTTAATTTGAATGATAAAAATGACGCCTCGACAAGTGACGATTAATTTGAATGCTAGTTGAGCAGTTTCTAAATTGAATGACAGATCTATGAAATCCTTCGACCAAAATCTTAAATTAAATACAAAATCGGGAAAATTGAATGACAATTGGCATGGCAAAGCTGATCTGCGCTAACTTAGATGCAAAGTAAATGAATTCGAATGACAAACTCGCGAATTTGGCCGGGAAATCCTATATTATTTGAGGGGTCCACAATTGTACAAGCATTGCTTTTTCCAATGTGTATTCCTTATTTTTTGTAAATGATTATAATTGATATGTAATACTTTGTTGGAAACAGAAATAATCTTGAATTGAAAATGAAATTGAAATATCGTTTGTAGCATCAGTATTATCATCGGTTACATCTTCGGCGCTCTTATCTCTGACTGTATATAAATCATCTGTATTTTCATTGTTATCAACAAAATCTTCTCAAAAGTCTTTTTCAAAATTATTGTCGTCATTTTCCCTTTCATGGCCATCACTGTAAACTAATCATAGTCACAATCAACCTCCCATTCCTACTCAACATCATGATCGTTATCAACATCATCATCATCATTATCATCATTATCATTATCATCATCATCATCATCACCTCAAACTGCATTATCATTTATCATCATAATTTTGATCAACATTAACTTGGCTTACAACAGTAATCATGATTTTAATCTAATTTCTACATTTTTTATTTCCATAAAAGTACAGGCCAACAATTCGTATCATACGCACTAAAACATCTATACTAGGGTACGTTGTTATAGAATAAAACGTAAAGACAAGCAAAGCTTTTATAATAATATGCATAATCAGAGCAGCTAACGATGTAACAAAAGATTTAATACAACAGCAATTTAGACATGTAAATTCAGGATTCTATACACCAAATCGTAAACTAGCGTTTGTCACAAATGAATCAAATATCCACGATCTTTTACATATTGACTAGTTCACAAATTGTAGTAGCGCTTTTCTAAAATAACTACCACCAAAATAGTGTTGATACACTTAAGAACAAGATGATATAAACTTAATCGCGGATAAAAATCGATACATGTTGACCTCATTAAGATAAATCTGAACATGAACATCTTAAATGTCTTCAGTTTAAAAGATACGTTTCACAAATCTACAATCTATACAAAATACTCGCCCTTTATTTTACCAATGAGTACATCGCGACAATGGCATGAAAGTGAGGTTTGTCATCATAACTTGAAGTACTATTCACATGCAGAGGGCGGGTGTGAGAACTAGGTTGACTATAATCACAATCAAACATTGAAGCTTCAGAGTAGCGTTAACGAAAATATGGAGGAATCACTCTATGCCGGATACGCTAAAAATTGCACTACATTATATGAGTACGTTGTAATGTACAAAATGTATTACAAAATAAGTGAATTATCAAGGCTAGTTGGCCTGCGATGGTCGTTTACAGGAAAACATTTTGATGATGGTGGCACGGAACAGTGGCTGCGACATGGCGTAGGATATAGGGTTCAGGAGGCTGTTCCCGTATTTCAAATTGACGATAAAGGTGAAAGCTTCAAGTGGCAGACCAGGATCGATGAGTCGAGGTTCGATACTGTAAATTAAATCGACTACGCTAATCGGAATCCATGTCAGTACGAAAGCGATGACGATGAGGAGGAGAGTACGAGTCGCCTTCGTCATTTCAGCCGTCGATTCCACGCGATGTGACGTTGATGTCTGAGTTGTTAGGAGAGACAGACGGGGACCATGTACGAGAGAAATAGAACGAAATATAAATAAAGGTTATCATGAACGCCGTAGACTTTGATAGGAACATAATTATACTGCGAAAAATATACATGCTATAAAACAAACTCGTGCATTTAGAGTGATTTTGATCTTCCAATGGAATCTATTCAAACTTTAAAAAGACACCAAACACAAACAGTTCCGTAACCTTTAAATTTTCTTTCAGCGCCAATTGCATATTACTTTTGTACTCACATGGGAAAGCGCGGGGAAATTATCCCTCAATGATTCATATTAAGAAATCTTGTGAGAAAATTATGTCAGCAAACAGCCTATCGTTCGTTGTAATCTTTAGGCCTGCTTATCTTATCATTTATTTGTCGCAAAAGATGTCCTTGCAAATGCAGTTAAGAAAATATGATCGCAGAGATAACTTAAGAGAATTTGAATTCTCTTTTACACAGAAATCATGCTCAGATTTGTATGTAACCATTTTGAGTCATATTCTCATTTTAGAATAGGTGGTGGACAAGGTTACTTAAGTCTGTGCTAACTTGTTATAAGAGGCAACGCTGTAGATTACGTACCGATATTTCTTGGCCAATATTTCCGATCTTGGTCTCATTACGTGATGAAGATGATGATATCATGGTGTCATCTCTTCTCCCTGTCTCTGGAATGTCACTAAATGAACCTGTATGCGATGTCGACGAAACGCTTGCGCTCATCATCTCATTATCCTTGGCGGTGGAAAGGTTGAGGTCCGTTAAACCAGTCGACTTCTTGTTGTTCCGTCTTCCAACCGTCTTCCGAATCTTAATAAAGATTCTGACGTAGAGAACGGTGATGATGGCCAAAGGCAAGTAGAACATGGCATTATTTTGGATCATATTCGTCAACGGACTGAGAAGGAACCGCGGAGTACAATGGAGTCCATTGTCGTGATCGACGACGAACTCCCACACTGTGACGTACCCTATCCAGAACGAGAGTCCAATCACCCATGGCAGAGAGCTGATGATGATTGCCTTGCGTTTTGATCGAGAGACATAATGGTTGATAGGATCATAGACCGCTTGATGTCGATCAGCACAGATAACAACCACGTTGATGTTAGAAGCATTGACGATTCCGCTGAAGATACCAGTTAAGACCTTACAGGCATTTTGAGAAAACGGATACCGGTCGATGTACCAGAGCTCACCGTCAATTACCAGTCCAATTCCAACCAGCAGATCCAGTATGGTGAGGTTTATGATGAAGTAATTATTGTAGGTACAGAGACGTTTTTCTACTAGAAATGCTCCAAGACTGATGATGTTGGCAAGTACAATGAGCGCGAAAAAGACAGCGAAGAAGATGAGACTCCTCAGATTAGGTTGAGTTGTTCCAAAGGGATCCAAAGAATTAGCAGTGACATTCATGTATTCACTTGCATTCTGGATATCAGTCCAAAACATGTCCGTTGAGTAGGTCTGCGTGCTATTAGAAATATCGGCCATGATTAATGTTGCACCTCACACAGATTTGTCTGTGAATACTTCTCTTTACGACAAGCAGAAGGTTTTATACAGTCATATTTAGATGCTATTTTCCTCAACGAATCGGAGGCGAGACGTAGAATTAAGTAAAGCTGCGGAAGGTTAAACTGCAAGTTACAAAAATGAAATTGGCAATCACTTCTTATTCAAATTTTACAATCTCTTTTCAAAGCCCGCATATCCAGTGCGAAAAGCAGTCTCTAAAAAGAGATGTTATCGACAGCGAAATATTAAACGAACTCAACCTACATATTATGTTTCAGTCCTTGAAACACATTAGCGTGTTCATATGAATTTGACAGGGAGAAGTTTTATTTTGATTACCGATTCAATGTTCTTTTAAAGGTGACCATACCGTTTTCTCATCTTATTGAACAAATTTTCGCTCAAGAAAACCATCGTGGCGCTTATTTCAAGAAAATCAATTGAAGAAAACATATAATAGAGAAACACTTGTAATGGGTTTTAATACGCGCAAGGGGACTTTACATCCTGATATGACCCGGCGCGCCAAGGGGTCATATCAGGATGTAACATCCCATTGAGCCTATAGAAACAGCGATGCCTCTCATAGCACGACGAGGGGTCATATCAGGATGCAACTTCCCCTTGAGCCTATAGAAACAGCGATGTCTCTCATAGCAGTCAAAATATCTATGAAATAATTCACGTCATATAAAAAATAAAAAAAAGAGATGCATTACATTTATATTGCTGGAAAGACTAGCGAGAACATTCTGCAAAATGATTATTTATGTGTCCTCATTTGGGGTAACTTCATATGCTGTAGATTACAGAAACTGCTCCCAGACCCCTCTAGCAGGGCGAGCACGTTTACAGCGTAGGCGCCACAACTTGTCTTTACCATTTTCCTGCTTGGTATATTTCACGCCCTCCCCCTTCCCCTTCTTTGGGAAAATAGAATTGCGCAAAATTCGCCATTGCTTTTTGGAAGAAATGCAGGAAAAAACGAAGACATTTTCACATAAATGTACAGTTTACGCATTCAGAAATGCCTCAAAATGTCCCATAAAGCATTTCAAGGTTCAACATTTTTCGGAACCCTTAAACCAGCTCCGGACCCCACGCCGTAGTGGCTTTGCGCTCGCAATTTGTACACTTCACCCCCCCCCCCACCCTTTGCAAAATCTTGGATCCGCCCCTGTTAAACATGATAGAAGAATTGAACATCTTGATGATGAGAGAGTAGCCTAAAGCTCATTTAAAATATGATGAACCTAATATTGATTATTTTTTCTCTTTTGAAATACAACCTTTGCGAATTTCTAAAGTTTCAATTACTGATGAGAAAGATGTTTCATTGAGTATGTCGTCCCTACTTTTTACCAAAATGTCATTTGATCAATAGAACCATTTAATCAGAAACTAATCTCGTATTTACTAGAAGAAATGAAAATATAAAATAGATTAAAAAAAGAGGGGTAGAGAGATAGAGAAAGAGGGGGAGGGAGAGATGATGAGACCTGCATTGAAAAGAAGAAAAACGAAGCTCAATTTCAACAGAGACCTTTGGAAGTAAAGATCTTTTTCACTGATTGACTTTTTCGTAATAAGTGTTTCTTTGAGGGTTTTTTAGAGACTTATATTTTTAATTCTTTGGTACTTCCGCAGTGCTGTGAGGCATACATTCGACGAAAAATTGTCTTTCCCCTTATTCTTTTTTTCTCATTTGATATCTTGCCTGCATCTATACTTCTTACTTCTACTTCTATTCTGCTACTTGTCAAAGCCTGTTCAGCATCTAGACAAGGGTTATGCTGCCGACGGTGGACGGCTTGTGCAAATTTGTGCAAAATAAGTAAAAATGATGTATACACTCGGCGGAAGGAAATCTCTTTCTCCCATTCTATTTTCTCATTCCATCGGCATCTTAATCGTTCTTATAAAAGTATATATACGATTTCACCTTATAATACCCCCTTTCATAGCCCTTCTTTTGGCGTCACACCGATGAAAATACCGAAGAATTTGCCCTTTAATATGTAAACAAATGTCAAACCGCCGCTTTCTCGCATGTGCCGTTCATACTTTACTCGCTGTGGCAAGCCCCGGCCGGAAGTGAAGACTTTATATTGCGTAACTGCTTTTTAGCTGCTGGTGCGCGCTTTGTATTTGAATTCGGCAGACAGTGTCAGCGCAGTTAGTGATATTATCATAGAGATATATATTAATTTGGATTTTTTGTTTTTTGTTAAGCTTATTATTAATGTAAAATTAAACGAATCAATTTAGGCCCGCGCCCCATCTACTTTAGCAGCATGTTCACGCACATGTGCATGCACATTTATAAACAAAACGTCAACAAACACAACCAGCTGCTAGCCGGGTTCTGAAAAAGCGCGCGTACACGGAATAAGAACGTCCTTTAACTATTGTCATCGGTGTTTTACCCCCGTCCCCCCCCCCCCCCACCCCCTGACAGAAAAAACAGGTTTAAAAAAAAGAAGGTAACGTTAATTTAACCTATTTTAAACACAAAATGGATATTGCCCCCCCCCCCCCCCCACCCCCTCTTAGCGAAATATTGGTTGGAGCGATTTTCAAATTTCGGGGAGAAAAATGAATGACCCCTGCACTCAACACTGTGTGTGAGTTAGTTTGTGGTAAACTTCTTTTATGAGACAAATCCAAGCAAACGTTTCCGTAGGCGACGATAGTAATACAAATTATGATAATAATGATAATAAAGATGATATTAATAACAAAATTAATAATAATAGTTACAATAAAATACAGATAATTATTATAGTGATAATTAATCACAACATTAAAGGTAATACACTGTCGCTCATATAGTTTGAATATTTTTGTTTAATACAGTTTATGGAATTATTTTAAAAATTATTTATTCCTAATACATCGGATCTAGATAATAGTATACATTCTCAGATTTTGTTGAATAATAATTTTGAGTGTGTTTTTTTTGCATGACTGCTAAAGCATGTGTATACTAATATGCTTATCAACTAGGGGACCTACGCCCTTAAGTCATAAATGACAGTAATGAGGATTAATGCCCCACAAAAGGGCACTAATATTTAATATTATAGTATATCGACACGGTTTTGATCCTGGGACCTCAGAGTTAAGAGGCCATTGCTTTGTCACTGAACCATGACTGTACGCAGCGGGGACTAGGGTAGGGGGCAGTTCCCACATGTAAAAAAAAAAGAGAAAATGCCATGGATTTTCAATAATTCATTGAATTTCCCCCCGGTCCCCCAACATAAAAAAATCCTCTGTATGGCCATGCACTATGGCTCAAGGCATGGGCACACAGACGATTTTTTTTTCATATTGGGGACCGGGGTAAAATGCAATGAATTATTGATAATTTATTGCATTTTCTTTGTATTTTTTTATTTGTGGGAACTGCCCCCTACCCTAGCCCCCGCTGCGTACAGTCATGGTTCAGTGGCAAAGCAATGGCCTCGTAACTGTGAGGTCCCAGGATCAAAACCGTGTCGATGTGCTATATTAGTGCCCTTTTGTGGGGCATTAATCCTCGTTACTGTCATTTATGACTTAAGGGCGTAGGTCCCCTAGTTGATAAGCAAATTAGCATATACATGCTTTAGCAGTCACGCAAAACAAGCAATGGCAAATTATTATTCAATACAATTTGAGAATGTATACTTATTATCTAGATCTATTAGGAATAAATCATTGTCAAAATAATTCCATAAATTGGGGTTAAAAAAAAAAAATTCCAACGTTATGAGCGACAGTGTATATCGTAGGTCTACCATATTTCATGCTTCCAGATAAAATTGCACATTTTATTTCACAGCTAATGCCGTGACGACTACGACTGAATACAAGACAATAAAATAAAATAACACTTTCGAACTAAATCACCCTATATCAGGCAATTCCAATAGCATGGAATGTGTCCTAATTAAATGTTCGAACATGACAATGACGTATTACGTAATCCGAATATGATTTCTACAGGACATAGGCCTACATAATTATTGCATTTTTCTTTGAGCTGATTTTTCGAAAATATTTGCGATCGCGTTAAATATTGAGTTTAAAAAAGGAAAAGAATCATGGACATGAAAGAGATGGTTACAGAGGAAACATGTCCCATATATTATATTTAAATTCAAACCCGACGCTAACAAGGGAAATAAGTCTGTTTTCCTTTTGTTAAACGTGGTCTTTGGGTTTATCTGAAAGCGGAATATTATATATATATATGTTATATAATTACCTGAATACGGACCATGCAGATTCAAATGATGTCGTTTGCGTATCAGAGCCGAAGGCTGGCGCTATTACACAGCTTAACATAGGCATGTGAGAGTAGGAGAACTGTCTTTCTTTAACTTTTGTTTGAAAAAAAAATATATATAGGGGAAAGAACCAACTCTTTCCACATCAACTTTCCAGTATTAATATAACTTGATCGGAGAGTGTGAGAGAAAGAGAACTGGAGAGAGAGAGAGAGAGAGAAAGAAAATTATGAAGAGGAAACCGATGAAGAATTCTAATAAATAGAAGAAAGAGAAGAAGGAGGAGCAACAAAAAAGGAGAAGAGGAATGAAAAGGAGGAGGAGGAGGAGGACAAAGGGCTATTTGTAAAATTATTTCCGTTAATATTGGTATTATTAATAATGTTTAGACATACCTTCCTTTTAATTCATTAAGTATGCTTTTATATTTCTTTGATACCCCCATATTTGAATTATGGTCCCTTAGTTTGACGTAACACACATCAAACACCATTAGATAAAGTGTTGTCACTACAAAATAAAATTATTCGTATCCATTGTAATTATCGCTTTCGCTCCCATACAGACACTTTATTTTTTGAAAAAAAGATACTTTAGGTAAAAGAGCCGAAAGCTGGCGCTATTACACAGCTTAACATAGGCATGTGAGATTAGGAGAACTGTCTTTCTTTAATTTTTGTTTGAAAAAATATATATATAGGGGAAAGAACCAACTCTTTCCACATCAACTTTCCAGTATTAATATAACTTGATCGGAGAGTGTGAGAGAAAGAGAAATGGAGAGAGAGAGAGAGAGAGAGAGAAAGAAAATTATGAAGAGGAAACCGATGAAGAATTCTAATAAATAGAAAAAAGAGAAGAAGGAGCAGCAACAAAAAAGGAGAAGAGGAATGAAAAGGAGAAGGAGGAGGACAAAGGGCTATTTGTAAAATTATTTCCGTTAATATTGGTATTATTAATAATGTTAAGACATACCTTCCTTTTAATTCATTAAGTATGCTTTTATAGTTCTTTGATACTCCCATATTTGAATTATGGTCCCTTAGTTTGACGTAACACACATCAAACACCATCAGATAAAGTGTTGTCACTACAAAATAAAATTATTCTTATCAATTGTAATTATCCCTTTTGCTCCCATACAGACACTTTATTTTTTGAAAATAAGATACTTAAGGTAAAAGACTCTTCTTTTTTTTAAACTATGTCAATTTATGTATAATTATAAAACAACATGTTGCCATCTGTTTTTCACGATATTTTTTGTTTAATAACTCAGTCCGAATGAAGCCCCAACATTGTCAAATTCTTTAGGTAATGAACTAGCATATGCTCCATCGATTGATATTTTTAAGAAAAAAGATTGCAATTGTTTTTATTACAATCTTATGAACCTCATTGAACTATATCGCTCATTTATTCTCTACCCGTCATGTCTTTCTTTCTTTCTTTTAATTTGTTTGTGTGTTTTTGTTGTTGTTGTTGTTGTTGAAACAAATTCATTTCTACTTGCTGACTCAAAATGTAATTTGATATATCATATTGTGCCCTCTCATGTATATCGCCTTTCTAATGCGCATTTCTCTTTCCTCATCTTCCTCTCAACCCCACATGCAGCTCATCCTTTTTGTACTATTTTCTGTATCTCACTTCTTTTTTGGTATTGTCTACATTTTGTATTGTGACCGTGTACTCCTATCTTTGTCATGTAAAGAGCTCTCTTGTCCAGTTTTCGTCTATGTTGGCAGCCCCTTTTTTTTTTTCTTCCTGATTCTATTTCCTGTTTGTAGTTACGAACTTGTCAATTTAATTACTCTATTATTGCTAACTATTATTTGAGGGGTTCACAATTGAACAAGCATTGCTTTTTCCAATGTGTATTCCTTAATATTTGTAAATGATTATAATTTATCTGTAATACTTTGTTGGAAACAGAAATAATCTTGAATTGAAAATGAAATTGAAATATCGTTTATAGCATCAGTATTATCATCGGTTACATCATCGTCGCTCTTCTCAAAATCTTCTCAAAAGTCTTTTTCAAAATTATTGTCGTCATTTCACTTTCATGGCCATCACTGTAAACTAATCATAGTCACAATCAACCTCACATTCCTACTCAACATCATGATCGTAATCAACATCATCATCATCATTTTCATCATCATCATTATCATCATCATCATTATCATTATCATCATCATCATCATCATCATTTTCATTATCATTATCATCATTATCATTAACATTATCATCATCATCATCACAAACTGCATTATTATTTATCATCATAATTTTGACAAACATTAACTCGGCTTACAAGAGTTATCATGATTTTAATCTAATTTCTATATTTTGTATTCCAACAAAAAGTACAGGCCAACAAGTCGTATAATACGCACCGAAAAATCTATAATAGGGTACGTTGTTATGAATTAAAACATAAAGACAGGCAAAGCTTTTATAATAAATGGCATAATCAGGGCAGTTGGTGGTGCAACATAAGATTTAATACAAGAGCATTTTAGACATGTAAGTACAGGATTCTATACACCAAATCGTAAGTTAGCGTTTGTCACCAATGAATCAAATATCCACGATCTTTTACATACTGACTATTTCACAAATTGTAGCTGCGCTTTTCTAAAATAACTACCACCAAAATAGTGTTGATACACTTAAGAACAAGATGATATAAACTTAATCGCGGATAAAAATCGATACATTTTGACCTCATTAAGATAAATCTTAACATGAACATCTTAAATGTCTTCAGTTTAAAAGATACGTTTCACAAATCTACAATCTTTACAAAATACTCGCCTTTTAATTTACCAATGAGTACATCGCGACAATGGCATGAAAGTGAGGTTTATATAATCAAGGCTAGTGGGCCTGCGATGGTCGTTTACAGGAAAACATTTTGATGATGGTGGTACGGAACAGAGGCTGCGACATGGCATAGGATATAGGGTTCAGGAGGCTGTTCCCGTACTGCAAATTGTGGATAAAGGTGAAAGCTTCAAGTGGCAGACCAGGTACGATGAGTCGAGGTTCGATACTGTAGATTAAACTGACTACACTAATCGGAATCCATGTCAGTACGAAAGCGATGACGATAAGGAGGAGAGTACGAGTCGCCTTCGTCATTTCAGCCGTCGATTCCACGCGATGTGACGTTGATGTCTGAGTTGTTTGGAGAGACAGACGGGGACCATGTACGAGAGAAATAGAACGAAATATAAATAAAGGAAATCATGAACGCCGTAGATTTTGATAGGAACATAATTATACTGCGAAAAATATACATGCTATAAAACCAACTCGTGCATTTAGAGTGAGTTTGATCTTCCAATGGAATCTATTCAAACTATAAAAAGACACCAAACACAAACAGTTCCGTAACCTTTAAATTTTCTTTCAGCGCCAATTGCATATTACTTTCGTACTCACATGGGAAAGCGAGGGAAATTATCCCTCAGTGATTCATATTGAGAAATCTTGTGAGAAAATTCTGTCAGCAAACAGCCTATCGTTCGTTGTAATTTTTAGACCTGCTTACCTTATTATATATTTGTCGCAAAAGTTGTCCTTGCAAATGCAGTTAAGAAAACATGATCACACAGATATCTTAAGAGAAATTTGAATTCTCTTTTACACAGAAATCATGCTCAGATTTGTATGTAACCATTTTTAGTCATATTCTCATTTTAGAATAGGTGGTGGACAAGGTTAAGTTTTTGCTATTGTGTTATAAGAGGCAAATTTTGTAGATTACGCACCGATATTTCTTGGTCAATATTTCCGATCTTGGTCTCATTACGTGATGAAGATGATGATATCATGGTGTCATCTCTGCTCCCTGTCTCTGGAATGTCACTAAATGAACCAGTATGCGATGTCGATGAAACGCTTACGCTCGTCATCTCATTATCCTTGGCGGTGGAAACCCAACTAACAATTGGACGTTTTCTGAACGTTCTAAAAACGTTCCAAGTTGGTTTTTGGACGTTTTGTGAAAACGTTTTTTGGACGTCAAAATGTGGTAGGTTTCCGACGTATTTAAAACGTTTTATTGGACGTTTTAAAAACGTGTTTTAAACGTTAAAAGAACCAAAAAAAACCCTTTAAAAACCTTTCAGACATTCGAAAAGTCCAAAAACCTTTTGAAAACGTTCTAAATATATTGTTGACGTTGTTAAAAACGTTTGGAACGTTCTTAAAACGTTTTTAAAACGTTAAAATGCACTACAAACGTTTTAAGAACGTCTAGAAAACCTTTTAAAACACGTCTGGAACGTTTATAAAACGTTTTCTAAACGTCCAAATGTTCTACAAACGTTTTAAGAACGTCTAGAAAACCTTTTAAAACACGTCTGGAACGTTTATAAAACGTTTTCTAAACGTCCAAATGTTCTACAAACGTTTAAAAAACCTTTTAAAACACGTCTGGAACGTTTATAGAACGTTTTCTAAACGTCCAAATGGTCTACAAACGTTTTAAGAACGTTTAAAAAACCTTTTAAAACACGTCTAAAACGTTCATAAAACGTTTTAGGAGATTGTTCAGAAAACCTTTATAGAATGTCTGAAAATGTCTCGGGCGTTGAAAGAATGCGCAACAAACATTTAAGAACGTCCTGCAAAAGTGTTGAGAATGTTCAACAAATACAAATGGTATATGAAATAAATACTGGGTCACACATTTGATCGATTTCAGGATTTTATTATCAAACATAAATAAATGTTCAAAGACTTGGTAATAATAGTACATGTATTTCAAGGTTACTTATAAAAAGATACAATGTTCTCTGTAGGTTTCCGTGGTGATAAAGTATTCACAACTGAAAGTTTTCATAACACCATGTGGTATACGAACATCCAATAGACGTCTATTTCAGGCTGGTGATAGACAAGTGATATCACAAGGAGAAAATCTAGAGAAATACGGTTGAAAAATTGGCGTAAAATAGACTTAAATAAGATTATAAACAGCCAACAGAAATTTGGTTGGGATGGTCCATTTGAAACCACAGATACAATGGTTATTTACAAGAAAAAAATGTACAAGATGACGATATGTCATTATAGTAAGTGGCAAGTATGAATACTCAATATTACCAATCTATTAATAAAAAAGGCAAGTCTATGAATATATCTAGTGTAAAAAAATTGGCAGCACACATATTGCATTTTTGGTTACAGCATACTCAACAAAAGTAACTTGAGTGATTTATAGAACCCGTAATTTCTTTGATTCCTGAAAAGATGTTGTTAATTCGTACCGAAAACATGTACCAACTAAATGACAAAAAAAAACTGGGCATAATTGGTGTGATTGACCTCTGGTAAAACCTTAACGAGAACTGTATAGTATTACCATTTACTATATCGTCCTCTTGATCCCACACAGATGTTGTAGTCAGGTCCAGATTTGTGCTATAAACGAGTTTTATCAGAAGCCAGCATTAGAACTTTCATCTTCCATGAAATACAAAATCCATCATATAACATAGTAACAATCAACACATAATTATTTACATTAATGAGATACAATTTGAAGATATGTCATATAACTGGCAAGTATGAAAACTTAAATTTACCAATCTATACATAGGAAAGGCAAGACTATAAATATATCTAGTGTCATGAATTTGGCAGCACACGCATAGCATTTTTGGTTACAGCATACTCAACAAAAGTAACTCAAGTGATTTACGGAACCCGTAATTTCCTCTTTGATTCCTGAAATATGTTGTTAATTTGTACTGAAAACATGTACCAACTAAATGACAAAGAAAACTTGGCATAATTGGTGTGATTGACCTCTGGTAAAACCTTAACGAGAACTGTATAGTTTTACCATTTACTATATCGTCCTCTTGATCCCACACAGATTTTGTAGTCGGGTCCAGATTTGTGCTATAAACGAGTTTTATCAGAAGCCAGCATTAGAACTTTCATCTTCCATGAAAAACAAAATCCATCATAATCAACACATAGTTATTTACATTAATGAGATACAAGTTGAAAATATGTCATATAACTGGCAAGTATGAAAACTCAAATCTACCGGGCTATTTAGAGAAAAGGCAAGACTATAAATATATCTAGTGTTAAGAATTTGGCAGCACATATGTAGCATTTTTGGTTACAGCACACTCAACAAAAGTAACTTGAGTGATTTATAGAACCTGTAATTTCCTCTTTGATTCCTGAAAGATGTTGTTAATTCATACTGAAAACATGTACCAACTAAATGACAAAGAAAACTTGGCATAATTGGTGTGATTGACCTCCGGTAAAACCTTTATGAGAACTGTATGTGTCTCAAATACCATTTAATATATTGTCCTTTTGATCCACCAAAGATTTTGTAGTTAGGTCCAGATTTGTTCTATAAATGAGTTTTATCAGAAGCCAGTATGTAACTACATAGCGAATCGAGAACAGATGTCATCAGCGTTTATCCTTTTTAATTCTCCATGACACCCTCCTCCTCGTCTTCAGTGGCATCTGCAACAGCAGCAACATCTTTGGCAACATCTTCGGCAGCGACAGCTGGAACTCTAGCCCCATCGGTATCAGGTTTCTGCAAATCAGAGCAAACAACCTTTATTTATAAATTAAATGTTCATTTCAACTAAACCATAAAAAAACTAGGGGGCATGATGTTCCCCCTCCCTAAAAACAGCGCCTATACACGCTCATTTGGTGACAAACTGGCATAATGTAAATTATGAACCAAAATTATATCTGAAGAGGCTGCACATAAGTAAATATTATTGCCTGTCCACAAAATATTAAGTCTCGAGACCAATGCCTAAAAACTGACGTCTGGATAAGCTAGGGTGGCAGTGAGGTGAATCCGGCCACCCCTATCAACAAGGGCAAAACTGGACTAATGATGTGCTTTATGTACAATATTGTTTTACAGATATTGGGTCTATCCCTTTAAAAGGGAACATACACGTAACACCAGAATTTTCACTCATTCAATCAAAAGATAACTTTGAAATACACATTTTTTTAATGTCCAAACAAAAATTGGTCAAAAAAGGCTGAATGCCCTTTGAAATAGTAAATTGATCTGATATTCTCTTGCAACATATTTTTGTATTTTGATAGAAATCCACATAATATAAAGAGAAAAAAATAAAAAATAAAAAATAAAAACACAAACAAAAGTAAAAGGAATTTACCTTCCATTTCTTTCCTCCTGGAAGAAATGGGGTTCGCTTGAGAAAGTCCCCTACGACTTCTTCAATCTCCATCTCTTTGGCGCCCTGGTCGGTCTTCATGCAGGCTCCTGAAAGACGTAAGTGCAGACGCCATGGATCATTATATTAAAATTATTTTTGATGACACATTAAAATAAGACGATACAGATTACACACCTTAAATGACAAATGGGTCATTCCATGGCAATTCGGACAATCAATATCATTACACTCCTCTCAAATGTATTAGGGGAAAATGGTATGTCGGTTCCCATGTTATGGCCCACCCCTTTTTTTTGTTTTGCAAAAATGGGCATTTTTGTATAAAGAAATACATGGATACACATCTGCACACTCTCACATAAGTAATTCCTTGTTCAGATGGGCATAAAACATAACTACTCCTTAGAGGCCAAATTCAACAGCTACCTTACAAGCAGAAAACAATGCTATTATGCGACTTCAAAGGCAGCAAGGTTGCTAGAGACCATCAATGTCCATTTGATCACCAATCATTGTAACTCATCGGGTGAATCCAGAAACATATAAAATAAAATTGAAATTGGCTAATCATATACTAATTGATTACTTACTGACAATGACGGGAACAAATCTTGTTGACTTCAGACCACGCTTCCCCTTCCTCCCATTCACGTTGAAATCTGACCAAAGATTATTTGACCCCAGCTTTTTCATGATACGCCGACTTGTTTGGGCAATATTGCCCCCGCCGACTAGACTCAGGTAGTTGATCTGAAATTAAAAGAACCATTATCAATTACAATGCCGTAGATTCTCACATAAATAGGAGCCAACCGTCTCATTTCCAGACATTATTATGAATGTTTCTCCGCTAAAACCTTCACCCTGATGCGGTAAATATTAATTTATCATTTGCAAAACTCACAGGCTTTCACTTTTTTTTTTAAACATGGCTATAAAGTAATCAAGGCATGTATAAATCAGAAACTCAGGATATTTCAGGTTTAGATAATTAAACCTGTACAAAAAGGAAAAACAAAGTCATTTGAATGGATGATCAAATAATGCCAAATTAGTATGCAAGTATTTTTAAACTTACCATTCTCTTCTTAAAATCAGACTCTACGAGTCTCATTTCGAGCAAGTCGAATTCACTCCCTGTCTTGAGCGGTTCCGCAAAGGGCTCCTGCAGGTCGGCAGGACCTGCCCGTAAACTCACTGATGATTTGGCAACCAGGTTTGCCAGCGTCTCCACTATCTGGGCCTGGACATCTTCCAGCTTCTGAAGTTTTTGAAGTACCTGCTGTTGAAAATTGTCTAGGAAAACAAAAGGAGTAAAAAATAATACATTAACAAATTAGGTCATTTTGGTAGCTAAGAAGTGTATGTAATTTTAGTGTGACTGATATGTACGACAGCTTTTCAACTATCGCATTTCAGGAATACATCACCAAGCTGCAATGACAATACTTGTACAAAGCATCAGACAATGCAACACATACAGAAAGAATCTGAAAGCAATTTTGCAGAAAAATATACCCCTGCTTTTTTGATAAAAATAAATCAAAATTAAACACATCAAAAGAAAGTTTCCCCCTAAAGAACCCCATAAAATCTTCGAGTATAACAAATTATTCAAGTTGAAACCAAGCATTGGATATAGCTAGGGTTGTTAGGAAGCAGATTCTCGAAAATTAGTGACATCCGTGACTTAACGGCTGAATGATCACAACATGAACAAAAAATTACGTTTTTTTTCTTGATTTTTCCACTGGAAGATTTGATGGGGCTCTTTAGGGGGGAACTTACTTTTGATGTTGTATTTATATTGACAACCTCTCTCTCTTATATCAGTGTAGCATCTTGGTAAAAAATAGTAAATTTTGTTTGTAGTTTAAATATGCTGTACTCCAAAATCTAATCAATTGACCTCCTATGAAACATACTATTAAGTTCTTGAGAAGAGATATTTTGTTTGTGAAATTCTCTACGTAAATACTTACTGTCCAAGGTTCTAGCTTTTGGTGTCGGCGGCTGGCTTTGGCGAGAAGTCGAAGGAGAGGGGAATGTAGTTGTAGATGGAGATGATCCCCTCTGGATTGGGCCCGTCGGGCTTAAGGGGACAAATCTGGCCATCATGGATGTTGTTGACAATTTGGGGAGAGGAAGTTCCTTAGTCTTCGACTTATCTGCCTTTCTCGGGCTTCTGCGAAGTGGCTCAGGGTCACACTCCATATCTGGAAAAACATCACAGACATTAGAAAAATATCAAGCAAGAAAAGAATTTTTGAAAAATGTTCAAGCTTTATGAATTCATTTTGAGTTCAACATGTTAATTTTCAATTTTGATGAATTGGTACATTATGCCCCCCCCCCCCCCTCCCTCCCCCAGGTGCTATTAGGGTTAAAACATCATCTAGCATCCTTCTAGCATATAAATTCAATTGCAGCGCAGCACTCGACAACAAAGGCAGTGGTCTACTGTACTCATACAAGTAGCGTATGTTGATGCACACCTAGAGATTGACAATGTCCAGGCCAAAAATGCTAACAAAATTCTTTATGCTGGTGATTCGTTGTGTATATCAGCAGGGGTGGTATTCAGAAAACTCTCTTAACCCGAATAGCACCGGGGTATTTCAGACCTTGCTACCACCTTTGTTTTTGTTGTGTTTTTTTCGTAAAATTTATCATAGAACTATTTTGAAGCATAATTGTGCTATAATAAATTAATTTCAGCCAAAGAAAGTGAAAATAATCATATCTTTATGAATAAGGTGAGAAAACTCAATTTGCATTGAGTTTGTACACAAAATCACGTTTTTGAGCCATTTTCGTTTGGACGAGCGTGTATAAAAGGCCGTGCAGCATCATAACGGTATTCCTGATTTTCGCGAAAATGGTGTCAAAAGATGCGCAAGACTTGAAAGTAAAAAGTCAGCGAGCAGCGCGGTCAAAAAAAATTGCGCGGCGGAATGGTCGCGAACAATCTCGAGGGGGGGGGGGCATTATGGCCCCCCCCCCAGGTGCTATGGTTAGCACTTAAAGTGGTACTCCAGGCTGAAATTGGGATGTTATGTAAAGTAGAGTAAAATTTAACAAGAACACTAAAAATTTCATCAAAATTGGATGAAAGGGTAAAAAAAAAAAAAAAATCCACTTAAACATTTTTTCTAAAGTTTTTATTTTGTTTTTCTTATTTTGTTTTCTTGTTCAATTTCAATTCAACACGGACATAGGCAGACCACCCCCCCCCCCCTTTTTTTGTTCATTTGATAGGGGGCTGGGGCGCAAGCCCCCTCCCCCTATTATTATTTATTTTATTATTTTTTTTAATTTGATAATTCTATATAACACGGACATAAGCGGACCCTGCAGGGGGGGGGGGGGTCGTGGGGCAAGCCCCCCTCTCCCTTTTTATTAATTTTTGTATTTATTTAATTATTTTTTTATTTGATAATTCTATTAAACACGCCCCAGCTTGCGCCCCAGCCCCCTTTCAAATGAACAAACAAAAAAGGGGGTCTGCCTATCAAATGATAGGCAGACCCCCCCCCCCCCCCCTGATTTTGACTCCCGTGCAAATGTGTGGCTGTATTCACGTTTGGAAATGTGAAATTTAGTGGGCAAAATGGCCACGCGCAATCTAATACCAGCGGTGCGGATACGTGTGTGGAGTCCGAAACACATGGCCATCTTCACTGAAGACTTTAAGTCACTCGGTCATAGATCTACTAGACTAACTTACAGTTACAATGTACATGTAGACCTTTACTATATCAGAAATAAATTCAAGTTCTTTCAGTGATTTTAAGTAACTCTTTCTGCTACATGACATGTATTAATGTGTTACTGTTAGGCAGGGGCGTACGCAGGGGGGGGGGGGGTTTTGGGGGTTCAAACCCCCCCTTTGGTATTTTAATGTATGTAAACCCCCCCTAAAAAAAGCTAAAACCCCCCCCTTCGGCTTTTTTTTTTTTTTTTTTTTTTATTATAAAAAAAAAAAAAAAAAAAAAAAAAAAAAAATTATACCCACGGCTAACCTAAATAAGGTGACCTTACTCCCCCTCCCCAACGCAAAAAATGTCAAATTTTGAAATTTTGAGACCAAAAAAAAAAAAAAAAGTGTCCGCTTCCCCCCCCCCCCCCACTGAGCGACTTTTCGGCCGGCTGAATCGTTGCGATTTTTTTTTGACCTCCAAAAAAAAAAAAAAAGTGTACGCTTACCCCCCCCCCCCCCCCCCCCCCCCCCCCCCCCCCACTGAGCGCGATTTTCAAATTTTCGGGAGCAAAATATTTTAAAACCCCCCCCTTGAAAAAATCCTGCGTACGCCCCTGCTGTTAGGTGAAAGTTGGGTTAATTCACATCATTCTGGATTCAATCATACAACAATCAACAATAACAGTAACGCGTCTGGTTAACATACGCCTTTTTGTTTGGCATGTATCACATTGCATTCACACTCACAGGTTGGTTAAAAGTAAATTTTCATGCACGTTATTATCGCTAGCATGAAATGTAGCATGCAGACTAACTCCGGGAAGCTCCAACACCGGCGCGCCGCTGCGCGCCGGTGTTGGAGCTTCCCGGAGTTACATGCAGACATGTCACGACACAAGCCGATACTCATTTAAATGTTTTCCCACATTTTACACGTCTCGAATTCACTCAAACAACATTTAAACACCTAACAGATATCAAAATGGTAAAATATCTCTTACATTGGTGTTGCAGTCTCACAAATTAGGTAGATAGTTCAGGATTTCTTGATAGCTCTTGCAAAGGCACACACGGTATTCAATGGGAAAATTCTCAATGTAATTTTCACGCACATGGCCGGCTAGCTAGCTAGCCGGGCAATAACGCAGCCGGGCACGGCTAGCGCTGACGTCATCGATCAATCCTCGGCGGCGGCGGCCTCGTTCGTTGTTGTGTAAAGATGTAAGATAAATGATTTGAAATTACCGGTAATAAAATTGAGTATGTAAAATGTATAAAAATATGTTTTGCTTGTGTATTTTTGTTTATGAATTGTGTATGCATTTATATGATAAAACAAACAAATCTCGTTTTCATTTCAATTCAAGAAATCGCCTACAGTATTTTAGTGATCTGTTTTCATTTGTTTTTATTTATCCTTAGTAGTTGGACGTAGACAAAATATGATGCTTAATTCTGGTATTTGTTTTTAAAAAAATCTTAGTTGATTTATTGAATTGGACGTATATAAAACGTTCTGTGAACGTTATGTACAAAACGTTTATTTTGTAACGTCCACAAACGTTTTGTAAACGTCCTATATCAAACGTTCTGTAAACGTCCTATATCAAACGTTCTGTAAACGTCCTATACCAAACGTTTAATTTTGTAACGTCCAAAAAACGTTTTTTAAACGTTCTTAAAAACCTAAACTTTGACGTAAATGAGAAGTCCAAACTTTAATGTTATATAAACGTTTTTAAAACGTTCATTTAGGACGAAGACGTACAGGACCTAAACAAAACGTTTTGAAAACGTTCTGAAAACGTTCTGTGTTTGCTGGGAAGGTTGAGGTCCGTTAAACCAGTCGACTTCTTGTTGTTCCGTCTTCCAACCGTCTTCCGAATCTTGATAAAGATTCTGACGTAGAGAACGGCGATGATGGCCAAAGGCAAGTAGAACATGGCATTATTTTGTATCATATTCGTCAACGGACTGAGACGGAACCGCTGACTACAATGTAGTCCATTGTCGTGATCGACGACGAACTCCCACACTGTGACGTACCCTATCCAGAACGAGAGTCCAATCACCCATGGCAGAGAGCTGATGATGATTGCCTTGCGTTTTGATCGAGAGATATAATGGTTGATAGGATCATAGACCGCTTGATGTCGATCAGCACAGATAACAACCACGTTGATGTTAGAAGCATTGACGATTCCGCTGAAGATACCAGTTAAGACCTTACAGGCATTTTGAGAAAACGGATACCGGTCGATGTACCATTGCTCAACGTCAATTACCAGTCCAATTCCAACCAGCAGATCCAGTATGGTGAGGTTTATGATGAAGTAATTATTGTAGGTACAGAGACGTTTTTCTACTAGAAATGCGCCAAGACTGATGATGTTGGCAAGTACAATGAGCGCGAAAAAGACAGCGAGGAAGATGAGACTCCTCAGATTAAGTTGAGTTGTTCGAAAGGGATCCAAAGAATTAGCAGTGACATTCGTGTATTCACTTGCATTCTGGATATCAGTCCAAAACATGTCCGTTGAGTAGATCTGCGTGCTATTAGAAATATCGGCCATGATCAATGTTGCACCTCACACAGATTTGTCTGTGAATACTTCTTTTAACGAAAAGCAGAAGGTTTTATACAGTCATATTTAGATGCTATTTTCCTCAACGAATCGGAAGTGAGATGTAGAATTAAGTAAAGCTGCGGAAGGTTAAATGGTAACTGCAAGTTACAGAAATGAAATTGACAATCACTTCTTATTCAAATTTTACAATCTCTTTTCAAAGCCCGCATATCCGGTGCGAAAAGCAGTCTCTAAAAAGAGATGTTATCGACAGCGAAATATTAAACGAACTCAACCTACATATTATGTTTCAGTCCTTGAAAGTCCTTGAGATTACAGAAACTGCTTCCAGACCCCTCTAGCAGGGCGAGCACGTTTACAGCGTAGGCGCCACAACTTTCCTTTTCCATTTTCCTGCTTGGTACATTTCACGCCCCCCCCCCCCTCCTTTTTTGGAAAATAGAATTGCTCAAAATTCGCCATTGCTTTTTGGAAGAAATGCAGGAAAAAACGAAGACATTTTCACATAAATGTACAGTTTACGCATTCAGAAATGCCTCAAAATGTTCCATAAGGCATTTTAAGGTTCAAAAATTTCCGGAACCCTTAAGCCAGCTCCGGACCCCACGCCATAATGGCTTTGCGCTCGCAATGTTGGACATTTCACCCCCCCCCCCACCCTTTGCAAAATCTTGGATCCGCCCCTGTTAAACATGATAGAAGAATTGAACATCTTGATGATGAGAGGGTAGCCTAAAGCTCATTAAAAATATGATGAACCTTTATTGATTATTTTTTCTCTATTGAAATACAACCTCTGCGATTTTCTAAAGTTTCAATTACTGATGAGAAAGATGTTTCATTGAGTATGTCGTCGCTACTTTTTACCAAAATGTCATTCGATCAATAGAACCATTTAATCAGAAACTAATCTCGTATTTACTAGAAGAAATGAAAATATAAAATAGATTAAAAAAAGAGGGGTAGAGAGATAGAGAAAGAGGGGGGAGGGAGAGATGATGAGACCTGCATTGAAAAGAAGAAAAACGAAGCTCAATTTCAACAGAGACCTTTGGAAGTAAAGATCTTTTCACGGATTGATTTTTTCGTATATAATAAGGGTTTCTTTGAGGGTTTTTTAGAGACTTATATTTTTAGTTCTTTGGTACTTCCGCAGTGCTGTGAGGCATACATTCGACGAAAAATTGTCTTTCTCCTTATTCTTTTTTTTCTCATTTGATATCTTGCCTGCATCTATACTTCTTACTTCTACTTCTATTCTGCTACTTATCAAAGCCTGTTCAGCGTTTAAACAAGGGTTATGCTGCCGACGGTGGACGGCTTGTGCAAATGTGTGCAAAATAAGTAAAAATGATGTATACACTCGGCGGAAGGAAATCTCTTTCTCCCATTCTATTTTCTCATTCCATCGGCATCTTAATCGTTCTTATAAAAGTATATATACGATTTCACCTCATAATACCCCCTTTCATAGCCCTTCTATTGGCGTCACACCGATGAAAATACCGAAGAATTTGCCCTTTAATATGTAAACAAATGTCAAACCGCCGCTTTCTCGCATGTGCCGTTCATACTTCACTCGCTGTAGCAAGCCCCGGCCAGAAGTGAAGACTGTTATTGCGTAACTGCTTTTTAGCTGCTGGCGCGCTGTGTCAGTGCAGTTAGTGATATTATCATAGAGATATATATTAATTTGAATTTTTAGTTTTTTGTTAAGCTTATTATTAATGTAAAATTAAGTGAATAAATTAAGGCCCGCGCCCCATCTATTTAAGCAGCATGTTCACGCACATGTGCATGCATATATATCAACAAAACGTCAACAAACACGACCAGCTGCTAGCCGGGTTCCGAAAAAGCGCACGTACACGGAATAAGAACGTCCTTTAACTATTTTCATCGGTGTTTCCCCCCCCCCCCCCCCCTCTGACAGAAAAACAGGTTTAAAAAAAAAAGGTAACGTTAATATAACCTATTTTAAACAAAAATGGATATTGCCCCCCCCCCCCCCTGGCAAAAAAAAGGATAGGTAAAAATGTGTTTCTTTTTTTATAATTTTCTTAAAGGGGGGTGTTAAAAACAAAAAGGAGTGCCCCCCCCCCCCCCCCCCCCTCTGAGCGAAATATTGGTTGGAGCGATTTTCAAATTTCGGGGAGAAAAATGAATGACCCCTCACACTTAACACTGTGTGGAAGTTAGTTTGTGGTCAACTTCTTTTATTAGACAAATCCAAGCAAACGTTTCTATAGTCGACGATAGTAATACAAATTATGATAATAGTGATAATAAAGATGATAATAATAAAAAAAAATTATAATAATAGTTACAATAAAATACTGATAATTATTATAGTGATAATTAATCACAACTTTAAAGGTAAAGACCAGTATTGGAAACGCCCCAATTTCAAAAAATGAAATGGAAGCTCTCATTACCAATCATGTGAAAGAATATGTTTTGACTAATACATGATGATACAAAATTTGCCGGGAAACCGCCTACTAATTCATATATTTGGTAAATTTGTTTCTCTCATGGTCCTGTGAGAGATATAGGGTAGTCCCATATACATCTTTCTGTGTATAGTGCTTGTAACTTTACGAAGAATGGGCCAAATTTCTTATCATTTTGATGATTCCAGAACCTTGCAGATGCTAGATGCTAGATGATCAACCTTTTCTGATCGATTCCACAACGTTTCTTTCACAATGCAATCGCATGACCATAACTGGTCTTTATCTTTAAAGGTAATACACTGTCGCTCATATAGTTGGAATATTTTCTTTACCACAATTTATGGAATTATTTTAAAAACGATTTATTTCTAATAGATCTAGATAATAGTATACATTCTCAGATTTTATTGAATAATTTGCCAGTGTTTGTTTGCGTGACTGCTATTCTATTTAAATTCAAACCCGACGCTAACGAGGGAAATAAGTCTGTTTTCTCTTTGTTAAACGTGGTCTTTGGGTTTACCTGAAAGCGGAATATCATTATATAATTACCTGAAGGCACTAGTAGAGGGCGTTTTTCAAGACAACCACGGTTGTATGGGAAGTGTCCAGGAATATCTTCTTTTTTCAAGGAAAAGGCAAGTAATTTCGAATTTTGACATAATCACAGTGATAAAGATGGTGCATGGACGTGATTCAGGAAGAGAAAGGGAAGTAAGTAGAAAGGAAGGTGAGAAAAATGAGACAAATCTAAAGGTGCATTCGGACCAGGCAGGCTCTAGTACTACAACAACGTACGCTGAGAGAACCACGCCCATCACTCCCGCCCAAAGGGAAGGAAAGGAGCCAGTGTACATCAGACAACGGGACATACCAAATGTTCACAACAATATGGCAACTGGGGAAGAGTTATACCTAGCCCTTGCCAAGGTTGTTGACCCCAACGCTTAGCTGGTGTGCAGAAAATCAGAGGTTTATGGCGGATCTACATAGATAGCAAAGAGGCAAGGATCGCTCTCATTAGCAGTGGGATTCTACTTAGAGCAGGGACCTGATAGAGAAGGACTGGAATCAAGCCGCTCTCCTTTGACCCCATGCTCCAAGCCGCCGAAAAATATGCGCTAACCTGCAACTGTTGACCAGGTGGTGAGATAAAAGAGTGCATGAAATTTCAGGATTTAGAATTCCTACATCAGAAAATGGTATCATTGCAACTGTTCGCTGTCCCTTCCAATGATTTCTCATCCATTGTTGAATGTGTAAAGAGTAGAACAAGCGAACACAAACTTGTGTAATTTCATCCTTTTTTAACTTGAAAAATACAAAAAAACACGCGAAAACACGCATTAGCAAACGTAATGTTGTTGAAGATTGTAAATCATGGATCAAATAACGGGACATTAAAGCATGCACAAATTAGCGCATCATCCTAAAATATTGAGTTTTTGTCAGGATGTAATTTTTCTTTTACCAACTCTGGCACACAAACTATAGGAAGGACGGAGTTCTAAATTTGAAAATTTGTTTGATGCACTATTCCCAATAAAATCCCCATATAAGTTTTTTGATTTACACTGCAATTTTGCCGGTAATTATATATCTTGTAATAAGTGTAAAACTGGTGACTGGCTTCCGAGAGTCCCCGCAGTGGAAGCGCGGTTCGGAGCATGGAACTTCAAAGCCAAGTGGAATGTTACACATCCCATTGTTACGCTTTAGAACTCACGAATGCGTTTGAATAAATTACAAGAGTTTCGTCTCCTTTCTTTCACCTCCCTGCTTAGAGGATCAATGGTGAGCGTTCACGACAGGAACCCATTCGTTTCATATGAATCTGAAAATGTTGTGAGGGTCACTATCAAAGATGTACCCTTATCTGTCTCTGATGAGCTAATTGTGGCAGCGTTTGAGGGTAGGCGGACAGCTTACTACCTGCCTTAACGGTGACAGGGTTGTCTTCATTGATACACCACGACAGCCGCTTGCCCGCCATGTCAGCATAGCTACTTTCAAGGCCCGCACATTTCATGAAGGGCAATTGACCGAAGCGTCGATTGCAACGTGTTCACGTTGCTTAATTTAACAACAGGGCACCACGCCTCCACTTGCTCTAAGCCTTTTGTCTGCAGACAATGCAAGAATCCCGGGCATCGCGCGTTTGAGTGTGACGAGCAACAACTACAGAGTCAAGTCGCTGCCTCTGTTTCAATCGCTAGGGCAAGGCATGATGATTGCATCGTAGCAGAGAGCTTACACAAAAGTTCTACGGTAGAGCAAGCACAAGAGAGAGAAGTGCAGGTGGTGAAGTAGCCTATAATCTAGGCGGAGTGCCGAGCTTTTTTCTTTGTTGCTAGACTAACCTTAAGCAGAACGTCTGATACGGCGAGACTACGAACCGTGAGTCGCGAAGCGGCTCACCGCCTAATCACTGGTCTATATATATAGCTAATCAATATTCATATATATTCAAAATGGCTGATCTATGAATCATTTAACAGCCCTACCAAATAAGGTACACCTATGTTACGTTCGACCAAAATCACAGCACAAGGGGATTGCTTGGTATATTGCACTCTTTCCAAAACCAGTAGGTAATGCAACAAAAATATCCCTGCCGGCTTCAATAACGCTACGAATAGCGGATTCCTGCAGTTCTCTGAATTTTCCATTAGGAATGCCTAGTTTGTTGGCCGCATATGATAAACTTTCTCGCAGAAGATCGTCGTCGCATGAACTACCCGCCATCTTGGATGAAGAAAATGACGTAATGTCACGTGATTTATAATATGCATATGCATAGACTCTTCTCCATACGTGTTTCTGATTGGTTGAGTTCATTTCGTATTCATGAGGTTTTTTCGTACGAAAAACTGCCACGGATTCATGGTCGATAATAAAAAAAACAACGACTAAAGCTAGACCAGTGATTATAGGCGGTGAGCCGCTTCGCGGCTCACGGTTCGTAGTCTCGCCGTATCAGACGTTCTGCTTAAGGTTAGTCTAGCAGCAAAGAAAAAAGCTCGGCACTCCGCCTAGATTATAGGCTAGTGGTGAAGCCGAAAGAAAAGAATGGAGTCGTAGCGAAGAAACAGCAAAGCATCCGAGATATGCTGTCGCGAGAAGAAAAGCCGTCAGATCAAGTAGATCATTCAGCTGATAGCGACTCACATGAATCTCATGAATAAGAATCCGAACAGTCACGTGATTCAAGGGGGTCACATGATTCAAGGAGTGGACATAGGGAGAGGAGTAAAAGAAAAACCAGAAAAAGACGAAGGAAGGGATCGAACAAAAAATGAATGGCAAAAATACTGGCAAAAATCAGAGGAATGATCTACAATAAAGCACCTTTTTGGCTCAAAATTTATATTTCACACACTACATCACTCATTGAAATTGATATCAGAATGAAGGTATTTTAATTATCCATCTTTTGACACCAAATACATGGTGATTAGAGGTTTTAGTTCAAAGTTATCTTTAAAACTCGATGTAAACACACCAAACAGGTCCTTAATACACTAATGCACGTATATGCACACAGTTATTACACATGTGGGCAAAAATGTTTTTTTGTGAAAATCAAATCAATAACTTTGGATTGCTATAACTTTTTATTGAAACCATATATAAACCTCTCCCTCGCACAGGATCTTGTCGTTGTACATAAGCAAATTCCTGGAAAGTTATAAAAAATCCATTGCTCCAATTTCGATATATGGAAATAATGTTTTTTGATAAAATTAAATTTTTCGAAAAAAAAAAATCAAAAAATCTTTTTTTACTTAAATTTGCGATGTTAGTTAATCCCAAATTCTTTGAAATTGGTATCAAAATGTAGATAATTTAACTCTCTTTCATATGACACCAAACTTATGGTGGTTTAAGGTTTCTTTAAAATATTATTCACATAATACTATTTTGTCGTCAAAAGGGACACTTTTTTGGTGGGGGCGTCCCCCTGGCCACACCCACCACTTAGAACATGCCAGACGGTCATTTTTGTTATGTGGAGCTATGCGATCTTTATATCTGTGCACATTAAAATTGGTTTCCTTCCCAGCTAGGTTGACCCCCACTGGCTCCCGGTTTAGGACCCCCCAGGAAATGAAGGAGGGGTCTGAAAATTTGGACCCCATCATTTTTGGTCAATTGGGACCCTTTTGAAGCCAAAACGGCAAAAAAATTAACTTTGGCACAAAAATCCTACGGGAGCTGTTTCAATGACATACGGTACCACACTATATTACTCTCCATTCATTTAGAAGTAATCACAGCAGAGGTGTTTCAATTCTCGTGAAAAATAATGCTCAAATACCAGTTAATTTGATTTACTCATCAAATGATGGAAGGATATTGATGATAAATACGGAAATAGATAATAAAAAGATAACTCTGTTAAATATATACGCTCCTACAAAGAAGAAGGCAGTTTGTTAAAAAGTTTAAGATGATCGATGTATGGAGAAAGATAAACAAAACTAAGAAACAATATACATATAGAAGTAAATATTTGAATATGTTGTCGAGAATAGATTATTGGCTTGTGCAAGTTGACTATGTTGACTATATCAATAATGTGTTAATTAAACCAGTATCCATGTGTCCAGACCACTGTGCTGTTGACAATAACTTTATCATGTAATAATGTCCGTGGTTCCTCGTATTGGAAAATGAATAATTCGCTCCTGAAAAGTGATGTTTATAAAGATGGTATAAAAGACGTTATTCGTCGTACAAAAAATTAATTTAGATCAAAGCTTGATCTGCAGTATGCATGGGACCTATGTAAGTTAAGGATTAAAAAATATACTATCTATTTTGCTAAGAAGCTCAGAAAACCGAAAAGGAAGAGCTAAACTCCTTAGAAAAAAAAATGAATGAAATACATGAACGAATGTGTGCAGGCGATGATGAGCTTGAAGAGCAGATGGCAAATGTTCAGAGAAAGATTAATAGGTACTACAAAAAGGAATGCGATGGTGCAAAGGTTAGGTCTAGAGTTATTCATTTTGAAAACAGTGAAAACAATTCTTCATATTTTTTAAATTTAGAACATAGAAATGGTGCGAGAAAGTATATATCTGGAATTAGAATAGGCAGAAAATTAGAAACTGATAACCGTAAAATTATAACATTTGTAGAAAAATTTTATTCTTGCTTATACACAACAAGAAGCCCAGATCAGGCAGTAATCGAAACATATCTTAAGAAAATAAATAATCCCAATTTATCTGGTAGTGAAGCCGAAGAATGTGAGGGATTAATTTCAATTCAAGATGCAACAAATGCTCTAAAAGGGATGAATATTAATAAAGCTCCTGGTATAGATGGCCTAACGGTGGAGTTCTTAAGGAATTCTGGGTTGAAATACAAGATCTTGTTTTAGAAAGTTTTAATGAAAGTTATAAAAAGGGTAAGCTTAGCTATTTACAAAGGAAAGGAGTCATTACTCTGCTTTTCAAAGGTGGTGATGCGCTGGAATTAGGAAATTGGCGGCCCATTACATTACTTAATACCGATTATAAAATACTTGCAACTGTGTTGGCAAACAGGCTCCAAAAAGTTTTAACACACTTAATTAGTGAAGACCAAGTAGGGTATCTTAAAGGCAGGAGTGGCATTAATAATACCAGATTAATTCAAGATATGATAGATTATAGTGCATTTAATAAGATTGATGGTGCCATCATATTTGCCGATTTTAAAAAGGCTTTTGATACTATAGAATGGAAATGTGTTGATATATGTTTGAAGAGCTATGGTTTTAATGATAACTTCAGGAAATGGGTCTCGGTGATGTATTGTGATCCTCATCTTAATATTCTAATGAACGGTTGGTTGACAAAAGATATACAACCATCTAGAGGTATAAGACAGGGGTGTCCCCTATCTGCATTATTATTTATCCTTAGCATTGAAGCTCTTGCAAATGAGATTAGACAAAATAACAATGTCATAGGCTTGAGTGTTGGTTGTAATGAGAAAACATTTAAAATAGTACAATTAGCAGATGACATTACATTATTTGTTCGTAAAGTTATGTCAGGTAATACAGCTATAAAGATTATTCAACAATTTGAAAAGTATTCTGGAATTCAATTAAATGAAAACAAGACAAAAGCACTCTGGTTGGGCACCAACAATCCAACAAATACTATTGGAAATATGTTTTGGGAAGATGTTTATGTTAAGTCACTTGGTATTGATTTTTGTAAAAATAAAGATATAGGCCTAGAAATGAACTGGTCTGAAGAGAGAATATTAAAAATAAAACAGCTGTTAAATCTTTGGAAACAGAGAAATCTTACGCTTAAAGGAAAAATAATGATATTAAAATCATTGATAATGTCGAAAATCATTTATACTTCACAAGTTTTGTCTTGTCCTAAAGAGATAATTAAAGAGCTCGATAGGTTATTTTTTGATTTCCTACGGAAAGGGAGACCTGCAAAGGTTAAAAGGTCAAATGTATTGAATAGTATTCATGAAGGTGGTTTAGATATGTTAGATGTTCAAACAAAGGTTGCATCGATAAATATAAATTGGTTTTGTAAATATCTAAGCGATGAATTAAATGCAGGTTGCAAATGTATGTTTGACTATTGGTTTGAGCAAATTGGTGGTATAAAGGTTATAATGAATTGTAAATATAGTACAAAAAACGCAAATTTTCTGGAAAACAAGATGCCTCATTTCTACTATAATTAAATTATGACTTTTTTCTTGTATCGATCATGAACTTTTGGCAGCTATCGTAGGGAAATGATTTGGCTGAATACAAATGTAACGTATAAAAAGAAAACGCTTTTTTATAAGAATTTGATAAATTCTGACATTTTGTTTGTTGGGGATTTAATGGATGGTAAAGGTTTTCTACCAGTTAATGAGTTAAGTGCGAAAATAGGATGGAAGGTGGTATAGTCAATATGCACGTATTAGAAGAGCGATTCAATCAGTCGGGAATATGTTAGTACTTGCAGATATGAATGTAGAACATAGGGAGTATATGAAATTTAGACCCACAGCATTTGAATATAACGATATAAAATTGATTGAAGACATGATTTCAGTTAGACAGTTGACAGTTAGAAGAATTTATCAAGAGTTAATTAAAACAAAAATTGAAAAATCTAGGGCGGAAGAATTTTGGCGTAATACTTTGGAAGTTGAATATATACCTGTATGGTCGGATGTTTGGTTATTTAAGTTAAAAAGTATAAAAGACAGCTTACTAATTAATTTCAATTTCAAATTCATGTATAATATTTTAGCAATACCATATAATTTGTTTAAATGGAAAGTTAATGCCAATGATAAATGTTATTATTGTAATCAGACAGGTGATTGTATGCACATGTTCTTTTTTTGTAACGAAGTCAGTAAGTTTTGGAATGAAGTTGAAAGGACTATAAAGAAATATTTCATGTCTAATTTTAATTTCAAACCATGTCATCTATTGTTTGGTATTGATTTTAAGTCGAAGAAGGAAAAAGATGTTGATATTATTTTGAATTATGCACTTTTTACTATTTGCAAAAGTTTTGTTGGAAAAGAATCTTAAAAGAAAACAACTAAAAAGAGACTTCTTCATATTTTTATTTACCTATTCATTTATCGTTTACAAATAGAAGAAAATATTAGAAAACCATGTATATCCCTCCAGAAATGGAAGCAAATGCTAAAAATGTGAATATGTTTATATTATTATCAAGAAAAAAATAAAGAAGACCTGAAATGGTTATTTTACAACAACAAAATATATATATAATTACCTGAATACGGACCATGCATATTCAGATAATGTCGTTTGCGTATCAGAGCCGAAAGCTGGCGCCATTAAACAGCTTACCATAGGCATGTGAGAGAAGGAGAACTGTTTTTCTTTAATTTTTGTTTGAACAAAATATATATAAAGGGGAAAGAACCAACTCTTTCCACAGCAACTTTCCAGTTTTAATATAACTTGATCGAAGAGTGTGAGAGAAAGAGAAATGGAGAGAGATAAAGAGAGAGAGAGAGAAAATTATGAAGAGGAAACTGATGAAGAATTAGAATAAATAAAAGAAAGAGAAGACGGAGAAGCAAACAAAAAGGAGAAGATGAAGGAAAAGGAGGAGGAGGAGGACAAAGGGCTATTTGTAAAATTATTTCCCTTAATATTGGTATTATTAATAATGTAAAGACATACTTTCCTTTTATTTCATTAAGTATGCTTTTATAGTTCTTTGATACTCCCATACTTGAATTATGGTCTCTTAGTTTGGCGTAACACACATCAAACACCATTAGATAAAGGGTTGTCACTACAAAATAAAATTATTCGTATTAATTGTAATTATCCCTTTCGCTCCCATACAGTCACTTAATTTTTTGAAAATAAGATACTTAAGGTGCAAAACTCTTTTTTAACTAGGTCAATTTATGTATACTTATAAAAACAATATGTTGCCATCTGTTTTTCAATATATTTTTTGTTTAATAACTCGGTCCAAATGAAGCCCCAACATTGTCGAATTATTTAAGTAATGAAATAGAATATGCTTCATCGATTGATATTTTAAGAAAAAAAGATTGAAATTGTTTTTATTATAATCTTATGAACCTCATTGAATTATATCGCCCATTTGTTCTCTACGCGTCATGTCTTTCTTTCTTTCTTTTAAAATTAGTTTTTCTTCTTTTTTGTTGTTGTTGAAACAAAGTCATTTTCTACTCGCTGAATTAAAAATGTTATTTGATATATCATGTTGTGCCCTCTCATGCATATCGCCTTTCTAATGCGCATTTATCTTTCCTCATTTTCCTCTCAACCCTACATGCAGCTCATCCTTTTTGTACTTTTTTCTGTACCCCCGAAATCTCACTTCTTTTGGGGCATTGTCTACTTTTTGTTTTGTGACTGTGGTCTCCTATCTTTGTCATGTAAAGAACTCTCTTGTCCCGTTTTCGTTTATGTTGGCAGCCCCTTTTTCCTTCCTGATTCTAGTTCCTTTTTTTTAGTTACGAACTTGTTAATTGAATTACTTTGTTATTGCTAACTAATATTTGAGGAGTCCACAATTGTACAAGCATTGCTTTTTAGTGGACCCCTGCCTCTGTTTCCAATATGTATTCCTTAATTTTTTTAAATGATTATAATTGATCTGTAATACTTTGTTGGAAAGAGAAATAATATTGAATTTGAAATAGAAATATCGTTTGTATCATCAGTATTATCATCTTTTACATCATCGTCGCTCTTATCTCTGATTGTATATAAATCATCTGTATTTTCATTGTTATCAACAAGATCTTCTCAAAAGTCTTTTTCAAAATTATTGTCGTCATTTTTCCTTTCATGACCATCACTGTAAACTAATCATAGTCACAATCAATCTCACATTCCTACTCAACATCATGATCGTAATCAACATCATCAGCATCATTATCATTATTATCATTATCATCATCATCATCATCATCACAAACTGCATTATAATTTATCATCATAATTTTGATCAACATTAACTTGGCTTACAACAGTAATCATGATTTTAATCTAATTTATATATTTTTTATTCCAATAAAAAGTACAGGTCAACCATTCGTATCATACGCACTGAAAAATCTATAATAGGGTACGTTGTTATAGAATAAAACATCATAGACAGGCAAAGCTTTTATAATAAATGGCATAATCAGGGCAGTTGGTGGTGCAACATAAGATTTAAGACAAGAGCATTTTAGACAGTAAGTTCAGGATTACTATACACCAAATCGTAAACTAGCGTTTGTCACAAATGAATCAAATATCCACGATCTTTTACAAATTGACTATTTCACAAATTGTAGCTGCGCTTTTCTAAAATAACTACCACCAAAATAGTGTTGATACACTTAAGAACAAGATGATATAAACTTAATCGCGGATAAAAATCGATACATGTTGACCTCACTAAGATAAATCTGAACATGAACATCTTAAATGTCTTCAGTTTAAAAGATACGTTTCACAAATCTACAATCTATACAAAATACTCGCCCTTTACTTTACCAATGAGTACATCGCGACAATGGCATTAAAGTGAGGTTTATATAATCATAACTTAAAGTACTACTCACATGCAGGGGGCGGGTGTGAGAACTAGGTTGACTATAATCACAATCAAACATTGAAGCCTCAGAGTAGCGTTAGCAAAAATATGGAGGAATCACTCTATGCCGGATACGCTAAAAATTGCACTACATTATATGAGTACGTTGTAATGTACAAAATGTATTACAAAATAAGTGAATTTTCAAGGCTAGTTGGCCTGCGATGGTCGTTTACAGGAAAACATTTTGATGATGGTGGCACGGAACAGAGGCTGCGACATGGCATAGGATATAGGGTTCAGGAGGCTGTTCCCGTACTGCAAATTGACGATAAAGGTGAAAGCTTCAAGTGGCAGACTAGGAAAGATGAGTCGAGGTTCGATACTGTAAATTAAATCGACTACGCTAATCGGAATCCATGTCAGTACGAAAGCGATGACGATGAGGAGGAGAGTACGAGTCGCCTTCGTCATTTCAGCCGTCGATTCCACGCGATGTGACGTTGATGTCTGAGTTGTTTGGAGAGACAGACCGGGACCATGTACGAGAGAAATAGAACGAAATATTAATAAAGGAAATCATGAACGCCGTAGATTTTGATAGGAACATAATTATACTGCGAAAAATATACATGCTATAAAACCAACCCGTGCATTTAGAGTGAGTTTGATCTTCCAATGGAATCTATTCAAACTTTAAAAAGACACCAAACACAAACAGTTCCGTAACCTTTAAATTTTCTTTCAGCGCCAATTGCATATTACTTTCGTACTCACATGGGAAAGCGAGGGAAATTATCCCTCAGTGATTCATATTGAGAAATATTGTGAGAAAATTCTGTCAGCAAACAGCCTATCGTTCGTTGTAATTTTTAGGCCTGCTTACCTTATATATTTGTCGCAAAAGTTGTCCTTGCAAATGCAGTTAAGAAAACATGATCACAGAGATATCTTAAGAGAAATTTGAATTCTCTTTTACACAGAAATCATGCTCAGATTTGTATGTAACCATTTTTAGTCATATTCTCATTTTAGAATAGGTGGTCGACAAAGTTACTAAAGTCTTTGCTATCGTGTTATAAGAGGCAAATTTTGTAGATTACGTACCGATATTTCTTGGCCAATATTTCTGATCTTGGTCTCATTACGTGATGACGATGATGATATCATGGTGTCATCTCTGCTCCATGTCTCTGGAATGTCACTAAATGAACCTGTATGCGATGTCGACGTCATCTTATTATCCTTGGCGGTGGAAAGGTTGAGGTCCGTTAAACCAGTCGACTTCTTGTTGTTCCGTCTTCCAACCGTCTTCCGAATCTTGATAAAGATTCTGACGTAGAGAATGGCGATGATGGCCAAAGGCAAGTAGAACATGGCATTATTTTGGATAATATTCGTCAACGGACTGAGACGGAACCGCTGACTACAAGTGAGTCCATTGTCGTGATCGACGACGAACTCCCACACTGTGACGTACCCTATCCAGAACGAGAGTCCAATCACCCATGGCAGAGAGCTGATGATGATTGCCTTGCGTTTTGATCGAGAGATATAATGGTTGATAGGATCATAGACCGCTTGATGTCGATCAGCACAGATAACAACCACGTTGATGTTAGAAGCATTGACGATTCCGCTGAAGATACCAGTTAAGACCTTACAGGCATTTTGAGAAAACGGATACCGGTCGATGTACCATTGCTTAACGTCAATTACCAGTCCAATTCCAACCAGCAGATCCAGTATGGTGAGGTTTATGATGAAGTAATTATTGTAGGTACAGAGACGTTTTTCTACTAGAAATGCGCCAAGACTGATGATGTTGGCAAGTACAAAAAGCGCGAAAAAGACAGCGAGGAAGATGAGACTCCTCAGATTAAGTTGAGTTGTTCCAAATGGATCCAAAGAATCAGCAGTGACATTCATGTATCCACTTGCATTCTGGATATCAGTCCAAAACATGTCCGTTGAGTAGGACTGCGAGCTATTAGAAATATCGGCCATGATCAATGTTGCACCTCACACAGATTTGTCTTTGAATATTTCTCTTAACGAAAAGCAGAAGGTTATATACAGTCATATTTACATGCTATTTTCCTCAACGAATCGGAAGCGAGACGTAGAATTAAGTAAAGCTGCGGAGGGTTAAGTGGTCACAGCAAGTTACAGTAATGAAATTGGCGATCACTACTTATTCAACTCTTGCAATCTGTTTTCAAAGGCCGCTAAATCCAGTGTGAAAAGCAGTTTCTAAAAAAAAAAATGTTATCGCGTGTTCAAATGAAATTGACAGGGAGAAGTTATATTTTGATTACCGATTCAATGTTCTTTGAGAGGTGACAATACCGTTTTCTCATCTTATTGAAATTTTGTTCGCTCAACAAAACCATCGTGGCGCATATTGCAAGAAAATCCATTAAAGAAAACATATAATAGAGAAACACTTGCAATGGCTACGTCAGGGAATTGTCAAGAAGGAACAAGCGTACTCTGGACTCCAAGGGGAGGAAAGTGGTCAAGGGGAAAGCACTAAATTATTGTCCTAAGCGACATTTTTTTCACAAAATACAATATATTATATACCTCTCTTTAGTATGTTGAATAAATCTAGTCATCTGATTGATCAAAATCAGAGTCGTGATTTTAGCCATGCTCGCCTACCGGTCCATAGTTTTTTAAAAGATTCTCGTATGCCCGCCTACAGGGCAATATTTTTTTTTTCAAAGATGCCCGTTGCCCCAGGTAACGGGCCGCATAAATTCATTTTTGCTGAGATCACCATTGGTTTACATGCAAAAAAATTCATTGTGCGAGCGCGGATACCGAATGATCATAACATTCAGGCAACTTTCCAGCGAAAATGTATAGACAGTGTCTCAGATTTTCTGTGATGTTCAACCAGTCTTTACTGGAGAAATGGATAAGGTAAGAATTGTTTGTAGATTTGTTTGTGAATTCGGTATATAAAAGATATATTGACAGCTTTAATTTTCGAAACATTTCTGTTTCTATACTGGCTCTCTTGGACGTTACATCCTGATATGACCCGGCGCGCCGAGAGGTCATATCAGGATGTAACGTCCCCTTGAGCCTATAGAAACGGCGATGCCTCTCATAGCAGTCAATATATCTATGAAATAATTCATGTCATCTAAAAAAAGAGATGCATTACATTTATATTGCTGGAAAGACTAGCACGAACATTCTGCAAATGATTATTTGTGTGACCACATTTGGGGTAACTTAATATGCTGTAGATTACAGAAACTGCTCCCAGGCCCATCTAGCAGGGCGATCCGGAACGTTTACAGCGTAGGCGCCACAACTTGCCTTTACCATTTTCCTGCTTGGTACATTTCGAGCCCCCCCCCCCTTTTTTTTGGGGGGGGGAAATAGAATTGCTCAACATTGACTAGGGGAAGAAATGCAGGAAAAGGCGAAGAAATTTTCACATAAATGTACAGTTTACGCATTCAGAATGTTCCATAAAGCAATTTAAGGTTCAACATTTTCCGAAACCCTTAAGCCGGATCCGGACCCCAGGCCGTAATGGCTTTGCTCTCGCAATTTTGCACATTTCACCCCCCCCCCCCCTCTTTCACCCTTTGCAAAATCCTGGATCCGCCCCTGTTAGACATGATAGAAGAATTGAACATCTAGATGATGAGTGAGTAGGCTAAAGCTGATTTAAAAAAATGATGAACCTTTATTAATTATTTATTCTCTATTGAAATACAACCTTGAGTATGTCATCCCTACTTTTTACCCAAATGTCATTTGATCAATAGAACCACTTAATCAGAAACCAATCTCGTATTTACCAGAAGAAATGAAAATATAGAATAGATAAAGAGAGGGGTAGAGAGATAGAGAAAGAGGGGGAGGGATATGGTGAGACCTGCATTGAAAAGAAGAAAATCGAAGCTCAATTTCAACAGAGACCTTTGGAGGTAAAGATTTTTTTCACTGATTGACTTTTACGTAAGAAGTCTTTCTTTGAGTTTTTTTTAGAGACTTATATTTTAAATTCTTTGGAACTTCCGCAGTGCTGTGAGGCATACATTCGACGGAAAACTGTCTTTCTCCTTATTCTTTTTTCTAATTTGATATCTTGCCTGCATCTATACTTCTACTTCTACTTCTATTCTGCTACTTGTCAAAGCCTGTTCAGTATCTAGACAATGGTTCTGCTGCCGACGGTGGACGGCTTGTGCGAATTTGTGTCAAAGTATTTATACATAAGGTTCAAGTAAAAATGATGTATACACTCGACAGAAGGTAATTTTTTTTCTCTTATTCTATTTTTTCATTTCATCGGCATCTAAATCGTTCTCATAAAAATATATATAAAAGTTTCACCTTATAATACCCCTTTCATAGCCCTTCTATTGGCGTCACACTGATGAAAATACCGAAGAATTTGCCCTTTAATATGTAAACAAATGTGAAACGGCCGCTTCTCGCATGTGGCGCTGTGGCAAGCCCCGGCCGGAAGTGAAGACTTATTGCGTAACTGCTTTTTAGCTGCTGGCGGGCGCTTTGTATTTGAATTCGGCAAACAGTGTCAGTGCAGTTAGTGATATTATCATAGAGATATATATATCAATTTGGATTTGTTGTTGTTTGTTAAAGCTTATTATTAATGTAAAATTAAACGAATCAATTTACGCCAGCGCCCCATCTATTTTAGCAGCATGTTCACGCACATGTGCATGTACATATATCAACAAAACGTCAACAAACACAACTAACTGCTAGCCGGGTTCCGAAAAAGCGCGCGTACACGGAACAAGAACGTCCTTTAACTATTTACATCCATAAATTAGACATCCCTATATTTTCAAGAGTCAGCGTGAATTTTTTTCAACCAAGGTGCCTGATAGATATTCTGCTCAAAGAGTAATTTTAAGATAATGTACACCTCACCAGAAAGTTTATCTTGTCGATAATGTACACTATGTTTTTCATTCTGCTTTCGATATATTTCTCAAGTTTCAGCCTCCCCAATTCACCAAGTACCATACAATTTGCAGTTGTTTTGCTCACAGAAAGGACTTGCTTACAAAGTTTAATGTGGAAAATTCAAGATCATGTAGCCCTTCAAATCCCCATATCTCACTTACTATAGAGCAGAATAGGCAACACAAGTTGATCAAATAATTCCAAGAGGTTATCAGTAGGTAAGTGCAATTGGTAAGTTTTAGACGATTTCTATATTGCTCGTCTAGCTTGATTGAGTTGCTTAATTTTTGCTCTACGAAATTTGTTGTTGTAGTTAAAAGTAGTTCCACGATAGACGTACTCATCAACAACTTCTACGATATCGTCATCAAATTTAAATGTATGGATCTTTCGAACTTTACCACAAGAAAATACAACAACTTTGTTTTCAGCTGTGTTGACTTGAAGAAACCATTTTTTAATAACAATAATCAGATACCGCATCAAAAGCAATTTGAAGATCGCTTTCAGTTTGTGCATGAACTGTTGTATCGTCTGCATACACTAATGTAAAAAGCCCGAGATATACATCTATAGGCCTACGGTTTTGATACGCAGGTACATCAATTTTGTCAGGTAGAACATTTACTCCTCCAAAATTTTCCCAAAGGAATTTTTTGAAGTCACTTTAAAAAAGGGCAAATAGCATCGGAGATCTATTTCTCCTTGTCGCACACCAATGTTACAATCAAATGAAGAAGACTTTTCTGAACCAGAAATTACACATAACTTAGAATGAGCATAATAATGCTTAAGTAATAACATTGAAAAAAATTAGCATCAACATTATTCCTAAGTAAGTTATGCCAAAGAGAACTCATGTCAACCAAATAAAATGCATTCTTGGAGTCAATAAATGCAAAATAAACCCTCTCTGTTGAAGACAGATATAAATCGATCACTGAATGGAAAACAAAAATATGATCAAGCGTTGAATTACCATTTCGAAAACCAGCTATTCGTTTTGTTCGATATAAGACGAAAGTCACGCATTGGAAATTGTTGTAAACAGCTTGCTAATGCAAGGGTCACTCTGTGGCCTGGACCCACCCTCCTCAGAGGTCGCCAAATATCGACGTCGACTCGACGCCTAAGCCTGACCCTGACCTATTTGTTGTTGTAGTGAAGTCCTAACGTTCGTTTTTCTTCATTGGGTGAAGCTTTACTATACAAATTGATGAAATGTGTGAAGCTTTGACGAGTAATTTGTTTTTTTCTGGTGATGTGACATCGAATCCAATCGGTCGCCTTGTTTGTTCAGGTGATGTGACATCGAAGCCACTACCGGTCGCGTCGAAAATATGTCGAAATCATGTCGAAATCGTGCGTTTCAAAACAACTATTTAATTTTTATTCCGGTCACTCATGCACTCGCAGAGTGATCGTCCTGAGGTCACCGAACTTTTCTCCAGCGAAACTGATTTCGAGATTTCACGAGATCGTTTTCGAGTAGTCTACTAGTCTCCTACACATAACTAGTTGCGTGAGTATTCGCAGTATACGTGCCTGAAAGGCCAGCCTCAAGTCTGGAAACGAGACTAGTAGCCTACGAGCTGTCGGTATTGTACCAAGCATGCGCAGCGCAGATCGTGCCAAGTTTTGGCCCCAAGTTTTTGCGAGGTGAGTTGAAAAAAAATAGAAAGTTCAGAGTTTTCCGATCATTTTGAGACGGTACTACTCCGACCCTGTTTTACGATTGATTATTAACGAAATCTGTGCATAAAACTTAGCCTATATTTTCGCGAGATTTCAATGTTTGAACTATGCAAATGGCCAGTATGGTGAAACAGTGGTGAAGCTTCAGACCGGCCGAAAACTTACAAAAGTGAAGCCTCACCTATGGAAAACTGACACAAGTGAAGCCTCACCTATGTAAAACTGACAAAAGTGAAGCATCACCTATGCAAATAATTCAAAGGGTGAAGCCTGGACTAACACATTTGCTGATAAGAGTGATGCTTTGCCTTTGTTTTTTGTAAAGCACATGAAGTGATGGTGAAACCCTGAGGTTACAAATAATTGGCTCAGGTGAAGAAAGGTGATGACCTGAGGAGGGTGGGTCCAGGCCACAGAGTGACCCTTGCATAAGTCAACTCAGCAACGTTATTCCTCTATAATTTTGGGGTCACTAGGATTTCCTTTCTTCTGATAAAGAAGGTGAATTAACTCTATTGTCCATTCCGATGGTACAATTCCACTTTCAAATACAATGTTAAATAACCTAACGATTACTGATAAAAACAGAATTTGTGCTACAATTCAAATTTTCGTTTAGAACTAAATCATCGCCATGTGCCTTACCGTTTTCAGCCTATTTATTTGATATATTTTTTTCTTCCCTGCTTATAGAACGATTGATACATGGAGTGTTCGAATAAATTAATCAGGTCCAAATATGTCTCCATTATCTTTATGATTTTGGCTCAGACGACGAAAGTGTTCTTCAAGAGAATGAATTTCAATTTTTCTTTACGTTAGCTTAATTAATAATTTACCATTATGCTCGTCGCTGGTTGCTTTTAAGATTTCTTAAATCACTGTGGATTTTCATATCAAAGTTGTTTTATAACGAATAACTTTTTTTTTACATTTTTTGAAACTTTAGTATATTCCTTTTCAATACTTTCAGATTTTTCAATCTTCCTATTAGATTTTTTTTAGATGGAAATACTGAGCCCTGAACTGTCCACAATTTGTATCAAACCTTGGTTTCCCATTTCGTCCAGATTTACAAGGTTCCTGCTGAAAAACTACCATTCCGCTTGTTTTGGTCGCTGTAAAGTAAACCATTTTTTAATAATTATCTATTGATTCCTGATCAACCTGTCGTGACGATTCCTGTCGTGACCCTTCATATATTCGATCAACAACATAATGTATATTTTCGACTCGACTCGATATTATCAATTAAACCTTCAGCAGAATTTATAATCCATTTAATTTTCGTTGTTGATCCCGAATCTTTTTTTCACTTCTTTCACTTTTACGTTTTTCATATCTGCTTCCGATATTCAATCATAATAGAATGAGAGATAGTGTTTATTTGATATAAATGGATCAAATACATCAACCGCAAAATTACGGAAAACTTGAAATAATTCGAACGATGCGGCACAACAATCAATGGTACTTATTTTAGCACTTATAAAATCACCTTGTTTATCCACGCCTACTCAACCATCAGTTGCAGTAATCATTTTAAAATGTCTACACAGTTCAAGAAATCTTTTGTCGTGGTTATTGCATTTTCTCAAACTTATGTTCGAAGCCTGAAAATTCACAGTATCGAAATAATGGTTATCACGATAATGTATGCGGTCTGACTAAGCATGCATGCGCGCGTGCGCGTGTGCGCGTATGTACGTGTGTAATTAGGTTTTTATCAACGTTTATCAGTCAGAATAGACATGATTATGTATATTAATCTGATCTGGGGACCGACCTTTAACTTCTCCATCAGAAAGATTAGGAACCAGGGTCAGTCAGGGTCATTTTGTGGATTGAGGGTTGAGCATACCGCTGGACAAACACACATTGCGTTAATGTTCTTATTTAGTTTTGTTTGGCAACCCGTCAGATTTGACTATTTTTGCCACAAATATTCGTTGTAATGCAATGAAATAAAACCTTTTAAGCTAAACAAATCTTCTTTTTTTTTGTCTTAATGCCAGAATTAAAATTTTAAAATTGAAAATACCACAACGTCCTCAAATGTTAACTTCACACGGATCCCAACTTACGTCATGCTGTAGCCTGGATTTCAGACTGGTGAAAAAAGTAAGGAAATTAATGAAATCAGCTGTGTTTCCTCGCGTTTCTCTCCAGATTCCTTCTATATTCTCCCCCAAACAGATAATGTAAAATGTCAGTTTTTCAAAATGTATAAATCAGGAGGGGAAGAACCGCTGATAATATATGTCAACCACGACATATTTTAACACGTGCCCCAAGGGAGAAGGCACTTGAGAGAAAATCATAAGTTTATTATATTTGTGTAGGCTACACGACGAACGAGAGAGTTGTCTGCGAATACGTCACAGTCCAGTGACTAAATTGCCAGTTTGCGATTCGCATAGATCAGTGATCTAAAATTTCAATTACCGGTGGTTTTAATTTGTTGATATTGGTCGGATTCATTCCAAACTTTCGCCATTTTGTTTCTCTCATTTTCCACTTACAAACAAATGAAATTATGACAAGGGTTGGATTGCAGTTGTTATGAAACGACGTTCCCTGATGGGTGCGTTCGATTTATTCATCATTTGGTGTCCCTCACATAAGTATCGAGAGGTACATGTTGTGAACATGAATTGACATTGAATGCGTCATTTCACTTCATATTTTATTTGATCCAAATATTTTCTTAGTGTAATCAAATTTAATTCACAAATTTTTGTTAAGTGCCTCGTTACAAATTATTTTATTTACCTGCTACGAACAATTATTGTATTTCAAAAGTCAGAATGCGAATTGCATATATTAATTGTTGCTAGGTAGGATAACCATTATGGCTTGTCTTACCTAACAAAACGTTCTGTATGCAATCCGCATTCTGAATATGAAAATACAATTATTCGAAACAAGTGAATGAAATAATTTGTAACGAGGCAAATGTTATTACATTATGAAAATGGCCTAGGCCTATACAAGAAAAAGGTATGCTTAAACGTATAGCCCAGTTCTGGTTAGCGATTGCATTGTGAAAGAAATGTTGTGCATGGAATCGTTCAGAAAAGGTTGATCATCTAGCATAAAAGTATTGGTGTGTACTGCAAGGTTCTGGAATCATCAAAATAATAAGAAATTTGGCCCAGTCTTGGTAAAGTTACAAGTACTGTACACAGAAATATGGGACTATGCAATATCTTTCCAGGCCGGATCGATATGATAATTTACCAAATATATCAATTAGTAGGCGGTTTCCTGGCAAAAACTTGTATCATCACGTATTAGTCAAAACATATTCTTTCACATGATTGGTAATACACACAGAGAAAAAGAGGTTTAAATTTACTCCCTATAGGGAGTAAATGCTTGTCGCATAAGTGACACCCCGCAGGAAGTAAATTCAATCCCCAATGTAGGGAGTAAATTTACACCCCACAAGAATTATGATTTTACTCCCTTTAAGGAGTGAAATTTGCACCCAATGGTGCTTAATTAACATCTTTTGGTTCCATTTTCATGTAAAATGGGCTCAAATTTACACCCGTGGGGTTGAATTTTACATATTGCTCCGGTTGTCTCATTTCCGCCAGCACAAACGTAGCTAGTTCGCCGTCTATAGAACGTATATAGCAGACGGCAATCGGCGGATCAGACGACACTTGATAATGATTTCGTATGTGAGATTGCTTTGCTAAATATAAAATACAAGAACCTTTTCCATATCTTTAAACTATCATTGATATCTGATAATTAAACAGTTATTAAAATAAACCTACCAAACTACATAATACAATGAAATACTTGACTGAAAGTAGGGGGGTTTGATGTGGTGCACAATTGCACCCCTCTTTTAATAATCGAATAGTCCATGGTGTGTCATGAATATTCATGTTTTTGCTTACCTCGCCGAAATGTTTACTGTTACTAAATGGAAAAAATACGGTGGGGGTTGGCTGAAGTGGACATAATGAACCAAGCAGAACTGATTTATGATAATTCATGCTTCTTATACTTCGTGTGCTTGACCTATAATCTTACAATCGCGTGGTAAATTGAGTCCAAAGTTCGACTTGTTGTACATGTGTTATATAGGCAATGGCGAGCTTGCGACCTATTTTGATGAAATTACGGTGGGTGAACTTTCAAAATTCAATGGGAGATGAGGGTTCCAATGAAAGAGCTAGTGCTAACGTACGTCGGGTGGATGTGCTTTTCGTTTAAACAAAAAATGAATTTTTAGCGATTTTGTGTGTGTTCATGTTAGGCCGCTGGACTCTGCCGATAGGGGGCGTTCTCAAATGAGACTAAACGGAGCTATATGATACGATTCCACAACCTGTGGGGAGTAAATCTACACCCTTCTAATGCACAGCATCAGCTAATTGATCATCCCACGAGCAATCAATCATCCATGCTTCGTAATCACCTATCAGTCACTGATTCCCACCCTTTTGTTTACGTTTCACTGCTCTCACCTGTTCCACGAGTTATATGTCGAAAAGCTTCAATGCTTACCTAAACAACAGTTAGTGTGAACTCAACACAAGTGCATGCTTGCCTGGATGGATGAAATGTAGTGGAAACACCTAAATATAAAATCCTGCCTTCTCGAAAATCTTCCCTTTACTTAGACGTATAAGAAGGCAATTATGTACTAGTTAGTAAAACAACGCTTTTGCTAATTTCATTAAATTATCAAATATAACCTTCGGTACAAAGGAGTACAACCCCTTATTCTTGATCAGATAACTTTCACACAAATAATATGCCCAAATAAAACATGATAATTCCCCCAACATGACTAAAATATGTAAATTATGCTAATTTTCCTTCATTTGGCAGTGCCTATATCGATACGATACGCCATTGCTGTAGCACATGCGCATATGCACTCATAAAATAGGGTGTAAAATTACACCCCTCAAATGACTATTCTGTACACCCTTGCGTATTTTCTAATTTTACTCCCTAAAAGGTGTAATAGGGGGCGCCCTATTTTCCCAATTTCGTTTTACTCCCCAAGAACACCTTTTATTTCACTGTGTGTAAGAGCTTCCAATTCATTTTTTGAGAGGGGAGCGTTTCCAAAACTGGTCTATACCTTTAAAAGTTTTTCAGGTTGATAATGCGAGAATTTTATATACAGTGCGATATATAATGCGAAAGGAAATGAGAAAATAAGGGTTGCATAGCTTAAACCAAAGTGCTGAATTATGGGTCACTGGTTTAGAACGTCAATGCCTTGTTCACAAGTCCACGGAGACGGACCAGTGGTTCCGGCGACACCAGCTTCAATTGATCAACAGATGTTCAACCTTCACTTGATTAACTCCTTTGTGGAGGTAGTATACTTTCCGCATGTGTACACACTGAAATAAATTTTCAGCCTGGGTGACTTTAGTTTTATATCATATTTCATAGTAGCCTATACCCGAGAGACTCTGGTTGAGGTCTGCGATGCTGTTGACTCCATGGGCCCAAATCACGTTTAATTCATCCCCGTCAGTCGAAGGAAAGAAATCCAGTACATTATCCTCCGTATGAGTAGCTCCATCTATAGATATGATGAAAGCACCATTAATGATGATGATGATGGCGATGAAAATAATAACATGATAACGACAATAATGATAACAAGAATGATAATACTAATAATAATCATCATAATGAATATAATAATATCAACATTTATAATAATGATAAAATTAATAAAAATAATTATGTTGTAATCGGATTAATGTTGCGCAGTTTACTTTCAATATTTCATTATTTGAGGAATATAGACAGTTAAAGGGGATGTAGTATGACGAGACTACGTGTCTTTCCCGTGGCCTGACTCGGGGCCAATCGGGTATAATACGACTACGGGCGACGCGACCGCAGTATTCACGTGCGTGCAGCATACGCGAAACCGGAGCATGAGGACAACTCCGATATGTTTCGCGAAACGTTAGCGCGCGCTGACCGTTAATCAAGTCCATTCGTTTACGTACAGTTGTCCAAACGAATTCGTAGATGACGTTAACCAGTATTTGCCATGCTACACCCCCTTTAACCATGAAGAATGGAGACATAAATTGATAACAAATGGAAGATGGAGCACATAGATCATTCATTCATATGAAATACATCATGAAGGTTCAGATGAATAAGTTACAACGATGAATTAAAATCTAGAACCAATCTGATGGAGACTGTATTCTCTTGGATGAGCCTCGCATGTATTCTCTAAAATGTTCTGAAGTATTAAACTTTAGGATAGGTCATATCCTATTGAATATGACGTTATGAAATATCGTTAACTTGTATGAACAAAGCTAAAATAATTATTATCAACAACCTAATTACTTTCTTGATAAGTGGGAAGGACACTCTTGATATATACAAATAGCTGCCGCCCCCCCCCCCCAAAAAAAAAAGAAGATTTCTTTGTTTGCTCACCTTGCTAACTTGCAAGTATAAATTATTGGTTTGTAACCAGCTTTTTTTTAGCACGATAACATAATCAGTAACAATGAATATTCACCAATATTAATATTTTGAAGCGCCTTGAGCATTTAATTAAAATGGATAATGGCGCTATAAATCTCATGTATTATTATTATTTATACAAACAGGAATGATAAAAGAAGTGTAAATGTTTAAAGTGTCTATTCTTTGTGAGCCAAGCTGACATCTCTCGGATTTGTGTATAGGGAATGTACATGTGGAATAGTAATGTAATCTTTGTATTGATAATTTCCACTAGCCTGTATAAACATTGAGGAATACGATATGAAGCGTAATAGCGTCATCATTATGACCAAGGACAATGATGACAAAGTAACGTGCGAATGTTATTGCCTGAATAGGTCAACAAAATATAATTAGCAGCATATAATATTGGCTATTGGCTTCCATGTAAAAACAATCTATGAAACATTTGCTCCTACGTAATTAACTGCGTGTGATAAAAACGGAATGGCCTCTTGGCTTGGCATTTCCATACAGTACACGGTTCAGCTGTGTCTCAAGGTCCATTTCATTGTCGCCCCAAATTACCTCCAAGATATGGGACTGGCGTACTAATGGGAGGGGGGGCTTGGGGGCAGTTGACCCCCCCCCCCCATTTTTTTCTAATTCGATAACATTGATTTACAAATGTTGCTGAAATGAACTATCCGGGTTTTTTTGCCCATTTTTCCATAGGCGGTACTCCCGGTGGGGGTAGGGGGGGGGGGGAGGCACTGTGCCACCAATTTTTCAGGTACCCACGACAATTTTTTTTTACATAGGACAAGTGCCCCCTTTTCTTTTCGAATAACTGTCCTTTTCCTCTCTTTTCATCTCCGTTGAGTAGGTTTTTTTATGTGCGCCGAGAAATTCCCCTTTTCACTTTTGATATTTTTGCCCTTTTTAACTTTGCCCTGTGCCCCCTTTCCTCTTTAATTTGTGTACTTTCCCCTTCTTAATAAGAACCCCCTTCACTTTCTCTGAAATGCCACTTTTCACTTCTTAAAAGTGCCCCTTTTCCTTTTTTATATGATCCCTCCCCCTTTTTAAAATGCCCATTTTAACATTCAATTACATTTGAAGCAGTTGCTACAGGTATGTCAAAAATCCCAAGCAACACCATGAAAAAAAGGGTTTCAATGGGCTATTATATGAAAAAATGCAATGCTAATGCAATAAGGTACTGAGTGGATGAGGACATACCACTGTCTTTTGTGAACAGGTGTTCAGTTGATGGGAAGGGACATACCAATGTCTTTTGTCCATCTAGCTAACTGATGAATGACTGGCATGATGATGTCACAAAAGTCATTTGCTTTTGGAGGTTTTTTTTAATTTAACTCACACCTTAACGCTTATACGGATGTCAGTACTGTATTGGCGTTAAGTCCCATCATTTTGAGAGTGAGTGTCTTTATGGGTCGAGTTTAATGGAGATACCTAAAATATTCAAAGATTATTATGAGACATTTGAATTGTAGTGGTTTCAACTGAGCTTTTCCCGCTCCTTTCCCGTGGTAAGTATTCCGCTGTTACGAATGTATATGGCGCCAGCTTTCGGCACTGGATACGCAAACGACCTCACCTGACGTTTGGAAGTATATTCCAGGAGATTTAATGTAAACGAATAGAAAATAGTTTCTGTAAAATAAAGTTGAATAAATCTAAGTCAGAACACATTATTCTTCTGTATGCAATGACTACACTTGAATATCTAAATCACCAGACTTTATATATTTTCTTACTTTAGATTTTCTGAGCGAGTTGTATTTGACCATTTTCTTATATTCAGCGAGGAGAATGGGGTCAAATCACTGATCTCTTTAAAAAAAAAAAAGGATCAATGGGTCGAATGCCTCCACTGTCCAGGCACGGATACATGGAAGAGGGACCCGACGGGATCGACGGGCCGGAACCCCTCCCCCCCCCCCCCCCCCTCCTCTTAAAGAAAAGAAAAGGAAAGGAAAGGAAAAGGGCAATGCTCCGAGATTTGGGTAGTTTTCAGGCCAGAACTAGCCCTAATTCGTGTTTTAGGCCTATATGATTTGAAAAAAAGGCCGATGATCGCTCTACACTAGGGCGTACAAATTAGTACAAAATATGTAATATACTATGTCAGGACTCAGCTAGCTTCAGATCCATCTGTCAATTCATCATGCTGGCCGTTACACAATGTTACTGTAAGGTGTTTAAAGGGGGTGAGCACTTTTTTTTTTTTTTGGGGGGGGGGGGTCCAATTTGTGAGGAAATATTAAGCAGCGAATCATCCAGCCGGTGAATAAGCGAGGGGGGGGGAGCCATCTTATTTTTAATCTGTTTTTTTTTTTGGCTAGGGGGGAGAGGCAGGCCCGCCGCCCCCTCCCCACTCCACGGAGATCTCCGCCTGCTTGTTTATATATAGTCTTTTCCCCAGAAAAAATTCCACGAAATCCAAAAGTATACACCAAATCGCACGAATTGAATTTTAAACGATTTTTCTTCAGCTTGTGAGGGGGGTACATCCCGCCTCATTACAGACTCCTCCCTGTCCGCGCAAGCGCGGAACGCTAGGGAAAATATTTTCTCTCGAACCCCCCCCCCCCCCCCCCCCCCCCCCCCTCCTCGGCACCGGCTGGATCTGCCCCTGCCACTGTCCAACATATAGATACTGTAGGTCTATCCGATTTCATGCTTCAAGAAAAAATAAACAATAAATTTATCTCACAACTAATGCTTTTACGTCTACGACTGAATACAAGACAATACAATAACATGGTAGCAAGTACTTTCGATCTAAATCACCCTATATAAGGCAATTCCAATAGCCTTGACATGTGTCCTATTTAAATGTGCAAACATGACAATGACGTATTACGTAATCCGAATATGATTTCTACTGGACATAGGCCTTTGAGCTGATTTTTCGAAAATATTTGCGATCGCGTTAAATATTGAGTATAATAAAAGAAAAGAACCATGGGCACGAAAAAGATGGATACAGAGGTAACGTGGCCCGTATATTCTATTCAAATTCAAATCCGATGCTAAAAAGGGAAATAAGTCTGTTTTCTCTTTGTTAAACGTGGTCTTTGGGTTCATTACCTGAAAGCGGAATATTATTATATAATTACCTGAATACGGACCATGCAGATTCAGATGATATCGTTTTTTCGATCAGAGCCGAAAGCTGGCGCCATTGAACAGCTTACCATAGGCATGTGGGAGTAGGAGAACAGTTTTTCTTTAATTTTTGTTTGAAAAAATATGTATGCAGGGGAAAGAACCAACTCTTTCCACATCAACTTTCCAGTTTTAATATAACTTGATCGAAGAGTGTGAGAGAAAGAGAAATGGAGAGAGAGAGAGAGAGAGAGAGAGTGAAAGAAAATTATGAAGAGGAAACTGATGAAGAATTAGAATAAATAGAAGAAAGAGAAGAAGGAAAAGCAAAAAAAGGAGAAGAGGAAGAAAAGGAGAAGGAGAAGGAGGAGGTCAAAGAGCTATTTGTAAAATTATTTCCGTTAATATTGGTATTATTAATAATGTAAAGACATACCTTCCTTCTAATTCATTAAGTATACTTTTATAGTTCTTTGATACTCCCAAACGTGTATTATGGTCTCTTAATTTGGCGTAAAACACATCAAACACCATTAGATAAAGGGTTGTCCCTACAAAATAAAATTATTCGTATTAATTGTAGTTATCCCTTTCGCTCCCATACAGACAATTTATTTTTTGAAAATAAGATACTTAAGGTAAAAGACTTTTTTTTTAAACTAGGTCAATTTATGTATAATTATGAAAACAATATGTTGCCATCTCTTTTTCAAGATATTTTTTGTTTAATAACTCGGTCCAAATGAAGCCCCAACATTGTCGAATTCTTTATGTAATGAAATAGAATATGCTCCATCGATTGATATTTTTAAGAAAAAAGATTGAAATTGTTTTTATTACAATCTTTAATGAACCTCATTGAACTATATCGCCCATTTATTCACTACCCGTCATGTCTTTCTCTTTTTTTAAATAATTTTTTCTTCTTGTTTGTTGTTGTTGAAACAAAGTTATTTTCTACTCGCTGACTCAAAATGTAATTTGATATATCATGCATATCGCCTTTCTAATGCGCATTTCTCTTTCCTTATCTTCCTCTCAACCCCACATGCAGCTCATCCTTTTTGTACTATGTTCTGTACCCCCGATATCTCACTTCTTTTTTGGCATTGTCTACTTTTTGTATTGTGACCGTGTTCTCCTTTCTCTTGTCCCGTTTTCGTCTCTGTTGGCAGCCCCTTTTTTGTCTTCCTGATTCTAGTTCCCTTTTGTAGTTACGAACTTGTTAATTTGATTACTCTATTATTGCTAACTAATATTTGAGGGGTCCACAATTGTACAAGCATTGCTTTACAGTGGACCCATCTGTTTCCAATATGTATTCCTTAATTTTTGTAAGTGATTATAATTGATCTGTAATACTTTGATGGAAAGAGAAATAATCTTGAATTTGAAATCGAAAATGAAATTGAAATATCGTTTGTATCATCAGTATTGTCATCTTTTACATCATCGTCGCTCTTATCTCTGATTGTATATAAATCATCTGTATTTTCATTGTTATCAACAAAATCTTCTCAAAAGTCTTTTTCAAAGTTATTGTCGTAATTTTCCCTTTCATGACCATTACTGTAAACTAATCATAGTCACAAATCAATCTCACATTCCTACTCAACATCATGGTCGTAATCAACATCATCATCATCATTTTCATCATCATTATCATCATCATCATCTTCATCACCTCAAACCAAGAAGTTACAACTTCTTGCTCAAACTACATTATTATGTATGATCATAATTTTGACCAACATTAACTTGGCTTACAACAGTAATCATGATTTTAATCTAATTTCAAAAATTGTATTCCAATAAAAAGTACAGGCCAACAATTCGTAGCATACGCACTGAACAATTTATAATAGGGTACGTTTTTATTGAATAAAACATAAAGACAAGCAAAGCTTTTATAATAATATGCATAATCAGAGCAGTTAACGGTGTAAAATAAGATTTAATACAAGAGCAATTTAGAATTCAGGATTCTATACACCAAATCGTAAATTAGCGTTAGTCACAAATGAATCAAATATCCACGATCTTTTACATATTGACTAATTCACAATTGTAGTAGCGCTTTTCTAAAATAACTACCACCAAAATAGTGTTGATACACTTAAAGGTATTACAAAGTTTTAGTATGGGGTCGTGAATTTGGTTCAAATTAACATATTGGAAGCGTATACGTTCCTACAATATTCATTGATCGTTGTCGCGATTGAAATCGAGTCTAAAGTTATGAAATTGTAAATAATAAACTTCTTATGTTGTATAGCTCCCTCTCAAGGTCAAGATATTAATTTAGCTATGAAACAATGTTTCTTGACTAAAATCGACTGATTAGCTATTCCCATTTGGAAACTATATATCACAACTACATATTCTGAGATTTTCATGGTCGCAGCTACCATTGTACGGCCATAGGCGCCATTTGAAATTTATCAAAATTTACCGGGAGTACCGGTAAATGTTGATATTCAATTTTTATCAAAAACAAAAGTGTTTTAGGGGCTAATTTTTTTAGTGCTTATGATACATCCACAGGGGCATCCAAATATATCAAAATTGTAAAGATTCACTATCCAACCAATTTTCAAAATTTCCCAAAACTTTGTATTACCTTTAAGAACAATATTTTTATTTATTTATTTAGTAATGTCATGTCAGGGTAGCCCACTCACCAATAAGTAGTGGTCTTCCATGGGGCCCTGAATAAACATGAACTTATTTAAAACAAAAAGCATAACGTTTATACAGAACAATTAAATTAAAATTCCATAGTACATTTAGAAGATATAGCACAGCAATAATAGACGTGGCACAAACAAATACTCGTTTTCAAAATAATCATATATCATTAACCTAGTTCAACTGTAATGCCAATAGGAAATATTGAATTAGTCGCAATTATGTGAATAAATCATGTTAATATTAAAGAACATGCACATAGTGCATGTTCGGCTGAGCTATTCACAAATCACAATTTTGTTTAAATAATCTCTTAAAGGTACTATGTCCCATTTGCAGGCCAAAAAAATGAAAAGGTTAAATTCCAACGGCATTTGAAAGACAATTCTAATTTAGAATTTCCTTTAAAAAAGGGGGGCTTGAAAATGTCTTTAAGTGGGAAAATAACGACTATTAGTTGTCGAATCGACTTAGGAGCTATAGAGCCAGTAAGTAATAGTCTGATTTTTGTACCATTGTACCGAATGGTCGTACGTTTTATGCTGCGAAAAGATTCAATCAGTTTAAAGATAAACTCCAGTTCTGGTAAAAAAGAGAAAATTAATTCTCACAGAATCAAACGAAACTTACACTGAATGTTCAAGATTACAAATAAATGACATGTGCCAAACAATTTTGGAAGAAAATGTATACTGGCTAAGTAATGAGCATAGAAAGACAAGGAAATCAAGGTAGTACTAGCCCCGACACCATGTGTGTTGTCCCATATATAGCTTTCTGTGTACAGTGCTTGTTACTTTACCAAGACTCGGCTAAATTTATTATGATTTTGATGACTCCAGAACCTTGCAGTGCACACCACTACTTACATGCTACATGATCAACTGTTTCTGATCCATTCCACACCTTTTCTTTCACAATACAATCGCATTACCAGAACTCACCTTTATCTTTAATGTTGGCCATTACAAAAAGTGGGTTATTGATGTAGACAAATGCTCATTTACCCTTTACAGCTCATGTTATGTATGTTATTACCAAAGATGAAAAAAGGCCAGTCAGTCACTCAATAGTGTCTGGCAGTGAAGTCTAGCAAGTAAACGGGTTTCCTTGCATAATTTGACTATTAGGACACTGCTAACGTTTAAATTTCACAGATAGGACATACATGACATATTCATTATTCCTGCAAAGTTCTACAGAATTTGATGTTGGCTGCAAAAGGGACATAGTATCTTTAAATGAATTGACAGAGGAAGCCGTTCGCATCGAATTTTCTAGCTTATTCCATTCAAATATAGAAGAAACAATTTGGCTACACTTATAACAATTAGTGTGAAATCTGGGCACACGTAAACATCCACTGTATAATTATCTACCTTGTATGATGCTCATGTACATCATTAGGATTGATTAAGCCTACCTAAAGGTAAGAAGGTGCTAAGTTATGAACGCATTTATATATCATCATAACTTCAAACATCTAATCTTAATCGCGAGTAAAAGTCGATACATTTTGACACCATTAAGATAAATCTGAATATGAACATTTTTTGGGGACGCCCGCCCCCCCCCCCCCCGCTTATTCAGCGGCTGGCTGAGTCGTTGCGATTTTTTGGGGGACCCTCCCCCCCCCCCCCCCAAAAAAAAAAAAAAAAAAAAAAAAAAATGTCCTCTTACTGGTATTACTGATGTCACGCATGACCGAATACACTGTTGTTGAAAACAACTACATGTAGGGATTTCAATTTTCGCAAAAGATTGCAAACTTGCCATTCAAAGTGGGAATGTTCAATGACAAAGAACTTGATCAGTTGCGGCATCAGTTAAAGTGTTCATCTCAGCCTTTCATCCAACTTGCCAAAAAATAGAATTCATATTATATTGTCTTCAATAACTGAATTTGTTCATGCGTGACATCTGTGTTGAGAGTAAGGGACCATTGAAAAGCTGAGAAGTTTCTCTTTCAATTTAAGCTGCATGTAAATTGCAAAAGTTTAATCAGCTTGGAATATTAATCCTCTGAGTTTGGATTAACTTTATTTTGAAATACAGTGTATTATAATGTATATTTATATATGCGTAATATGTTTTTATATATAATTCTAGATGTCATGAACTTTTTTTAAATACCCCGGCGTGATAAGGAACTTTTCGTTTAACACTTTTCATCTAGAACACTTTTATACCCAAGGGAAAATAACAATGATTTTTATTACCTTGCTAAGGGTTGATCATAACACATTCATTTCATTTCACTTTCACGAATTTTTACCGCGATGTTGATGTTGATGTTGATGTTGCTATGATGTTATGATTTTCTCTCGCTCTTTCAATTTGTTAATCCTTTTGCTAACAAATATGTTTGCGTGGCTCTGATCCTTCTCCTGCTGTTGTTTCATAAATGTTCATTTTACCTGGTGTAGATCAGCACATTTCCTAACCTCTTTAAAATCTTGTTACCGTAAAGACGTGTGACAATTACTTTTATTTACCCACGCAGACATGATGCTCGAAACCGATATCATCCTGCGCGGTATTGGGACTGAAAATCAGACCAACATTCCCGTTCACGCACACCCTCCCTTGACTGATAGTGACCTAACTCTTGAACACTTCTTGCAGGTCACAACACAATACGCTGACAAAGGTTGGTAGTATACTTTTTCTTCTTCTGAACTTTAGAATCTAAATCGTGATCGCACTAATTTTCAAGTTGATTGACTTTTCCCAACCAAGTTATGAGCATTTCAGATGAGGATGAACAGTGCTCAGCTTTGAAGCAAGAGATGATCTATATATTTTTGCTGAAAAAATTGAATAGCTCCCAAGCAGAAACAAAATCAATGAAAATGCAACTTTGTGCTGTAATTAGTAAAAGAAGAACATGTTGTTCATTTTTTATATGGAATACATGGACACCATGATGTTTATCGTAATGATATGGGTTTTTTTAATGATTAAACTCAGGAATAAAACTGGACTTTAAGTATCTGGAAGCTCTAGAACCTTCCATGCAGCTAATTGGAGAGTACGAATCAGAACTCAAGGCGCCACTCTGGCTCAATGCTGATATCGTGATTGGTCCAAATTCACCACGTGATCCCGTGGCGCCTCAGCTCTTCGTTGACATCGCAAATAGGTAAGTACCATTGTGTCAATGGATTCTTTTTACAAGAAATTTGTATAGCTTTACAGTAGCCTTTCTTCATGAAATTTAACCTATGATAATGTATTTGCTTATGATAACAGGCCTACATTAACCTTGTAGAACTTAGTTTATGTGATGATACTGTCCTCTCTCGGTAAATCCAAGTTAACAATCTGACCTTTCTGAAGTTCCAAATATATCAACATTAAGCTTACATTGACCGACATCAACCTCCCAGAGAGAAGTTACATGAGAATATATAAGACAAATAATCCGGGCAAATAATGTTGTGATAAGTGAGTACAACTTCTTTCAATATTACAGAATTCGTTTATAACGTCAATAGAGGGAATCACAGTGGCAGATCCAGGGGGGGGGGGCGGGGGGCCCGGCCCCCCCCCCCCCACCCCCATCCCCCCCCCCCTGGGAAAAAATGTGTATTTTTACATTTTTTAACGTTAATTTTACCTTTTTTTGGAGATGGGCCCCCCAAAAATTCGCTTAAGCGGGGGGGGGGGGGTGAAAATTTTAAAATTTTCGAGAGCCCCAAAAAACAATTAGTCACCTTCCCAATCAGGACAGTCTGGTGTAAAACATCCTGGACCAAATTCGTGTGGCTCCTCGGTCTTCGAGATTCTTTCTCGATCACTGTATGGTCTTCGATTAGCGACAACGTCGACGTAGGAGGACTCGTGGACTTGCGCACATATGGCGACACGAAGAGAATCTTCTACGACCTGCCAGATCTCCAGAAGCAGGCGTTTCTAAACGCACTGGATGATCCGTCAAAGACGCCTTCGCCTCCATTGGACACGTCCTGGGATGCAGACCAATGGGTGGCGTTTGAGAACCAAGATGGACGAAACTTTGCATTCTTGAGCACCGAGGGGCTTGGTATATCTGGAAACGCCTCTCGAGCAGCGATTATTCATTCTCAAAGACAGCATATGCCGGGGAGTCAGGATGGGATGTCAGTTAGTGTACGCGTTCAGTTTGTGGACAGGTAGGAAATATTGATATACTATCAACAATGATTACTTTGTGCATAAAGTCATGATTAAATCACTCTTTATTTTAGAAAAATACATTTCAAGCACCATTTTCTTTTTTTTTAAAGAATTAGGCAAAAATAGGAACCAAGAAGTAAAAGGTTCTGTCAGAATTGTGTGAACAGGGTATATAGTCTAATAAACACAATAGCAAAAACTTTCGAGAAATCTACTCGAGGGCAATTTTAATACCGTATCGTATAACGCATATAATCATGTTCGGATGTTCCTCATTGTCATGTGCGTCCATTTTAATACGTGATGGATAAGGCTATTGAAATTTCCTTGAGTTGACTTTTTCAAAATTCTTTGCGATCTTATTTACATGTAGCAAAGACAATTTTGACCGCCGGAAACTGCAATAATGTCTTGTATTTATTTCATCCGTATAGATACGACTCCACATCGACTGCAACCGTCGAAATCTTCATCCGGAGCGGCAGCCTGCTTGACGACGCAGAAGCGCGGGAAGACATTTTGGCGGGAAACAGAGACCCGTTGGGATTTAAATATTCCATCAGCTCAGACGGCAGAGTCGGAGGTAATGGAATGCAGTTCGCCAAATCATTACCCGCCGCAGAATGCTACAGTATTGAGGTAATAAATATATGCACATGTAAACAAAAAAAGAATTACACCATTGCTGAAATCATAATGACACTGCAAATCAAAACAAAACAATAGCAATAAAATCGTCCGTGTTTTCAGCAACACCCTACGAATTCACCCGCAAGTCGGAGACTAGTCTAAATGTTAAATGGGATTATACGAATATAGTATTATCAAAGTTTGTAATGAAATGAAGAAATAAGAAAACCAGCGGCGTATCCAGCTTTATGGAGCAGAGCCTATGCCCCCAAAAATCCAAGGCTACAATACCAACAAAAATAACAACAACCGCAACATCAGCAACTCGGTTCACAATCATCAACAACATCACCATCATCATTCACATCAACATCAGAAAAGGTACCTCAATTCGTAAATTCTGGTATAGTCCTACTTTTTATTAGAAATCCGGCAGATTTCGGACCACCTTGACGGGAGTATGGAAGTGGCTTTCATCGTGAAGACCTGCACCGATGCCCTTGACGAGGATCCCAACGCAGAGAAGGCCATCCTGTCCTTCCCTGAGAAAGAGATGGATGATGATCAAGAATATTACGTCATTGTGATGAAATCTGGAGGTGGCAAAGACGTCCTCCTCGAGGACTTTCATGTTGAGGGGTCTCAAGATCCTGAAGGGGACACCACACCAGAACCAAACGAGAGCACGACCGAATCAAGGGGGAGCTCACTGCTGGTCGTTAAGGGGTTAAGCTCGTGTGTGATGATCTCAATGATGGCAGGGCTTTCGTTGAGCTACATGCATGTTTCCCTTTTCTAGGGAAATACGAATCATCGTACGCGCCACAGTGGCGTACAAAATTATCGGTAGAAACTATCGTGTTTGGGGAAGTCCAAGCTATTTTGTCACATACGTTACCGACCACATTAAAGGTACAGACTAGTTTTGGAAACACCCCCCTCTCAAAAAATGAAATGAAAGCTCCTTTTACCAATCATGTGAAAGAATATGTTTTGACTAATACGTCATGATATAAATTTTGCCGGGAAACCGCCTACTAATTGATATATTTGGTAAATTATCATATCGATCCGGCCTGGATAGATATCGCGTACATCTTTCTGTGTACAGTGCTTGTAACTTTACCAAGACTGGGCCAAATTTATTATCATTTTGATGATTCCAGAACCGTGCAGTACACACCAATACTTATATGCTAGATGATAAACCTTTTCTGATCGATTCCACAACGTTTCTTTCACAATGCAATCCCATGAGCAGATCTGGTCTATACCTTTAAGCATACCTTTTTCTTGCATAGGCCATTTTCATGATGTAATAACATTTGCCTCGTTACAAATTTTTTCGTTCACTTGTTTCGAATAATTGTATTTTCATATTCAGAATGTGGATTGCATACAGTACGTGTTTTTAAGTAAGACAAGCCATAATGATTGTCCTACCTAGCATCATTCTGACTACCGAATACAATAATTGTTCGTAGCAAGTGCATGAAATAATTTTTAATTAGGCACTTAACAAAGATTTGTGAATTAAATTTGATTACACTAAGAAAATAAGTTACAGTATTTGGATCAGATCAAATATGAAGTGAAATGACGCATTCAATGTCAATTCATGCTCACTACATGTAGCTCTCGATACTTATGTGAGGGACACCAAATGATTAATAAATTGAACACACCCATAAGGAAACGTCGTTTCATACAAGTGCAATCCAACCCTTGTAATAATTTCTTTTGTTTGAAAGCGGAAAAATGAGAGAAACTGAATGGCGAAAGTTTGAAATGAATCCGACCAATACTAAAAAAGTAAATTACTTACTAATTGCGAATCGCAAACAGGCAATTTAGTCACTGGATTATGACGTACGCATTCGCAGACAAACAGCTCTCCCGTTCGTAGTGTAGCCTACACTGGTTGGCATATATTACCAGCGGTTCTTCCCTTTTTTTTTCCACCAGTCTGAAATCCAGGCTACAGCATGACGTAAGGTGACGTAAATAATCATATATGATTGACACTTTTTTTTTTTTTTTTTTTTTTTTTTTAAACAATTTTGTTTTATTTCTCCAAATGTGTAATACAAACCATAACATACAATTCAATAAAATAAACGTGTTCAATATTGATGCTTTTACATAAACATAATTAAGCACAAACTTATTTGCAGTTTATATAACTTAGCAACAAAGTAAACGTATAAGTACCTAAACATAATATGTCAATTGTAAATGTTATTCACTAATATAAAATTTAAAAAACTTAAACAACTCCATCACACAAACATACTCACGCACCCACACACATACTCACCCACCCCCCCCCCCCACACACACACCCACACTACTCACCCAGTGGATGTCTGCTAACATTCTCAACTCAAGAAAAATATACTAAATAAGTTATCCAGGCCGCAAAATAGAGTTACCCTTTTAACAGGCTCACGGTGGAGAAGAAAACAAATCTTAATTAATCTTAAGCTGCTCCCACTTTAAGAAATGTGATCCCAGCTTTCCCATTTTAATTACAGACACACGTCTGTAAAAACACAATACACACACACACACACACACGCGCACACACACACACTTGACCTCATGTTCCTTTACAAGGAGGGTGAGAGGCGGGTGTTTAGCTCCCTGGTTCTGCATTTGTACACGCCATGATCACCATCATATGGATTTAATTTGAGAAGAACACTACATGGTGTTGTTTTTGGTGCTGCTGTTGTTGTTGTTCTTGTTTTCTTGACAATGCTACAAGACTTTGGATGAAGACCCCGAATGTTACTGATTAAGCGAGTCGCATTGATGGGGGAAGAGTGTATCATACTCATACATTTCAGTTTAGTAATATACCATCCATGTAACAGGCTGTGGAATATGTTTTATTTTGTAAAGACCACTGGTGTACTAATAGGGGGCTTGTGGCAGTTGCCCCCCCCCCATACAATTCAAACGTGGTTTATTGCTAATTCGATATCAGTGATTTACAAATTTTGCTGAAATGACATGATTATCTGGGGGTTTTTCTCACTTTTTTGTAAATTATACTTTTTTCTTTCTTTCTGCCCCCCAAAAAGGTTTTTGCTCATTACGTAAATTATACTTTTTTCTTTCTTTCTGCCCCCCAAAAAGGTTTTTGCTCATTACGTAAATTATACTTTTTTTTCTTTCTTTCTGCCCCCAAAAAAGTTTTTGCTCATTACGCGACTGGTAAAGACTAGGTATGGATTACAAAAGCATGGTAATTGTTAGGGTAATGAAGAATTAAGATAGGGTTACCAGCCGATCTCGTCTGCGTTTATCTTTGATTTTAAGAAATAGAAAGAAAGAAATGAAAGAGAACAGAGAGAGAGAGAGAAAGAGGGAGAGAGAAAATGGGTACGTATTTGTATCGAAGGAGGGAAGGGAGTACAAAAAAGTTTTCAAATTTAGCCCGGGGAGGAGGCGCACATTCCCAAATGTTTACCCATTGTTTTCTGCTGTGTCGTTAAGGTATGCCCCTCGGCGCCTCGCCCCTACACCTTGATTCCACCTCTAGTTATTTATTTTTGATGTCTTGTTTTACGATAAGACATTCTAAAGTGTTTATGATTTCTGTAGCGAACGCCTCATTGACTCATTTCATAATGCATTGTCAATCTACTCAAGCATGAACATACATCATGATCAACCCAGTTTTGTCACGTGATAGCAAGCTGGAGTCTCGAAATCCGGTGAAACTCATTTTGGGAATGGGATTGGATATTCACGCGATATACAATACGGTCATGAAGGAAGATTTAGAGAGAATGAGAAGAGAGAGACAGACATACAGAGGGCAGGATTGAGTGAGAGAAGAGAGAGAGAGCAAGAAAGAAAGAGAGATAATAGACGAGTATTGTGGAATGTTCGAACAACCTATACTTGGTATAGAATGTAACGTGTCGAAATATAGTTGACAGACTGAATCATTACTATGAATCTATTTTTATACGCATATTGCTGATGAACATCCTTTGACTGAAGCAAGTTCATCTATGTTTATTTTTTTTTAAATATCAAATTGTCATATGTTTTAGTTTCTCGTTCTATAGCCTATACGTATCCCTGAATAAGATAATTCAAGAAAAGACATGTAAAAAGTAAAATGCAGGTTGCAAGATGGGGTATACCGGCGACAAAAGAGGATATTTTCAAATATACGCACATTTTATTTCGCCACTATAGTGGTAGCTTAAAAGATAATGTTGAGTCCTGGGCCCTGTATTACAAAGAGATGATATCAATCGCAACTTATTTGTGATTGATATCAATCACAACTATGTACATAAGAGATGGGAGACTGCAAACTTGTGATTGATTTAGGGACTTCATATTGATTTGGATCAATATCAACTGCCCAGGTCTTGCGATTACATTGTGAAAGGAAAGGCTTGGAAGCGATTGAAAAAATATTAATTTTACTTTGAGGTTTTGGAATCTTCAAAATGATAAGAAATGGCTCAGCCTTGCTAAGAGTCAAATGCAATGTACACCTATGTATATAGGACTATACATGTATGTGGCGTGATAGCCCAAACTCTTCAGCTATTTCATGTCAATTTATTTTAGATGAGGGCATTTGAAAAGCCATTCTTTAGGAGACAATTTTTATTTTATTCTTCCACATTAGCATAAATAAAATTAAAATGCCTACAAATCATTTTCACATTTTCCATAACCTAGTGTCCTCTGATAGTGATAACCTTGCTAGTAGTGTTAATAATATTAGATACTTGATCATTGAAATTAATTTAATGTAAAGTATTTCACAGTATTTCGTCAATATTTAGATGGGGGAACGCGCCCCATGTTCCCGTTGTATACCTCTGATAATACGCTAACCCACAACTGAAAGTGCCTTATTGAAAATCAATGCCGTGTTTGTTTCGCGTTGCTGTGGTAACGATAAACTAATGACGGGTAAAATAATAACCAGAATCAGGGAATATATAACAATCTGAAATAAATACTACTGGTTTCACATCTCAAGTACGTCCAGTAATGACCAAAAGAATTGGGAGAAAACCGTGAATAGCTACGACATCAAATCGAGCGTGAAAGAAGCTCAACGCGTATTACTCAGTTTTGTTGGGAACTATTCTTAAATCTCCGTAGACTTGAGTTCGGCAACGCCGGAATTGTGTTTTTACTCTGTTCATCAAGACCAAATCAGTAATTATTTTTGCTATCATTAATACAGCCTTAGAATGTATCACAGGGCAACATTCATCTGTATTTCAAGACCTATCAACATGAATAATGTCTTTATCTGTGCCCAATAAACAAAACACTAAAAAGTAACCTCTTTTGGGAGTGTATTTGAAGTGATTTTAAAGTATGTTGCCTTTTGAACTAGATTTAAACGTTATGGACACGTGCCTTCATTTAAACAAAAAAGGTACCCCTGTTCACGTATTCATCTAACCTAAAAACCACCAATTTATCACGCGACTGGAGTAACGTGATTCCACTTACCTCTGTAAATCAAGTGTTTATGACCAAATAACCACTTGACCAAGCAACGAGTTTTTTGTCCGTTAACCGATGGTGGTGATAAATACGTAATTATTTGGTCTTGTGAGCACCTTTATCGATTGGTTTCACAGGTTATCCAAGGTTGATGGTAATAATCACGTTACTTACACCGGCTAATCGTCTTATTGTTCTGTCCGTGAATATCTGGTTATATTAAATTAGTAATTCCGAGGTGTCTTACACACCTCTTTAAATGGTTTCAAAGTTACTATAAATTTCTTGGTTATGATCACGTGGCTCAAGCTGATTACTAATCTAAGCTGTGAATACATGATATTTAGGTATGAAAATTAGTAATTATTAGGTGTCTTAAAACAACTTTTTAAATGGTAGTCAAAGTTGCCATAAGTTCCGCGGTGATGATCTCGTGACTCAAACGGATTATTAATCTAAGCCGGGCATGTGACTTTCAGGTATGAAAAATTATTAATTATTAGGTGTCTTAAAACACCTTTTTTAAATGGTTTCAAAGTTACCATAACTTTCTTGGTGATGATCACGTAGTTAAAACTGATTACTAATCTTAGCTGTGAATCCGTGATATCTAGGTGTGAAAAAATAGTAATTATTAGGTGTCTTAAAACACCTATTTAAATGGTAGACAAAGTTGCCAGCAGTTCCGCGGCGGTGATGATCTCGTGACTCAAACGGATTATTAATCTAAGCTGGGCATATGTGACTTTCAGGTGTGAAAAATTAGTAATTATTAGGTGTCTTAAAACACCTTTTTAAATGGTTTTAAAGTTACCATAACTTTCTTGGTGATGATCACGTAGTTAAAACTGATTACTAATCTAAGCTGTGAATCCGTGATATCTAGGTGTGAAAAAATAGTAATTATTAGGTGTCTTAAAACACCTATTTAAATGGTAGTCAAAATTGCCAGCAGATCCGCGGTGATGATCTCGTGACTCAAACGGATTATTAATCTAAGCTGGGCATACGTGACTTTTAAGTGTGAAAAATAAGTCATTATTAGGTGTCTTAAAACACATATTTAAATGGTAGTCAAAGTTGCCAGCAGCTCCGCGGTGATGATCTCGTGACTCAAACGGATTATTTATATAAGCTGGGTATTCCGTGTTTTCCAGGTGTGAAAATGAGTTATTCTTGGGTGTCTTGATGGTTTCACAGTTACCATTTAAGTTCCGTGGTGATAATCCCGTGACTGTTGGCATATTTCCAGTTGAACCAGCTGACACCAATTAATTTGCATATTGAATATGGGGTGCGTGCAGATCTATGTTTTTTAAACAATTTATCTGAATTTACAGCATATTTCTTAATTACTGCTGATTTTGTTATATGCAATTCATTTCGAAAATTCTACAAATATAAATTACCAGTTATTAGGACATTTCGCTACTTCGTATAAATTACATTTAGTTAAACATAAATAAGGGAAACATTAACTATGAACTAAAATAATTTCAATAAAATACAAGTATATGAATTTGTTCCATTAATTAAATGATGTAAGTCTACTTATTACCAATGCCTTTACATTGGAAATACAGACATACCAGTATTGAAGTGTTGTTGCCGTTCAACTGGTTGGAAGTTTTACCAAATGGTTCTAATGGCTCAGCGAGACCAGTTGAATTCTAACTGGCCTGGATCAGCTGGATCATTTAGCCCATTTCAATTTCCAGGGTTACCAGTTGGCATTAACTGGTTCATCAACTGGACCAGTTGCAACTAGCTTTCTCTTCTGGGATGTTTGCACCCACCCACCCCCCCCCCCCCCCCCCCCCCCCCCCCCTCCTCCTCTAATCCCAAACTGCTTCCGGCGCGCCTGGACGTAATTAAGGAAGATCCAAGACACGATGTTCAGAAACGGGATGAAAACGTCATTATTTTTGTTCATTTATTGTGTAACATTTGCGTAATTATTGGGTTGGACGCGGGTTACAGTAACATATTTCCTCTTCTACGTAAATTTCACGTGAATGAAGAACATGATTCATCTCAAGTCAGCCTCGTAATATTCACGTGAATTTCACGCAGATATTTTGACTAAAACTACTACTAACGCTTCACGTGTTTCTGTGACGCGATAATTTCGTTTATGAAGATGTAATTTCATAACCAAACAAACACGGGAGTATTAGGTTTACAAACCATGGTCTCCACGGTAGGGACAATCACGTTATTATAATGGTGATATTGCAGTGACAATTGCGTGATTTAGTGTACGTGTGTTTTAAGTTACCTAGTGCAATAAACGTATTAACACATTTACGTAAATGTCCGGTGTTTGAAGAACGTAACTCTCCTCAAGTCGATACCTTGATATTGACGTGATTTTCACGTGATTTTGTTTATTGGGTGAGTTAAAAATTCAGAAAATAATTTTGATCCGCGAGATGGTAGTATTGGGTAGAATAACCGTGTCATAACATATCTGTTATGCTATGGTCACATTACCCAAAAGTAGCCTGCTCGGCGGCCGAGCGGCGAGTTTTTAACCAATTCTCCCCGGCGGCTGCCCGGCCACCGAGCGGCGGCCGCCCAGGCACTGCTCGTTTTTAGGGCATCGCTCGGTCGCCGCTGAAGTTTTAGCGCGGAGTTAAAATTTGGGCGGCGCCTGCTCACTTTTCACTCGCCGCCCAAAATACGCTCGGTGCCTGGGCGGTCGCCGCCCGGGCACCGACCTAATCGCTGGGCGATGCCTAATTCCAGCAGCGACCGAGCAGGCTACTGATCGGTCGGTCGCTGCTCTGATTTGTGACCATAGCTTTAGGGAAGAATAAGCCTTTTTAAAAGCCAGCCCTATTTTCTCCCTCAAAAAAGGCGTTCCAGAATGAGCATGTCACAGGTTGAGTTTTCGATATGATCAATGATTTTTTATAAATGTAATGCTTCCTGGGAGAAATTTCAATAGTTTAAACATATTTGTGGCTAACACCCAGTAAATAAGATCGATTGATCGATCTGTAATTGAAAAACAAGTCAGAAAAAATCTTGGAACCAGCGGGATTTGAACCTGCCATCTACTGCTTGCCGGGCAGCGACTCTACCACCAGGCCATCACTGGTCCATGGCACAGTCACGATGAACTAGAAACAAATACCCAAGCTCTCCTGATTCACTCTGACTTATTAATATTCATTAGTCCGCCATAGGACAATAACTTTTATAAATGTAATGCTTCCTGGGAGAAATTTCAATAGTTTAAACATATTTGTGGCTTACACCCAGTAAATAAGATCGATTGATCGATCTGCAATTGAAAAACAAGTCAGAAAAAATCTTGGAACCAGCGGGATTTGATTTTTTTTTTTTTTTTTTTTTTTTGGGGGGGGGGGTCCTTTTGGGAATAAAACTAAGACCGTCATATTTTATTTCGTGGAGAAATATTTCACTAGGCGTTTTCATGCTGCTAAAAAAAAAAAAATTATTTTATACTCCAGAATACTAAAAACACCTTTAATACACCCATTTTTTTTAAAACAATGATATAACGCTTGTATAACTATTGAACAAATATGTATAATAGACGTAATTTTACATAACAATTAAAGAATTAATTATAATCCAAAGCATTTACTTCAAATGTTCTGACAAGTTTGTGATTTTACGTAACGAACGAGCACAGATTTCTCGAAGGGCACTCCATAGTCATAATGATGTGAAAATGTTCAAAACAATCATAATGAATAACGTCTAAATGCTTATTTGCGCGTTTCGTTACAATAAATCAAGGCAATTTCCTCAATCGTAATGGTATAGAAACTTCGATGTTTTGATTGACTGCGTTTGGCCTCTGACAGACTGAAAGTGATCGATAATTATTGCTATTATTTCAATTTCACCGCTACGGCTTTTCGCCCTTGGCATTTGACAAAGATATCGATATCTACCTGTCCTGCCCATTTTGACTCTATATCGCGTGATTGTCTGCTTCTTTAAAGCAGCCATATTTACGGTCATCAGAATTGTCGGTATCCATGACAGCCATTGATTCGGAGGAAAAATGATTTTCTGACTTTTTAATTATGGCATGCCGTTGTTCCGCGGATAATCGCATATCAATGAATAAGACAATACGATAGAATGATAAGTTATTGTTTAGATAATATATATTGCAGTGATATTCGAAATATTGATAAAAGCGTAAATATGTAACAAACTTCAACCCTTAAACGCGATTGTTTCTAGACCTTGACCTATTGGACAGAAAAAAATAAAGGAATAAAGAAAGGAAAGGAAAGCCTGGTATATAGTTCAAACACGTATGCATTATTGGTAAGTTAGGGTGCTAATTCATTCCAGTTCTTATGATATTTTGATACTTTGCAAAAAGAACGCGGTACCAATACTAAAGAAACAAGAAGAATTAAGAAATAAGGAGCATTATAGACGTACATGTACCTTTGCAAAAATGGAAAAAGAAATAGTAAAAATCGCGTCACATTAACAACGCACAGGGTTCACGCACGGGCTATAAAATGTTTGCTAGCCGACCCGTTTTCTACACTCTTTGAGCTTTCAATACATGCTTGTACATGAATATCCCGAATATAACAGCAAGTCCTGTCGTTTGGAGAAGAAATAAAAGTGCGTTGTTGAACTCATGACCAAATCAGAGCGTAATCATTAATGCAAACGGGTATGTTAGACACTAGTGGTGAAAAGGTTCATTTTGAAATAAACTGTCTTGAGTCTATATATCGTCTCTGAATAGTGCATGTTGAATAACCCGGAACGGATGTTTGCTCGTATATTTTTAGGCGGTAACTTCGTTAATTTAAGGTTAAGTTTGAACATCTCATTAACCGCGTTTTTTTCTTCACATACACAAATTTGGACCAAACTTCTGTTTGGACCTGTGGTGGGATGAAACTAAGATATTGTGTTAAATGTTCAACGTATATCTCATCTCACACCACGCCACTTGTGAAAAAAATATGAGGAAGAAATATGATGAGAGACAGTAATTCTTGAGAAAATGACATCCCTACTCCGCCCTTCGACCTTCAAAAGCTTTTAAAAGCTATATTGCACACGCCTTCTGTAATGACATCTAGGAGCATATCTGATTGCTTAACTACATGAATAAAAAAGGAAAAAAGGAATTATAGCGTAGCTAAGGAAGCACGTCGGGGGGGGGGGGAGGGGGTGATGCCCAAAAAATTAAAAAGTGACAAAAAGAGAGAATAAAAGGAAGGGGAAGGGGAGAGGAGGATAGGAACACCGATATGACCCCCTCCTGAACTGTTCACATGATCAATGGCATTGCTAAAATCGCATTTCTTTTCCCATTATAATAATAAAAATATTACATTCATAAAGCGCCTATTCATTAGATACAAAGTGCATTAAGGCCGCCCCCCTAAAAAAATGAAATAAATTGATATTGAATAAATAAATGAATAATAAAAGAACAAATATATTAGGAAAGTTTTTAAAAAAATAAAAAAATAAAAAAATAAGGAAATTATTTATCCTGAATTTTCTTGTTCTTGGCCCTGCTTCATAAAAATTACCGTTGAGTGTAACTTTGCCATCAACGGTAACTACCATGGAAACATTGATTTGTATTAGCTGTTGAGCCCTGTTACCATGGTAGTTTTCATTGATGGCAAAGTTACCATCAATGTTAAGTTTTATACAACGGAGCCCTTGTCAGTTTTTTTTAAATAGTCTTTTATTTTATTTTTGCCTGAGGAGTGCCTGTCCCCTGGGAAATTGGATCCGTTACCATGGTTACTGTATCCTTTTGGTAGAAAGTTGAAATAAGACACACACACACACAATATAATAATACCAACAGAATCAGAACACGGCCAAACAGACATAGTGTGTCCTTGGGAACGACAAATATCCCTGATTCGTTTTTTAAACAAGTCACATTTCGGGCTTTTGAATTAGTCGTCATGGAAACGGATCTAGTGGCCTATCTTAGACATCCACATTAGATGTGGAAAGGTTTTGTCCGCTGTATTATCATTGGCAATGACCAAGGATCTGCATGTGTTTAGAACTGATGAATGCGACAATCTTGCATTTCAGAGTGGACTGATCTATAAGAAAAGTTGAATTTTTATCAGGAGCATGTACAGCCATAACCTAAGAAATGCTAAGTGTCTCTAAATCCGGCTGTAAGTCGGTCTGCTGCCCGCAACAAGGCCGCTACTGCCAATGACAATACAAAGCTCTTAAGGCCTTCTCGCAGGCAGCCGACTAACAAAGTGAAATAGGTTTGAAGGTGTGGAGACTATATAGAGCATGAAGCGAGAAGGCGAGAGGGAGAGGATGAGGATGAGGAGAAACCTGTATTTACAGAAAACATGCGCAACGTTCATCATTTTGTAAGGTTTATTGCTGAAAGACGCAACAAACTAGATAGGAACAATGAAAAATGGCGCTTAATTTCTGGAATTTTAGAAAATAATCCCATTTAAGCAGTTTAGCAGAACTGATGATGGAACGCTGACGGAAATTCATTTTGGTTTTAGGGAGGGGGAATTTTGAAGATCGCTGATGTTTTTTTTCCTTCTATTCTACTGTATATATAAACTATAGATCCATTTGATTTTTTCTTTGATTTATTGTTGTTACATGTATATAAATGTCTGTATATTTGTATTATGTTTATATTGAATGTAATAAAAAACTTTTTAAAGGATGAGGAGAAAAGAGGAGGAGTCCAGAGAGAGAGAGAGAGAGAGAGGGGGGAGGAGGAAGGGAGATTAAGAGTGACCGACAGAGGAGACGAGGACGTGGAGATAAGAGGGCACCATATATCATGTATATAAAAACATGCAATTTTAACCAATGGGAAAGATAATAATATGGCAGACAGGGGGGTAGAGATATATGAATATAAAATCAACAAACAAACTTGCAAGACACACACACACACACACATTATATACAGGGAGAGAGAGAGATAGAGAGGGGGAGAGGGAGACAGGCAGACAGTCATACTGGCATACAGACGGACATATAGATAGGGAAGATACCTACGGAAAACATTGACTTTAAAGTAGCTCATGTTTGTGCAAGACCATTAGTAGAATTGTATCATCAGCTTTCACTCCAAGCTAGCCTTCATGTTATTATTCATGTTATTTTTCAAGAGCTACTTTCACGAGATTCCATCTTACTTTCCAAATGTTAAGAAGCGGCAGCTGCGACTTCAGTAACCTTCTGGCTAATGGAACAATTTTGTTCTAATAAAACAAAAAATACATTTTTTGGGGGTGAGATTGTGTTACGTAAGGGCGTTTCGTTATGTACAAAAGAGGAAATGAGAAGATTGACAAATCTGATAGTAATGAAAATGAATATACTAAGTTTTTTAAAATGTATAAAAAGCTATTCGTTCAAAAAAACTTTGAAATAAAAATCCACGGTGAATTAAGAAATCTTAAAAGCAATCAGCCATGAGCATATTGGAAAATTATTAATTTAGCTAACGGTTTAAGTAATGAAAAATTGAAATTCATTTTCTTGAACAACACTTTCGTAGTCTATGCCAAAATCATAAAGATAATGCAGACATATTTCAACGTGACCAACTTTATTCGAACAATCAATGTATCAATCGTTCTATAAGCAGGGAAGAAAAAGTACATCAACCAAATAGGCTGAAAACGGTAAAGCACATGGCGATGATTTAGTTCTAAATGAATTGTAGAAAGTGTAGCACAAATTCTGTTTTAACAGTAATCGTTAGGTTATTTAACATTGTATTTGAAAGTGGAATTGTACCATCGGAATGGACAATAGAGTTAATTCACCCTCTTCATCAGAAGAAAGGAAATCCTAGTGATTGTTTGGTTTTCGAAATGGTCATTCAACGCTTTATCCTATTTTCGTTCTCCATTCAGTGATATCTTTCTTGAAAAGAGAGGGTTTATTATGCATTAATCTACTAGAAGGCATTTGATTTGATTGACAGGATTTCTCTTTGGAATAAATTACTTATGAATAATGTTGATGGTAATTTTTTTTCAATGTAATTAAGCATAATCATGCTCAGGCTAAGCTATGCGTAATTTATCGATCAGAAAAGTCTTCTTTATTTGATTGTAACATAAGTGTACGACAAGGAGAAATTGTTATCTCAGATGCTTTTCGCCCTTTTTAAAAGTGACTTCAAACAATTCCTTTGCGAAAATTTCGGAGGAGTAGATGTTCTACCTGACAAAATTGATGTATATAGATGTATATCTCAGGCTTTTTACATTACTGTATGCAATACAATACAATAATTCTTGCACAAACTGAAATTGATCTTCAACTTGTTCTTGGTGCGGTATCTGATTGTTGTAAAAAATGGTTTCTTCAACTCAACACAGCTAAAATTTTATTCATTTCATTTTGAACATCCCCCTTTTGTAAAAAATATTTATATATTTTTGTAAAACTTATCTTTGTTTTTTGTGCCAGGTGCATTTCCATTTCTTGTTTTAAATAGGTTAAATTAACGTTACCATCTTTTTTTAAACCTGTGTTTTATGTCAGGGGGGTCCCGAGCCCGTCGCCCATCCCCCGTGGATCAGCGCCTGTCTATCGGTGTGACTCCGACGAAAACAGCCACTATGAACGGGTTCGGAAGAAAAATGGGGGAAAAAACACCGATGAAAATGATCAAAGGACGTTCTTGTTCCGTGTACGCGCGCTTTTTCGGAATCCGGCTAGCAGCTAGTTGTGATTGTTGATACATGTGCATGCAATGTGCGTAAACATGCTGCTAGCTAGATGGGGCGCGGGCCGGGGGGCGTAATTTTTTTTTTCCCACTTGAGCTCCGGACCCCATATGGAAACGTTTGCTTGTATTTGTCTCATAAAAGAAGTTGATCGCAAACTGACTCCCACACGGTGTTGAGTGCTCAGGGGTCACAGGCCACTGGCTTCATCGGGCAGGTAGTTCCAATATGTGAATGGGTAAATTAACTATTACAAAATGAGGGGACACATTACATTGTACAATAGGGACACACATTGTTTTTATTGTGCAGAACATACTCTTTTATTGACTTACTTATTGCATGAAACTATAAAACCAAAATGCATTTTGTATTCTAACAATTGGAGTACAAAGAATAATAACAGGTGAATGAAATGCATAAACACCACAAACACCTGGGGAGGAAGCATTCATAAATTTGAATACATATAGTTGATAAACAACTCCGATGAAACTATAAAACCAAAATGAAATTTGCGTTCTGGCAATTGAAGTACAAAGAATGATAGCAGGTGAATGAAATGTTTCAACAGCAACACAACCACCTGGGAAGCTAGGAAGCATCCATAAATTTGAATAATTTAGTTGATAAACGACTCCGCATGTGGACGTTTGTTTGAGCAGAAAGCAGTGGATTCTTAACAACACGAACCCATTTAACAGAATGTCGGAACGTAAATTAAATTTGGCGCCGTTGGAAAATGCATCTTTCTACCCTGCGACTTTAATGGTACGATCCAGTAAATTAAAACAGTAAAATGGCTCTTATTTTAAAATTACTCATTAAATAAAACCCAAAACTTCAGTGATATCAGAAAAAATATGCTATATTTTACTAATAATTAAAAAAAGATGTATAAACATTGTGAAAGTGTCGCATTTTACGATAAAAGACACCGATTAAGCGAAGATGACGTCATTAGTGCGCTTGCATCAGGGAATTCAAGTTCAAAAGGTAAATTCAGACATTGATAAGTTATTGGTCGAGCCTTTTTGTTTCCTTTATTCCGACAAAATTATACAATCAATCAAAACAAGTTTAATACCAGAAGAAAGTTAACGATTAGTATTTTCATTAACCGCTTGCCCCAAAGTCGCTTGACCACAGTGAAACGAGTGAGAGCTTGCGAGAGCGGCAAAAGTGTGATTGAAACTCGCTATTTGCTCTTCTCCAACGCAAAAAGAGACGACATTGTGCTGGATAAATGTATTTTTTCCGACAAAAGTACAGACAATTTGCATATTGTCTTTTTATATTATACTTTATGAAATGTTACCCGAGTGACTTCCGGGCGCCCCAATGCTGGAAAGAAACGCACATTTTAGAAAAATCACTTTTTCATGGAAAAATGCTTATTTGTTCTATGCACGCAAGTCAGATTGAGCGGATGATACAACGTTTCCATATGGTATGAACTCATTTGCATACAGCCAATCAGAGCTCATCTTGTCAATAACAAGCTTTACGCGTGCTTAAAGTAGCCACACGAAGAAATCAAAAGTGTTTTGAATTGATGCAAAACTCATATCATTGCAAAGGGGAAGCCTTGCCGATCAAATACAACAACTCTTCTCTTAAAAATATGTTTGGGGCCCGCAGTAATCAACTCTCAAAAATATTAGTTTTGAGATCCAGATTTTCTGCCTTCAGCGGTCCTTTGTAGAGCGTCAATATTTGTGACGTCACATACGGGACACGGTTGGCTAGCTGCATACTACTACACGGCACTGAGCTGTTCGTCCAGTGTGTGACGTCACAACTCAAAGCTCGCTACGCTTGTGTGTTTGACTTACGTTCAGGGGCATTCGAGGGTCTAAGGGGGGTCTTGAAAAATTGCATTTTACGCCTCTCCATGATATCTATATGATTTCTCAGCAAAATGTTCGTGTTTTTCAAGAGAAAATCTTTCCATCCATATGTAATTTGTTCTAATTATGAGTTGTTAGTGAATTTTCTTTGTGTAGCTCCTTTAAGATGCGAAATTAAAAACAGTGCGAGGCAGATCTGGGCTTCACACACGTACACACATAAAGCTCCGTTTAGTCTCATGTCACAACGCCCCCTATAAAAGCTTTAAAAATCATGTGTTTTTACATGTTGTTTTTTTCCCAGGGGGGGCGGGCCCCCCGCCCCACCCCCCCCCCCCCCCCTGGATCCGCCACTGAGCCTACGCCATGTCGCAGCCTCTGTTTCGTGCCACTATCATCAGAATGTTTTCCTGTAAACGACCGTCGCAGGCTAACTAGCCTTGATCAATTTAAAATTAACCTATTTTGTATATTACAACATACTCATAGTATGTAGTGCAATATTTAGCTTATCCGGCACATAGTGATCCCTCCATATTTGTGTTACCGCTACTCTGAGTCTTCAATGTTTGACTGTGATTATAGGCACCATATAGTTCTCACACCCGCTCCCTGCATGGGTGTGGGTAGTAGTTTACGTTATAATTATATAAATCTCACTCTCATGCCATTGACGCGATGCACTCATTGGTGAGGGCGATTTTTGTTGTTGTATAGATTATACATTTGTGAAACGTATCTTTTAAACAGAAGACATTTAAAATGTTCATATTCAGATTTATCTTAATGGTGTCAAAATGTATCGATTTTTATTCGCGATTAAGATTAGATGTTTGAGTTAAGGCGCGTTATGATGATAACTGCGTTCATAACTTAGCGCCTTCTTACCTAATAAATACTAATGATGTGCATGAGCGTCATACAAGGTAGATATACAGTGGATGTTTACGTGTGCCCAGATTTTACACTGATTGTTATAAGTGTAGCCCAATTGTTTCTTCTATATTTGAATGGAATAAGCTAGAAAATTCGATGCGAACGGCTTCCTCTGTCAATTCATTTAAAGATACTCTGTCCCTTTTGCAGCCAACATCAAATTCTGTAGAACTTTGCAGGAATTATGAATATGTCATGTATGTCCTATCTGTGAAATTTAAACGTTAGCAGTGTCCTAACTCCTAACAGTCGCGCGCCACTCCGACTGACCCCAAGCGCCACAAGTGGCCTGATCTAGATGTTCAATTCTTCTACCATGTTTAACAGGGGCGGATCCAGGATTTTGCACCAAAAATAAGGGGGGAGCGTGAAATGAACGAAATTGCGAGCGCAAAGCCATTACGGCGTGGGGTCCGGAGCCGGCTTAACCCTAAAAAGGCCGGGCTATTTGAGGTCTTAGTACGGCGGGGGGGGGGGGCATTATGGCCCCCCTTAAGATCGAAACGGCCGATCTCCGCATGTCAAGTGAAGTGTTTAGAATAATATGATTATTTCAATTTTTTGAAATATTTACTCAGTTGCATATTTATGGTAATTTATGCAAAAAAGGTCAGAAAATCACATTTTTACCCATAAATCATATATTATTTATATTTAAGCATTCTTTTTTACTACATATTTATTAGACCATTTGGAATAATAATACGACAAACAAATTTGGAAGAGCCAACTTATTCCTTATGTTATCTCTTGTTTTGATAATTTCTTATGTATTTCATTGTTTTTGTTGTTTTATTTCATTTCTTACTATAATTCAACTATTTTGACTCTCAAAACAACCACCTAAACGTTAAACAAGACCCAATAACCAATGTTTGATCTATTTCTAGGAAAAATGACATATCCATATGTTTTGTACACAAATCACAAAAATGAGCAATTTTCGGGCTGACATGCAAAGACAAAAGGTCACGTGACCTTGTAACTGTAGGTCCGATTTTCTAAAAAAAAATTAAAGATGCGCAAGACTCGAAAGAAAAAAAGTCAGCGAGTGGCGGGGCGCCAGCCATATGCGTTCCCGAACAATCAGAAAAATTGTGGAGGGGGGGGGCATAATGGCCCCCCTGCCTTATTAGGGTTAAGGGTTCCGGAAAACTTAGAGCCTTAAAATGCTCTATGGAACATTCTGAGGCATTTCTGAATGCGTAAACTGTACATTTATGTGAAAATGTCTTCGTTATTTTCCTGCATCAATGGCGAAGTTTGAGCAATTCTATTTTCCAAAAAGGGGGGGGGGGGGCGTGAAATGTACCAAGCAGGAAAATGGTAAAGGCAAGTTGTGGCGCATACGCTGTACACGTAACCGATCGCTCTGCTAGAGGGGTCTGGGAGCAGTTTCTGTAATCTACAGCATATTAAGTTACCCCAAATGAGGCATATTGCTTCGGTTGTCTCATTTTCGCTAGCTGGAACATTGCCAGCACAAACCACTGACCTCTACCTCCTGGACGGATCATCGCCCATTCCCATTCACTATACGTCTGTATAGTCTGACCGTTCATGAATATTCATGTTTTTGCTTACCTCGGCAAAATGCTTGCCTCTGCTAAATGGAAAAATTATGGTAGGGGGTTGGATGAAATGGACATAATGAACAAATCAGAACTGATCTATGATAATTCATGCTTCTTATCCTACGTGTGCTTGACATATAACCTTACAATCGCGTGGTAAATTGAGTCCAAAGTTCGACTTGTTGTACACGTGTTATATAGTCAATGGCGAGCTTGCGACCTATTTTGATGAAATTATGGTGGGTGAACTTTCAAAAGTCAATGAGACATGAGGGTTCCAATGAAAGAGCTAGTGATAACGTACGTCGGGTTGGATGTGCTTTTCGTTTAAACAAAAAATGAATTTTTAACGATTTTTTGGGGGTAAAAGTCCATAGGCTAACATGTTAGGCTGCTGACTCTGACGATAGGGGGCGTTGTCAAATGAGACTAAACGGAGCTGTATGACACATAAATAATCATTTTGCAGAATGCTCTTGCTAGTCTTTCCAGCAATATAAATGTAATCATGGGCGTAAATCCTTACGTAATACCTATTGTTCAGGGGGGATGAATGAATAGATCACCCCCCCCCCCCTGAACAATAGGTATTACGTAAGGATTTACGCTCATGAATGTAATGCATCTCTTTTTTTTTATAGATGACATGAATTATTTCATAGATATATTGACTTCTATGAGAGGCATCGCTGTTTCTATAGGCTCAAGGGGACGTTACATTCTGATATGACCCCTCGGCGTGCTATGAGAGGCATCGATGTTTCTATACGCTCAATGGGACGTTACATCCTGATATGACCCCTCGGCGCGCCGGGTCATTCCAGGATGTAACGTCCAAGAGAGCCAGTATAGAAACAGCTATGCTTCGAATATTAAAGCTGTCGATATATCTTTTATATACCGAATTCACAAACAAATCTACAAACAATTCTTAACTTATCCTTTTCTTCAGTAAAGACTGGTTAAACATCACAGAAAATCTGAGACACTGTTTGTAAGTCTTCGCTGCTGGAAAGTTGCCTGAATATTACGATCATTCGGGAATCTCAGACAAAAAGCACTATATGGTATCCGCGCTCGCACAAAGAAACTTTTTACATGTAAACCAATGGTGATCTCAGCAAAAAATTATTTATGCGGCCCGTTACCCGGGGCAACGGGCATCTTTAAAATAAAACTATTGCTCGGTAGGCGGGCATGCGGGCATCTTTTAAAAAACTATGGACGAGCATGGCTCAACTCACGACTCCGATTTTGACCAATCAGATGACTAGATTTATTCAACATACTAAAGAGAGGTATATAATATATTGTGTTTTGTGAAAAGATGTCACTTAGGACAATAATTTAGTGTTTTCTCCTTAACCACAACACTCTTCTTTCCCCTTGGAGTCTACAGTACGCTCGTTCCTGATTGAAAATTCCCTGAGGTAGTCATTACAAGTGTTTCTCTATTATTATGTTTTCTTTAATGGATTTTCTTGCAATATGCGCCACGATGGTTTTGTTGAGCGAACAAAATTTCAATGAGATGAGAAAACGGTATTGTCACCTCTAAAAGAACATTGAATCGGTAATCAAAATAAAACTTCTCTCTGTCAATTTCATATGTATGTTGAGTTCGTTTAATATGTCGCTGTCGATAACATCTCTTTTTAGAGACTGCACTGGATATTGCGGCCTTTGATAAGAGATTGTAGAATTTGAATAAGAAGTGATTGCCAATTTCGTTTCTGTAACTTGCTGTTACCATTTAACCTTCCGCAGCTTTACATAATTCTACGTCTCGCTTCCGATTCGTTGAGAAAAATAGCATCTAAATATGACTGTATAAAACCTTCTGCTTTTCGTTAAGAGAAGTATTCACAGACAAATCTGTGTGATGTGCAACATCGATCATGGCCGATATTTCTAATAGCACGCAGTCCTACTCAACGGACATGTTTTGGACTGATATCCAGAATGCAAGTGAATACATGAATGTCACTAATAATTCTTTGGATCCCTTTGGAACAACTGCACTTAGCCTGAGGAGTCTCATCTTCCCCGCTGTCTTTTTCGCGCTAATTGTACTTACCAACATCATCAGTCTTGGCGCATTCTTAGTAGAAAAACGTCTCCGTACCTACAATAATTACTTCATCATAAACCTGACCATACTGGATCTGCTGGTTGGAATCGGACTGGGAGCTGTCGTAGAGTACTCGTACATTCAACGGTACCCGTTTTCTCAAAATGCCTGTAAGGTCATAACCGGGATCTTCCAAGGAATCGTCAATGCTTCTAACATCAACGTGGTTGTGATATGTGCCGATCGACATCAAGCGGTCTATGAACCCATCAACCATTATATATCCCGATCAAAGCGCAAGGCTATCATCATCAACTCTCTGCCATGGGTGATTGGACTCTCGTTCTGGATAGGGTACGTCACAGTGTGGGAGTTCGCCATCGATCACGACAACGGACTCCACTGTACTCAGCGGTTCCTTCTCAGTCCGTTGACGAATATGATCCAAAGTGCGGCCACGTTTTACTTGCCTTTGGCCATCATCACCGTTCTCTACGTCAGAATCTTTATTAAGATTCGGAAGACGGTTGGAAGACGGAACAACAACAAGTCGACTGATTTAACAAACCTCCACCTTACCACCGCCAAGGATACTGAGATGACGAGCGTAAGTGTTTCATCGACATCACAGACAGGTTTACGTAGTGACATTACAGAGACAGGGAGCAAAGATGATACTTTGGTGTCATCTTATTCATCACGTGATGAAACCAAGATTGAAAATATTGGCCAAGAAATATCGGTACGTAATCTACAGAATTTGCCTCTTATAACACGATAGCAAAGACTTTAGTAACCTTGTCCGTCATCTATTCCAACATGAAAATATGACAAAACTGTTTATGTGCAAATCCGAACAAGATATCTGTATAATAGGGCATTAAAATTTCTCTTAACCCTAAGAAGGCCGGGCTATTTGAGGTCTTAATACGGCCGGGGGCCATTATGCCCCCCTCCTAAGATCTCCTAAGATCGCGCGAACATTTGCACGCATGTCAAGTGAAGTGTATAGAATACTATGGTAAATTTAATGTTTTGAAAAAATTCATTCATTTGCATATTTATGGTAATTTATGCAAATAAGGTCATAAAATTCACATTTTTACCCATAAATCATATATTCTTCATATTTAAACATTAGTTTTCACTACATATATTCTTCAGACCATTTGGAATTATAATACCAAAAAAGAAATTTGAAAAGTGGCGCTATTCCTTATGTTATCTATCGACTTGATAACTTCTTGTGTATTTTTTTTTTAATTTATGTATTTTATTGTTTTTGTTGCTTTATTTTAATTCTAACTATAATTCAACTATTTTGAACCCCGAAATAAACACCCAGACTATAAACAAGACCAAATAAACAATGTTTTATCTCTTTTTTGGAAAAATGAGATTTCCATATGTTTTGTACACAAATCACGAAAATGAGCGATTTTCGGGCTGACATGCAAAGATAAAAGGTCACGTGACTTTGTAACGGTAGGTCCGATTTTCGAAAAACTTATTTCAAAAGATGCGCAAGACTCGAAAGAAAAAAAGCCAGCGAGCGGCGGGGCGCCATCCGTATGCGTTCCCGAACAATCTGAAAAATTATTAGGGTTAAGTTGTCTTTAATAGCGATCATTTTTTTCTTAACGGCATTTCTGAGGCCATCTTTTGAAACAACAAAATAAATAAATGCAATTGGCGCTAAAAGAAAATTTAAAGATTAAGTAGTTTGTGTTTGGTGTCTTTTTTTAATTTTTGAATAGATTCCATGGCAAGATCGAATGTCACTCGAAATGAATGAATTGGTTTTATCAATGTAGCATGAATATTTTTCGCAATATATGTTCCTATCAAAATCTACGGTGCTTATAATTTTTTCTCTTTCTCTTTCTTTCTATTTCTTTCTGTCTTGGTCCCGGTCTGTTTCTCCCTCTAACAACTCAGACATCAACGTCACATCGCGTGGAATCGACTGCTGAAATGACGAAGGCGACTCGTACTCTCCTCCTCATCGTCATCGCTTTCGTACTGGCATGGATTCCGATTAGCGTTATCTATTTAATCTACAGTATCGAACCTCGACTCATCGTACCTGGTCTGTCAAATGAGGCTTTCACTGTCTTCAGCAATCTGCAGTACGGGAATAGCCTCCTGAACCCTATATCCTACGCCATGTCGCAGCCTCTGTTCCGTGCCACTGTCATCAGAATGTTTTCCTGTAAACGACCGTTGCCGGCCAACTAGCCTTGATAATTCACCTATTTTGTATATTTCAACATTCTCATAGTAGTGCAATATTTAGCGTATCCGGCATAGAGTGATCCCTCCATATTTTTGTTAACGCTACTCTGAGTCTTCAATGTTTGACTGGGATGTTCTCACACCCGCTCCCTACATGGGTGTGGGTAGTACTTTACGTTATGATTATATAAATCTCACTCTCGTGCAATTGTCGCGATATACTCATTGGTGAGGACGAGTGTTTTTGTATAGATTGTACATTTGTGAAACGTATCTTTTAAACAGCAGACATTTAAAATGTTCATATTCAGATTTATCTTAATGGTGTCCAAATGTATCGATTTTTATTCGCGATTAAGATTAGATGTTTGAGAATTACGTCGCGTCATGATGATATATAAATGCGTTCATAACTTAGCACCTTCTTATACCTTCAGGTAGGCTTAATCAATCATAATGATGTACATGAGCATCATACAAGGCAAATATACAATGGATGTTTAAGTGTGCCCAGATTTCACACTGATTGTTATATTAAAGTGTAGACCAATTGTTTCTTCTATAGAGTGCGTCCCAGAAAAAACGAAACCGAGAATTATCGCTGTTTTATCATAACTTAATCACCATTATAATCAATAAATGACACATATTTGGAAAGCTTAGATCCTCCTCTTTCATTTGATGCAACTCATTATGATGCATATTTCACGCATGAGTGATTAAAATCAATTCGAAGAGAGGAAACCGAAAAGTCGTTTGGCGGGCGGTATCTGAATTTCAAAGAGAAAATCACATTTCTAGAAAGTTAGGTTTCTGCCCTTTCATATGACACCTCAATCAGGAAAAATGAGAAAGGAATGACAAAGTTCTGTTTGTTTAAAGTAGCCCTTTAATTTTCATAATTTTAGCAAACAAATTCGTTTTCACTGGCTGCCTGCCGTAGCAAAAAGCAGAATTGACAAAAGACTTAACTCCGTTTCGTTGACAATCAGCCATGCATGAAGTCTTTCGTCTACGGCTGATTGTCAACGAAACGGAGTTAAGTCTTTTGTTAATTTCGTTTGTTGATACGGCAGGCAGCCAGTGAAAACGAATCCGTTTCATCAAATTATGGAAATGCAAGCACTACTTTAAACAAACAGAACTTTGTTATTCCTATCTCATTTTTCCTGATTGAGGTGTCATATGAAAGGGCAGAAACTCAACTTTTTAGAAATGTGATTTTCTGTAAGAAAATCAGATATCGTCCGCCAAATGACTTTTTGTTTTCCTCTCTTCAAATTGATTTTAATCACTCATGCGTGAAATATGCATTATTATGAGTTGCATCAAATGAAAGAGGAGGATCTAAGCTTTCCAAATATGTGTCATTTATCAATTATAATTGTGATTAAGTTATGATAAAACATCGATAATTCTCGGTTTCGTTTTATCTGGGACGCACTGTATTTGAATGGAATAAGCTAGAAAATTCGACGAGGACGGCTTCCTCTGTCAATTCATTTAAGATATTATTTAATCAAAGTTGTGATTCGTGAATAGCTCAGCCGAACATACACTACGTGCATGTTCTGCAATATTAACATGATTTATTCACATAATTGCGACTAATTCAATATTTTCCTATTGGCATTACAGTTGAACTAGGTTAATGATATATGATCATCTTGCAAACGAGTATTTGTTTGTGCCACGTCTATTATTGCTGTGCTATATCTTTCTAAATGTACTATGTAATTTTATTTTAACTGTTCTGTATAAACGTTATGCTTTTTTATTTAAATATGTTCATGTTTATTCAGGGCCCCATTTAAGACCACTACTTATTGGTGAATGGGCTACCCTGACAAAAGATTAGAAATACATAGATAAATTAATAAATACAAATATTGTTCTTAAGTGTATAAACTCTATTTTGGTATTAGTTATTTTAGAAAAGCGCTACTACAATTTGTGAATTAGTCAATATGTAAAAGATCGTGGATATTTGATTCATTTGTGACAAACGCTAATTTACGAGTTGGTGTATAGAATCCGGAATGTACATGTCTAAAATGCTCTTGTATTAAATCTTATGTTACACCGTTAACTGCTCTGATTATGCATACTATTATAAATGCTTTGCTTGTCTTTATGTTTTATTCTATAACAACGTACCCTAGTATAGACTTTTCAGTGCGTATGATACGAATTGTTGGCCTGTACTTTTTATTGGAATGAAAAATATAGAAATTAGATTAAAATCATGATGACTGTTGTAAGGCAAGTTAATGTTGGTCAAAATTATGATGATCAATAAATAATGCAGTATGAGGTGATGATGATGTATTTATGTTTTATTATACAGTGCGTCCCAGAAAAAACGAAACCGAGAAGTATCGATGTTTTATCATAACTTAATCACAACCATAATTAATAAATGATACATATTTGGAAAGCTTAGAGTCTCCTCTTTCATGTGATGCTACTCAGATGATGCATATTTTACGCATAAGTGATTAAAAGCAATTTGAAGGAAGGAAACCAAAAAGACATTTGGCGGGCGGTATATGAATTTCGAAGAAAATTCACATTTCTAGAAAGTTGAGTTTCTGCCCTTTCATATGACACCTCAATCAGGAAAAATGAGCGAGGAATAAGAAAGTTCTGTTTGTTTAAAGTAGCCCTTACATTTTCATAATTGTAACAAACGAATTCGTTTTCACTGGGTGCCTGACGTAGCAAAAAAGCAGATTTGACAAAAGACTTAACTCTGTTTCGTTGACAATCAGCCATGCATGAAGACTCTCGTATACGGCTGATTGTCAACGAAACGGAGTTAAGTCTTTTGTTAATTTCGTTTATTGATACGGCAGGCAGCCAGTGAAAACGAATTCGTTTAATAAAATTATAGAAATGCAAGCACTACTTTAAACAAACAGAACTTTTTCATTCCTCGCTCATTTTTCCTGATTGAGGTGTCATATGAAAGGGCAGAAACTCAAATTTCTAGAAATGTGAATTTTTCTTCGAAATTCAGATACCGCCCGCCAAATGTCTTTTTGGTTTCCTTCCTTCAAATTGCCTTTAATCACTCATGCGTGAAATATGCATCATCTGAGTAGCATCACATGAAAGAGGAGACTCTAAGCTTTCCAAATATGTATCATTCATTAATTATAGTTGTGATTAAGTTATGATAGAACATCGATACTTCTCGGTTTCGTTTTTTCTGGGACGCATTGTATAACAACATACCCTATTATAGATGTTTCAGTGCGTATGATACGAATGACGATGATGATGATAAGAATTGTTGGCCTGCACTTTTTATTTGAATAAAAAATATAGAAATTTGAATAAAATCATGATTACTTTTGTAAGCCGAGTTAATGTTTGTCCAAATTATGATGATAAATAATAATGCAGTTTGAGGTGATAATGATGATGACAATGAAAATGATGATGATGATGATGAAAATGATAATGATGATGATGAAAATGAAAATGATAATGATGATGATGAAAATGATAATGATGATGATGAAAATGAAAATGATGATGATGATTACGATCATGATGTTGAGTAGGAATGTGAGATTGATTGTGACTATGATTAGTTTACAGTGATGGTCATGAAAGGGAAAATGACGACAATAATTTTGAAAAAGACTTTTGAGAAGATTTTGTTGATAACAATGAAAATACAGATGAGTTATATACAATCAGAGATAAGAGCGAAGATAATGTAAAAGATGATAATACTGATGATACAAACGATATTTCAATTTCATTTCCATTTTCAAATTCAAGATTATTTCTCTTTCCAACAAAGTATTACAGATCAATTATAATCATTTACACAAATTAAGGAATACATATAGGAAACGGAGGGGTCCACTAAAAAGCAATGCTTGTACAATTGTGGACCCCTCAAATATTAGTTAGCAATAATAGAGTAATTAAATTAACAAGTTCGTAACTACAAAAAGGAACTAGAGTCAGGAAGAAAAAAAAGGGGCTGCCAACAGAGGCGAACACGGGACAAGACAGTTCTTTACATGACAAAGATAGGAGAACACGGTCACAATACAAAAAGTAGACAATGCCAAAAAAGAAGTGAGATATCGGGGGTACAGCAAATAGTACAAAAAGGATGAGCTGCATGTGGGGTTGAGAGGAAGATGGGGAAAGAGAAATGCGCATTAGAAAGGCGATATGCATGAGAGGGCACAATGTGATATATCAAATTACATTTTGAGTCAGCGAGTAGAAAATAACTTTGTTTCAACAAAAACAAAAGAGAAGAAAAAACAATGTTTAAAAGAAAGAAAGAAAGAAATGACGGGTAGAGAATAAATGGGCGATATAGTTCAATGAGGTTCATAAGATTGTAATAAAAACTATTTCAATCTTTTTTCTTAAAAATATCAATCGATGGAGCATATTCTATTTCATTACATAAAGAATTCGACAATGCTGGGGCTTCATTTGGACCGAGTTATTTATACAAAAAATATCTTGGAAAAACAGATGGCAACATATTGTTTTCATAATTATACATAAATTGACCTAGTTTTTTTTTTAAAGTCTTTTACCTTAAGTATCTTATTTTCAAAAAATAAATTGTCTGTATGGGAGCGAAAGGGAAAATTACAATTAATACGAATAATTTTATTTTGTAGTGACAACACGTTATCTAATGGTGTTTGATGTGTGTTTTTCTCAGAGACCATAATTAAAGTAGGCCTATGGGAGTATCAAAGAACTTTAAAAGCATACTTAATGAATTAAAAGGAAGATATGTCTTTACATTATTAATAATACCAATATTAACGGAAATAATTTTACAAATAGCCCTTTGTCCTTCTCCTCCTTCTCCTTTTCCTTTCTCTCCTCCTCTTTTTTGCTTTTCCTTCTTCTCTTTCTTCTATTTATTCTAATTCTTCATCAGTTTCCTCTTCATAATTTTCTTTCACTCTCTCTCTCTCTCTCCATTTCTCTTTCTCTCACACTCTTCGATCAAGTTATATTAAAATTAAAGTTGATGTGGAAAGAGTTGGTTCTTTCCCCTTTAGGCAAATTTTGTTTTCAAACAAAAATTAAAGAGAAGTAGTTCTCCTACTATCACATGCTTATGGTAAGCTGTTAAATGGCGCCAGCTTTCGGCTCTGATACGCAAATGATATCATCTGAATTTGCATGGTCCATATTCAGGTAAACCAAAAGACCACGTTGAACAAAAATAAAACAGACTTATTTCCCTTGTTAGCATCTGGTTTGAATTTACATAGAATATACGGGCCATGTTTTCTTTGTATCCATCTCTTCCATGTCCATGTTTCTTTTCCTTTTTTAAACTCAATATTTAACGCGATCGCAAATATTTTCGAAAAAATTAGCTCAAAGAAAAATGCAATAATTATGTAGGCCTATGTCTAGTAGAAATCATATTCGGATTACGTAATACGTCATTGTCATGTTTGCACATTTAAATAGGTGACACATATTGTCAAGGCTATTGGAATTGCCTTTAGGTGATTTAGATCGAAAGTAGTTGCTACAGTGTTATTTTATTGTCTTGTATTCAGTCGTAGTCGTCAAAGCATTAGTTGTGTGATAAATCGTGCAATTTTTTTCTGGAAGTATGAAATCTGGTAGACCTACAATATGTTGTACAGTGGCAGGGGCAGATCCAGTCAGTGGCGAGGAGGAAGGGGGGGGATTCGAGAGAAAATATTTAGCGCCACGTTTCGCACTTGGGCGGACAGGGGGGTCTAAGGCGGGATGTCCCACTCACAAGCTGAAGAAAATTCGAATTTCAAACTCAATTCGTGCCATTTGGTGTATACTTTTAGATTTCTTGGAAGTTCTCCTGGGGAAAAGACTGTATGTGTGCAGTCTGCATGGATATGGTACGCCGGTGTAACAAAAAGTGTTTAGGAAGCTGCATATTCATGGCACTTGTACCTCTAGCTCTAGGTACAAGACAGTGTTTGATGTTGATGTCATACGGAGGACATACTGTGTATGATCGAATCTCTTTGATGTCATGTATAACTACTGGGGGGGGGGGGGGAACTCACATATTAGGACATACGGGGGTGGGCCGCTCCAATGGGTCACTTTTTTCACAAAAATCCCTAAACATCGGTCCCACTTTTAATAAAAATACCATTAAAAATGGGTACGTTTTTTTTTTATTTGAAAAATTTGAAAACACCCGAAAGTTAGATGCTGCTTGTAAGTGTCGGCTTGCATGGTGATGTAGATATACAGTGGGCTTGCGGGAGCACCATGTGACAGAGAGGGAGGATTGAGGAGTCGTGAAAAGGACTCTCGGTAATCTTTCTTGAGGGTTTGTAGTCCTGAAAAGGACTGTTTGGTATAGTCTTGAAAAAGACTGTTGGTTATCTTTCTTAGCTTATAGTTCTAAGGAGAACTATAGCGCTTGGAGATGATGAGTGGCGGGAGTGGCACGACGTTTCGAACAGGTTGAATATCCGTCGTCAGGAGTGGAGAATAGATGGCGTGCGTGAGTTTAAGTCACCGGGATGCGGAAAGTTGTACAAAATGGGTCTATTTTTCGAGAAAAATGCTCCAAAATGCCCCTTTATAATGGGTAGGGGTTTCGAGGCTTCAGCGGCACACCCCGTCCAAACAAAATCTGAGTATTCCCCCCCCCCCCCCCGGAACTAAACACGGTAAGGATTCCCTCAACAAGATCAAGAGTCCATAGAGTACACTGTAAAAAAATAATAGTCGAAATAACTCAATAAAATTGAGGAAAAGAATTGCCTTATTTGTATTAAGTAAATATTACCTACGGCATCTTAAGTAGAATTTAATTATCTTGCTGAATAAATTTTTACTCAGTTAAATCGAGTTACATTAACGTAAATAATTTAAGTATTGTAATCATTTTCGATAATACAAAAAAGCTATGATAGGATTACATATTGCACGATTTGGTACCCATCTAATCTAACAAGTAACATCCACTAATCATTCACTACTTCTATTTAAGATTAATCACTAATCACTTACACTCGACACATATTGAAAGGCTCCAAATTTTATATATACTTGATCGTAGCATCTTAAAAGGAAAATTGGTTGACAATTTTTCTGAAATATCAAGTTTTTATTTGTTTTGAACTGGGTAACAATTAAAAATTGTCTTGTCTTTGCTTAGCCATGTTAAATGAATTAGTAAATGTTTTAAAGTCCTCAAATTTTCATTTAACCACAAAAAAGTATTGTTTTATTTAAAAAAGAGTTTAATTTGGTCTTAATGAATATTCATAAATTATGTAAATATTTCTATTACGCACTGCATCGGTCCTTACTTTAAAAAGATAAGAATAATCAACATAAATTGTTTGAGTAATACGTATAATTTCTGATTTTGAGTTAAAATTACTAAATTAATACAAGCTGAAATTTCTTAAAGTACTTATGTATTTGATTTTACTTAAATATTCCACGTATGTTCTACTAAATTGAAAGTTTAAGTTAGCAAGACTTAAATTTAGTGCGTAAGTGGCAAAACTAATGTTTTCAAGTAAATTCTACATGGAAAAAATACGTAAAAATTACCAATGACCAAATTATTGTTTACAGTGTATAATGTTTATCCATTTTATTTCATTTCAAAACAAGATCTTCTATAATAAATAATTGACACGGTACAGTTTCCTAGTAGGCCTACCTCATGTATCACTTGATTGTCAAAAATCAGTCAGTACCAGACTAGTATGCCTACATCAGTTGGGATGGGCCGACAGCAATCACCTAGAATATACTTTCAAACGTCAGATGAGGTCGTTTGCGTATCCAGTGCCGAAAGCTGGCGCCATATAACAGCAGAACACTTAATTACCACGGGAAAGGAGCGGGAAAAGTTCAGTGGAAACGACTACAGTTCAAATGTCTCATAATAATCTTTGAATATTTTAGGTATCCCCGTTAGACTCGACCCATAGAGACACTCACTCTCAAAATGATGGGACTTATCGCTAATACAGTGCTGACATCCGTAAAAAGCGTTAAAGTGTGAGTATTAATGTGCAAGTTTAATTTTGTGGAGTTGAGACCTACAAATTGCTTGGAGAAAAAAAAATTGCGGCTAAACGATCGTTTTTGAAGTGCTTTCATATAATCTGTTCAGAGCCAGAAGGGTGTTGACTCTGTGTTAAAATATATGAGTTAATACTCTTCTGGCTCCAATTAGACGGAACATGAAACTAGGAATTCTACCCTGATATTTAGTTGGTTTTAATAAAAGCATAAACATTTTATGAATTTTTTTGATCGATTGTAGCTTCAAAAAAAATTATCTTAATGAACTTACATTTAATTAGATTTTACTCAAGCTTTCACTGCATGAACTGTTTCTCTTTTGTTTATGCTTCTATTAAAAGTAAAGACAAGTTCTGGTCATGCGATTGCATTGTGAAAGAAACGTTGTGGAATCGATCAGAAAAGGTTGTTAATCTAGCATATAAGTATTGGTGTGTACAGCAAGGTCCTAGAATCATCAAAATGATAATAAATTTGGCCCAGTCTTTGTAAAGTTACAAGCACTGTACACAGAAATATGTATATGGGACTACGCGATATCTATCCAGGCCGGATCGATATGATAATTTACCAAATATATTAATAAAATATATTAGGCGGTTTCCCGGCAAAGTTTGTATCATCACGTAATAGTCAAAACATATTCTTTCACATGATAGAGCTTCAACACAATTTTCACTAAATGTTGTGGTGTATGCAGATATTTAGGGGTGGCTCTTAAAAAGTAGTTTTAAAAGGAAGTTTATGAAGTGTGCCAACCATCACAGAAAGCTTGTGGCCATTGTGTGTTGTGAATGGATGTTGCAATGCACATTATGAATGGTGTCTGATCAGAAATGTGTGTAGGCAATGGGGGACACCAGGTCCAAGATGGGGTCGTTGGTTGTGAATGTCGAGTATGCCGAGGACAGTCAATTACCCGATGCTGGTTGGTTAATCGAAGTTTATTTATTCCACATTTTACATAAAGAACATTTTTTTTTTTTTTTTTTTTTTTATATACAGGCGTATGAAGGTAGATATCTCACCAAAAACAAAACAAAAACAAATCAAATCAAGTATAATGTACGGAAAATAAGTACGAAATTTCGAAATATATAGATAAGACAGGCAAGGTAAAAAAAACATTGTAAAATGTGGGGAGCTTAAAAGCAAAGCTTGTATGTGAATAGGCTCCCGAACTAAGTGACACAATATACTAGGTCTGAATTTAAAAGGTATATTATACGAGGCGAAAACGGAGTAGTATAGTATGAGATTCTGGAGACGTACAAGGAGAGTGAATTTGAGAAGAAAAGAATAAAGAGTAAAGAAAATAATATAATAATGATAATTAGGAGAAGGTGGATAAGAGAAGAAAGAAGAAGAAGAGGAAGACGAAAAAGAAGTGGAAGAAGAAGAGGCAGAGAAGAAGAAGAGAAAGCAAATTGATGAAATCAATGGCATTGTAAAATAACATGAACAGAAATATTTTTGGCCACATTGTTATAAAATCAATTTAAAATTACAGTAAGTTCATTGGCTGCATGTATCTCTTTCAAAAAGTGTTTGAACTAACTATAACAATCCCATTTTCATTCAAATTGTATTTAAAATGTCTTGATTTGTAACTGTCCCTTATTACATGTCGGTAATGAGAGACCTTTGGTGATGACGTCATTAATCATTGTTATCTTATTAATCAGTTACATCATGACCACAATTTTGTTACCAAATAAAGAGAAAAAGTTACTGAAGAGAATACAAAACTTTACTGTATGTGTAACATTTTTCATGTTTATGTAAATTATGCAAATGTGCTCAAGGGTCTCCAATTCCCTACACCTACCCTACACTCCTGATTTATACATTTCGAAAAACTGACATTTTACACTATTTGTTTGGGGGAGAATATAGAAGGAATTTGGAGAGAAACGCGAGGAAACACAGCTGATTTAATTAATTTCCTTACTTTTTTTCACAGCATGACGTAATGTGGGATCCGTGTGAAGTTAATATTTTGATGACATTGTGGTATTTTCAATTTAAAAAATGTAATTCTGACATTAAAAAAAGAAGAAGGTTTTTAGCTTAAAAGAGGTTTCATTTCATAGCATTACAATGTCGTGGTCGAGTGAATACGTCGCCGGACTGTCGATCACAAGGTCTGCGATTCGAGTCCCGCCGCTGGACTAATGTCCTTTGGCGAGACATTGATCTACATTTGCCACACTCCACCCAGGTGAAGTAAATGGGGACCTGGTAGGAATTTATTCCTTGAAACGCAGCGCGCGTAACAGCTGCACTGCTTAATGCAGGGTAATTATGCTACATTATTGTAGAGCGCTGAGAGACTTCTAAATATAATTAATATTTGTGGCAAAAACAGTCAAATCTGACTGGTTGCCAATAAAAAAAAAAAAACATTAACGCAATGCGTGTTTGTTCAGCGGTATGTTCAACCCTCAGTCTTCATCCACAAACTGACTCTAACTGACCATGGTTCCAAACTTCCAGTGATGTCTTTCTGATGGATACGTTAAGGGTCGGTCCCCAGATCAGTCTAATATAAATAATCATATCTATTCTGACTGATAAACGTCGGTAAAAACCTAATTACACACGCGCACGCGCGCGCATCCTTACTCAGACCACAGAAATGATCCCGGATACCGATTATTTCGACACTGTGGATTTTCAGGCTTCGAACATAAGTTTGCGAAAATGCAACAGCGACGCTGGTGTTAATAACCACGGCAAAAGATTTCTTGAACTTTGTAGGCATTTTAAACTGATTATTGCAAATGGTCGAGTAGGCATGGATAAACAGGGTTATTTTACATGTGCTTAAATAAGTACCATTGGTTATTGTGCCGTATCGCTCGAATTATTTCAAGTTTTCCCATAATTTTGCGGTCATATAGCTCCGTTTAGTCTCATTTCACAACGCCCCCTATCGTCAGAGTCAGCAGCCATACATGTTAGCCTATGGACGTTTTTTTTTAAATCGTTAAAAATTCATTTTTTGTTTAAACGAAAAGCACATCCACCCCGACGTACGTTATCACTAGCTCTTTCATTGGAGCCCTCATGTCTCATTGACTTTTGAAAGTTCACCCACCGTAATTTTTCAAAATAGGTTGCAAGCTCGCCATTGCCTATAATACACATGTGAAACAAGTCGAACTTCGGACTCAGTCTGCCAAGTGATTGTAAGATTATAGGTCAAGCACACGAAGGATAAGAAGCATGAATTATCAATTATCACTTCTGCTATGTTCATTATGTCCATTTCATCCAACCCCCCACCGTAATTTTTCCATTTAGTAAAAGCAAACATTTTGCCGAGTTTAGCAAAAACATGAATATTCATGAACGGTCAGACAATACAGCCTTTTAGTACGTAACGTATAGTGAATGGGAATGGGCGATGATCCGTCCAGGAGGTAAAGGTCAGTGTTTTGTGCTGGCAATGTTCACGCGAGCGAAAATGAGACAATCGGAGCAATATGTGATGTACTTGATCCATTTATGTCTGATAAACACTAGCCCATTCTATTATGATTGAATATCCAAAGCAGATATGACAAATGTAACAATGAACAAAAAAAGTTTTTAAAAAAGATTCGGGACCAACAGCGAAAATTGAATGGAGTGTAAATTCTGATAAAGACTTTTATTGATAACATCGATCAAAGTCTAGTCGAAAATATACATTATGATGTTGATCGTATGGATGGCCACGACATTCAGGTTGATCAGGAATTAATCGATAATGTAGCTTGTTTATTAAATGTTTACCTTACGGCGGCCCCCCAAAAAAAGCGAAATTGTAAAAACCTATGGGTATCATAAGTTTTTTAAGTCAAAACCTTGTCAATCTGGACGAAATGGGAAACTATGGTTTGATACAAATTGTGGTCGGTTAAGGGCTCAGTATTTTCATCTAAAAAAATCTTAGGAAGATTGACAAATCTGATAGTATTGAAAATGAATATACCAAGTTTTTAAAAATGTATAAAAAGCTATTCGTTCAAAAATACTTTGAACTAAAAATCCACGGTGAATTAAGAAATCTTAAAAGCAACCAGCCATGAGCATATTGGAAAATTATTAATTTAGCTAACGGTTTAAGTAATGAAAAATTGAAATTCATTCTCTTGAACAACACTTTCGTAGTCAATGCCAAAATCATAAAGATAATGCAGACATATTATTTCAACCTGACCAAGTTTATTCTAAGAATCAATGTATCAATCGTTCTATAAGCAGGGAAGAAAAGTACATCAATTAAATAGGCTGAAAACGGTAAAGCACATGGCAATGATTTAGTTCTAAATGAATTTTGGAAGTGTAGCACAAATTCTGTTTTATCAGTAATCGTTAGGTTATTTAACATTGTATTTGAAAGTAGAATTGTACCATCGGAATGGACAATAGGGTTAATTAACCCTCTTTATCAGAAGAAAAGAAATCCTAGTGATCCCAAAACTATAAAGGAATAACGTTGCTTATTTGTCCTGACAAGCTGTTAACAGCAGTCCTGAATATAAGCTTGAACATATAAAGCGACTTACGTCTTATCTCGAAGATCATAAATTGATTGGTGAAGAACAGGTGGGTTTTCGAAATGGTCATTCAACGCTTTATCATATTTTCGTTCTCCATTCAGTGATCGATTTATATCTCTCTTCAAAAGAGAGGGTTTATTATGCATTTATTGACTACTAGAAGGCATTTGATTTGATTGACAGGAGTTCTCTTTGGCATAAATTTCTTATGAATAATGTTGATGGTAATTTTTTTCAATGCAATTAAGCATAATCATGCTCTGGCTAAGTTATGCGTTATTTCTGGATCAGTACGACAAGGAGAAATTGTTATCTCAGATGCTTTTCGCCCTTTTTTTAAGTGACTTCAAACGAGTCCTTTGCGAAAATTTCGGAGGAGTAGATGTTCTACACACAAAGAAATATTTGGGTAATCTTACTCAAATAGGCAAATAAATTTTGACACTATAGTGACACACTTAACTGAATGCATTAACTCATTAAATTGAGTTTAATAACGCCCAGGAATGAGTTTTGTTAATTTGACATTATAGTGACATGGCAAATGAGTATTTTAAATAAGTGAGTTATTTAACTCATTAAATTAACTCATTCACTCATTACATTGAGTTTAATAACGCACAGGAATGAGTTTTGTTAATTTGACATTATAGTGACATGGCAAATGAGTATTTTAAATAAGTGAGTAATTTAACCTAATGTAATGAGTAAATCGCTCCAACTCAACTAGTAAATAATGCTTCAATTACTCAGTTCGTCAGGTTAATCGCCGTTCTTACGGCCCTTTTTCTTCCGCTGATCCTTCCCGGCCGCGCTGGAGCTGTCGGCAATGGTGCCGTCAGTGGTGCCGGTCACGGTAGCGTCAAAACCATGCATTTCCATGTCGAGAAATGCGATAAAAAACCACCAAGATGATTCACAAAAGTACAAAATTGACGTGTAGTAATAAAGACCGAGGTCCAATCAACAAATGTTTATCAAATATAAATCGAATAACGTTCGATTGCAGAGATTTCGACGGATTCTGTGCGACGAAATCCTAGTGTTTCGCATTAAAAATTGCATGCGCGGGCGGGTTTTCGTATATTCTCGAACGACAATTATGAAGTAAAATTGTGAGTTTGTATGTTTGTCACTATTAAAATGGAAGTCCTTCGCCATGCACTCCACACACTTCGGTCGTGCACAAGAAGAGCTTCAACATTTCAGCACTAGATCAAGATTCTATATCTAATCGGTGGTCTTAACTTGCTTTAGAAAAAGTCTGAATAAAATTCAAGGGATCCCCTTGGCTACTAACTGATTCAAAATTAAGAAAAATCAAATACTTACACTTATTCTGTGGCTTGTCGGCCGCTAAAAACGTGATGATCGGGTACGTACGTACGATCACGATCTCGTACGAATATTCATCAGAGAAATATTTACACGCATGCAAAGAGTAAGAAAGCTCCTAAGACGAGTACAGCTGAGGTTGTAGGTTTTTTTACTCATCCAACGAATAAAGAGTCTGTGACATATTAGGGAGCAAAAAGCCACTTTACACACTTGTGAATATTTTTACTCTTTCGGTCACTAAAATTTGAGAATACTCATCCAATATGTACTTACATGTACTTTAATGAGTAAAAAGACTCATCGAGAAAATTAACGGGTCACATACTCGTTTTAAATATCATGTGTGTAAAATTTCACTAAGAAAAAGGTGGTGTATTCACAAAATGTGTAAAATAAGGCATTTATTAGATATATTCTCTCGACTGAGTGAGTGAGCTACGATTTTTACTCACCATACTTAGTTCCGTTTTTGTGTGTGTACCTGACAAAATTGATGCAGCTGCGTATCAAAAGCGGTATAGATGTATATCTCAGGCTTTTTGCATTACTGTATGCAGACGATACAATAATTCTTGCATAAACTGAAAGTGATCTTCACACTGCAAAAACCAGGGTGTTAAATTTCTAACACCAGTAAGGAATAGAAGAAAAAAAAACATCCTTGGTGTTAATTTCACGTCCGTTCAAGTCAGTTCAATACCAACAGTGTCGAAATATTTAATTACAGGTTGATGTTCCGAGTTTTGGTGTTATACATGGTGTTGAACTTGCGCATGCGCATAAGTTAGTAGATTCGAGCAAAATCATTGGACGACAGTTGTCATTATGATATGACGTCGTATCGTGCATGCGCATGCGCGAGCTAGCTGTCAAGAATCTCTTCGGGATATCGTGGTTATGGAATTTTTAGTCAAGGTCTGAATATCCTATTTCATCAGCGCAATCATGCCGTTAAGTGTGAAAATTTGTTCTGCATACAGAAAAGTTAGAAAATTGTTACCACTAAATCCAACAGACATCGCAGGATTCTTTGAATTGAACGTTAAATCATTGGTATTGAAAATCAGGATTAAATTCTACACACCACTGGTGTTGAAAGAAATGGTGTTGGATTTTTTAACACCAAAACTGGAATTGAACTTTAACACCAAGTTGAAATAATGGTGTTAGATTTTAACACCAAAGGCGGAATAACTTCAACACCAAGAGTGGAATTGAATTGTTTAATTCCAAACCCTGGTGTTAAATAACACCAGCTGGTGTTTTCCGATATAGATACCGGGAAAGTGTTAAAATTAACACCCATGGTATTGAATTTAACACCCTTGTTTTTGCAGTGCAACTTGCTCTTGATGCGGTATCTGATTGTTGTAAAAAATGGTTTCTTCAACTCAAAACAGCTAAAATTGTACTCATTTTATTTTGAACATCCCCCTTTTGTAAAAAAATATTAAAATTGTTGTTGTTGCCAGGTGCATTTCCATTTCTTGTTATTAATAGGTCAAATTAACGTTACCATCTTTTTTTAACGTGTTTTTTATGTCGGGGTGGGGGGGTCCCGGGCCCGTCGCCCTTCCCCCCGTGGATCAGCGCCTGTCTATCGGTGTGACTCCGATGAAACGGCCACTATGAACGGGTTCGGAAGAAAAACGGGGGAAAACACCGATGAAAATGATCAAAGGACGTTCTTGTTCCGTGTACGCGCGCTTTTTCGGAACCCGGCTAGCAGCTAGTTGTGATTGTTGACGTTTTGTTGATGCATGTGCATGCCATGTGCGTGAACATGCTGTTAGCTAGATGGGGCGCGGGCCTAAATTGATTCGTTCAATTTGCATTTCACATTAATAATCATAAGCTTTAAAACAAAAATCCAAATTAATATATATCTTTATGATAATATATTTTTGAAAATTATATTTTCATTAGACCAAATGGTGAACGAAACAATATTTAAAACTGATCACTACCTGCACGCCTGCCGAATTCAAATTCAAAGCGCGCGCCAGCAGCTAACAAGCGATTGCGCAATAATACTTCACTTCCGGCCGGGGCGCGTTATTTTTTTATGCGGCACAGATTGGGGTTTTTTTTAAAAAGGGGTCTTGATTTACAGACTAATACTGGTCGTGTGCGTACTAGACAGTATAAGTAGTAGAGGTCTGTTTTTAATAGTGTTTACATGTAATCCACTACCGCATGGAAAATCATTACATCAACAATTAAAATGAAATTGGAAATCTTAAGAGGAGGCAGCACGTCAATAAGGAGAACATCACAATAATTAGTCAATAAAACTTAACTAACTTAAACGAAGAGGAATGTTATCTAAACACATAGTTCGCGATGGATATACAAACTTCTTCGCAGCGCTAATGCGCTAGCGAACATGACTAGTCTCACGTACGTGCAGACACTATTCAGAAGGGAAAGAACGTACTTCCCATAGGTTTAACACGCGCCATGCCCCAATCTGTGCCGCATAAAAAAATAACGCGACCGGGGCTAATTGCCATGTACAGCGAGTGGATTTCACCGGCAGTATGAATGGCACATTCGGGAAAGCGGCGGTTTCACATTTGTTTAAATATGAAAAAGGCAAATTCTTCGGTATTTTCATCGGTGTGACGCCGATAGGAGGGCTATGAAAGGGGTATTCTAAGGTAAAAATGTATTTTATTAAGAACGATAAAGATGCAGATGCAATGAGAAAATTGAACAAGAGAAAAAAATTGCCTTCCGTCGAGTGTATACCTCATTTTTACTTATACCTTATGTTTAAATACTTTGGCACAACATATGAATTTGTGAGCCCCGATTTCTTTCACCTAATTTGAAGCTTTTAATCAGCCCGGGTCAGCTGTGCGCACATACAGAACCGACTACGCGTACAATGTCCAAGGCTCCGCGCAGATGTGCGGCTAAATCTGATTGGCTCTGATTGGAACACTTCGCGACCGTTCTATTTAGAGCACGGGTGACATGGAGGTGGGCATGGTGGGAGGGACACGTATGGCGATTAATTGAGACTGTTATACTCAGCATGCATGCAGGCATTGTTTCTTATCTTGTCATGGAATGTGAGATACAATTCACTCTTGCGCTCTGCCTACGTGATTATTTACTAAAAATATATTACACTCTTATTACCACGGCGGCATTCCCCCCGAGCAAGAATGGTACGACCCGGTACGCTGGCTACCGTACCTACGTAAATCAATGGAGAAAAAGCGATCGAATGCGGAAAGTTCCCAAAATCAGACGGAGGTACCGATTGGTTTAGTCTTTTGACGGTGGTTTTTTGCATCCAATGAGAATCATTTATATATCAAAATGTTGGTGGTAAAAAATAGCCCTCTCCTGGCAAGAAACGGCTAGATATAGCCAGGAGTGTTCAGTCAAAAAGCTCGATACCACAGAAATTTTGACCAAATTGATGAAAAATGATCAATAAATGACGGTGCGATGGAACAACAAAACATCGTGATTTTTACATCACCATAAAGAAGAAAAGTCAAATTTCCTAATGCTTTTTCCGGTGGTGAACTAGGCCGATCGGATCAAAAGATGTAGTTGAAAAGGGGGGATTTTGGCACATTTTAAAAGCTTTTCACGGCGGTGCGCGGTGTGTTTGAAGAGGTTGACGCTTACATGTAAGTGTATGGGTAAAATCCATATGATTCACATTTGTTTAAATATTAAAGGCAAATTCTATCGGTATTTTCATCGGTGTGACGCCGATAGAAGGGCTATGAAAGGGGTATTCTAAGGTAAAAATGTATATATATTTTAATAAGAACGATACAGATGAAGATGAACTGAGAAAATTGAACAAGAGAAAAAGATTACCTTCCGTCGAGTGTATACATCATTTTTACTTGTACCTTATGTATAAATACTTTGGAAAAAATTCGCACAAGTCGTCCACCGTCGGCAGCACAACCCTAGTCTAGATGCTGAACAGGCTTTGACAAGTAGCAGAATAGAAGTAGAAGTAGAAGTATAGATACAGGCAAGATATCAAATGAGAAAAAGAATTAGGAGAAAGACGATTTCTGTCGAATATAATTATGCCTCACAGCACTGCGGAACTACCAAAGAATTTAAAATATAAGTCTCTAAAAAAAAACATAGAAACACTTTTTTACGTGAAATTCAATCATTGAAAAAGATCTTTACCTCCAAAGGTCAAAGAAAATTGAGCTTCGGTTTTCTTCTTTTCAATGGAGGTCTCCCCTCTCATCCTCCCTCCCTCTCTCTCTATCTCTCTACCCCTCTCTTTATCTATTCTATATTTTCATTTCTTCTAGTAAATATGCTATTAGTTACTGATTAAGTGGTTTTATTGATCACATGACATCTTGGTAAAAAGAAGAGACGTCATACTCAAGGAAACATCTTTCTCATCAGTAATTGAAACTTTAGATATTTGCAGAGGTTGTATTTAGATATTTGCAGAGGTTGTATTTAGATATTTGCAAAGGTTGTATTTCAATAGAGAAAAATTGTAGCTTGTATGTGAATAGGCTCCCGTACTGAGTAACACAATATAGTAGGTCTGGATTTAAAAGGTATTTATAGGAGGCGAAAACGGAGTAGTATAGTATGAGATTCTAGAGACGTACAAGAAGAGTGAATTTGAGAAGAAACGAAAAATAGAAATAAAGAGTAAAGAGAATAATATAATAGTGATAAGTAGGAGCCCCAGTAGGAGAAGGTGAAGAAGGGAAGAAAGAGGAGAAGAGGAAGACGAAAAGAAGTGGAGAAGAAGAGGCAGAAGAAGAATAAGAGAAAGCAAATTGATGAAATCAATGGCAAATCAAAAAACAAAGTCTGTATAACCACCTGTACGACCATGCACCTATACGATCCAGCGCGACATCAACATTACTTGTATACATACTTACTGAAAAGGAAGCACCTTCCGTTTAAGTGAATTAATGGAGGGGCTTTCAACTAGATCGTTATTCAGGCTGTTCCATAATTTGGGTCCAGTACAAATAATTGTTTTGTTAGCAAAAACGGTGCGAGTTCGAGGGAGATGAAAATGGTTTGACTGTCTAGTAGGGTAAGAATGTTTAGTGTTATTGCGTTGAAAAAAGGGGACGAAAGCATCTGGTAAATTATCTTTCGATAGTTCATACATAAATATTCCAATATTATATAAGTGCAAGTCAGATATTTTAAGAATATTACAATTATAGAAAAGCATATTTGTATGGGCAAGAAAACCAACATTATTTATTATTTTAACAGCCCGTTTTTGTACAACATTAACTTTGTCCATGAGGGTTATAGAGCTATTCCCCCATGCGAGTATACAATAATTAAGATAAGGCAAGATCAAGGTAGAATGGAGTAGGAGCATGATATGAGGAGGTACAGAAGGTTTCAACTTATTCATTACACCGGAGTTACGTGACAACAGCTTACATAAACAATTGATGTGAACTTTCCATGTTAGTTTACTGTTTATGTAGACACCTAAGAATTTGGTTGATTCAACCTGGTTGATAGTTATGTTATTGATTTTGATATGACCTGGTAAGGATGATACAGAATTACTGAATAGCATGAAATATGTTTTATTTATATTAAGCGACAATTTATTTGCTTGGATCCATTTAAAAACGCAATTTAATTCGGTGTTTACAGTGTTTAGAAGTGTTTCTGGGTTTTTGTGAGAGCAAAATAAATTGGAGTCATCCGCGAAAAGAATAAATGATAAGATTTCAGAAGAGTTTTTGAGATCATTGATGTATAAAATAAAAAGGAGCGGACCTAATAAAGAACCTTGGGGACGCCACAGGTAACTGGTTGAAGAGTCGATTCCGAACCATCTATGGGTGCGTTCAATCGAATTTTCGAAGCTAGAATCACAAACATGAATCACAATTCAAAACGCCGTTACAAAAAGCAAGGTCACTGCGGTTTGCGTTCAAGCGATTTTTCATCAACGCTGATTCTAGCTCATTGCGAGCCAAACCACTGCGCATCACACTGCGCAGTATGGCCCAGGAACTTCGGCGCGCGCTTTCTGGAATTGTTTACGGCCGACTGTCGACTGCTGTTTTGAGCATAGATCGCAATAATAAGACAAAGAATGAGAAGGTGATAGAAGGAAGAAACAAAGAATAACATAAGGAAAGACAGAAAGATAAAGTCGATAGAATGATTAAAACAAAGAATAACATAAAAGGTGATAGAAGGAAAAAACAAAGCATAACATAAGAATAGAAGGAAGAAACAAAGAATAACAAAAGAGAAGGTAATAGAAGGAAAAACAAAGAATAACATAAAAATAGAAGGAAGAAACAAAGAATAACATAAGGAAAGACAGAAAGAGAATGTGAAAAAAGGAAGGAACAGAGAATGACATAAGGAAGAACAGAAAGAGAAAGTGATAGAATGATTAAAACAAAGAATAACATAAGAGAAGGTGAAAGAAGGAAGAATCAAAGAATAACATAAGGAAAGATAGAAAGAGAAAGTAACAGAATGATTAAAACAAAGAATAACATAAGAGAAAGTGATAGAATTATAAAAACAAAGAATAACATAAGAGAAGATGATAGAAGGAAGAAACAAAGAATAACATAAGGAAAGACAGAAAGAGAAATTGATAGAATGCTTAAAACAAAGAATTACATAAGAAAAGGTGATAGAAGGAAAAAAAAGAATAACATAAGTATAGAAGGAAGAAACAAAGAATAACATAAGGAAAGACAGAACGAGCAAATGATAGAATGATAAAAACAAAGAATAACATAAGAAAAGGTGATAGAAGGGAAAAAAACAAAGAATAACATAAGAATAGAAGGAAGAAACAAAGAATAACATAAGGAAAGACAGAAAGAGAAAATGATAGAAGGAAAAACAAGGAATAACATAACGGAACAGGCCACGATGGTATAGTGAACGCAAATTGCATGCAAAGCGGGCGCGCGGTTTTTCCCAAACCGGAAGAGGCTTCGTCATGCAATCATGATTGAGAACTCCGTCCGTTCAATCGAATTTTAGCGACCGTGATTCTTTTGAATCATGATACAAAACGCATCTTTTTCAGCGTTTCATGTTTGTGTTTTCAAACACGTTTATTTTTACGACCGACGAAAAAATCGCTTGAACGCATTGCGTTTTAAACTAAACGTCTTTAGAAACCGTGATTCTAGGGTGAAAAAGTGTCGATTAAACGCACCCTATATAATATACAAACTGTTTTCTACCACTGAGGTAGCTCCTGAACCACTCCAAGGCCCTCCCTCGAACACCATAGTGGGATAACTTATGGAGTAAAATATCGTGATTAATTGTATCGAAGGCCTTGGAGAAGTCCAGGAAAATACCCACAGTACACAGTTAGAACGGTGTTTAAAATATCACTGTTTAAAATAATGTTGTTTAAAAACGTAAACAACGTTGTTCAAAATCGAAAAATCAGTGCTCGATTGGCTTAAACAACTATGTATTGAAAAACAAAAAGATTTAGTTAAACGGAGTTGTTTAAAAAGTCCCGGGGGGGAAATCACGTGATAGATTTAACCAATCATGACTTCGCGTTGACATTTTCTCGATACGCGATTGAAATTTGGGCGCACACATGCAATATGCACAAAGTACGTACATAATTATGCATAGCGCATGCAGCATGCAATGCTAGTGCTAGTGCAATGCAGATGAAAATGGCGGAACAAGGGCAAGGCGACGACTTGGTTCTTTTCGGCTTTGCCGATGGGGTTTAGGTGAAGTTATAGAGACAAATAATAATATTGTCTTACACTGTTAAATTAATATGATGAACAAATGTTGAAGTTAATTGGCAACAAGCTCTACATTTTACAGTGTAATCTTTGTGATTATTGCAGGAGTGGTTCCGGTAGGTCATTTCACAAATTTAAACAAATGAGGTAATAACCATTAAACAGCTCTGTTTACAATTTAAGCAACTCCTTTTAAACAACCCAGTTGTGCAGTAATATTGAATAAACAACAGTTGCTTAGTAATTTAAACATTATTGTTTAACATTTACACAACTTGCTTTAAACAACCAAGTTGTGCAAATTTATTACCAAACAACTGTTGTTTAAAAGTTTTTTCTAATTTTTAAACAACTAAGTGTTCAAAACGTAAACAACCTTAAGTTGTTTAATTTTTAAACCACAGTTGAGCGATTCACCGGTTAACTTGTGGTTGTTTAAAATTTTAAACAACTTATTTAATTTTTTTCTAACAGTGTATGTAGCACATTGTCGATAGCATTTGCAATCTTATTGATAAATATAAGAAGTGCGTGCGCGGTTGAGTGCTTCTTGCGAAAACCAAATTGGGAGCCGGAGAGAAAATGATTACAATTTTAAAAAGCAATAAGGCGAGAATAAACAATTTTTTCGAGGATCTTTGAGAAAATGGTTAGAAGTGAAATGGGGCGGTAATTTCCTACGTCCTGTTGATCACCTTTCTTAAAAATAGGTATATCCTTTGCGATCTTCATTTTATTGGGGACAGTGCCGGTTCTTAGTGATAGATTGAAAATATGTGTTAGAGGAGAAACTATTACATGGATGATTTTTTTTAGTAAAACATTAGTGATACCATCATACCCTGAACTATTTTGTTAGCTTGAAATTGTTTACAATATCAATTACTTCAGTTTCGTGAGTAGGTAAAAAGAAAAGACTATTTGGAATGTTGCCTCTTAGAAAAGAATGGAATGGTAGATTGGAATCGGGAATGTTGCGGGCAAGATTGGGGCCTATGTTCACGAAAAAAGAATTGAACGCATTTGCCACGCTAGTTTTATTTTGTAGATGTTCACCATCAACATGAATATCTTTGAAGTCAGATTGGTTTTTTATTTTTATTATTTAAAACTGTGTTGATTACCTTCCACGTACTTTTGATGTCGGACTTGAATATATTGAATTGACGGGAACAAAATTGTTTTTTTGGCTACGCGAAGTATAACAGTTAGTTTATTCTGATAATGAGTATATTTACTTTTTTTCTTTTCGTTTTGTTCAGTTTTATATCTATAGAATAATCTGTTTTTCTATTTATGGACCTTAAGAGAGTTTTCGAAATCCAAGGAGATCTAGGCACCTTTTTGTAGTTAGGTTGAGCAGGACGCTGTAATGGCAAGTTGGTATTGAACTATTCATTAAATATTTCTAAGAATTTATCAAAAGCTAGATTAGAGTCATTATTATTGTATACCTGTTGCCAGTTAATAACCGAGAGACTTTCTCTGAGCGACTTTCTCTGAGCCAACGAAATTTCAATAAGATGAGAAACGGTATTGTCACCTCTAAAAGAACATTGAATCGGTAATCAAATTAAAACTTCTACCTATCAATTTCATTTGAACATGCGACTGTGTTTCAATGAGTGAAACATAATATGTAGGTTGAGTTCGTTTAATATGTCGCTGTCGATAACATCTATTTTTAGAGACTGCTTTTCGCACTGGATATTGCGGCCTTTGAAAAGAGATTGTAAAATTTAAATACGTAGTGGTTGCCAATTTCATTTCTGTAACTTGCTGTTACCATTTATCCTTCCACAGCTTTACTTAATTCTACATCTCACTTCCGATTCGTTGAGGAAAATAATAATAATAATAATGTATATAACCTTCTGCTTTTCGTTATGAGAAGTACTCACAGACAAATCTGTGTGAGGTGCAACATTAATCATGGCCGATATTTCTAATAGCACACAGTCCTACTCCACGGACATGTCTTGGACTGACATCCAGAATGCAAGTGAATACATGAATGTCACTTCTCAATCTTTAGATCCCTCTGGAACAACTCCACTTAGTCTGAGGAGTCTTATCTTCTCCGCTGTCTTTTTCGCGCTCATTGTACTTGCCAACATCATCAGTCTTGGCGCATTCTTAGTAGAAAAACGTCTCCGTACCTACAATAATTACTTCATCATAAACCTGACCATACTGGATCTGCTGGTTGGAATTGGACTGGGAGCTGTCGTAGAGCACTCGTACATTAACCGGTACCCGTTTTCCCAAAATGCCTGTAAGGTCATAACTGGGATCTTCCAAGGAATCGTCAATGCTTCTAACATCAACGTGGTTGTGATATGTGCCGATCGACATCAAGCGGTCTATGATCCCATCAACCATTTTATCTCTCGATCAAAGCGCAAGGCAATCATCATCAACTCTCTGCCATGGGTGATTGGATTCTCGTTCTGGATAGGGTACGTCACAGTGTGGGAGTTCGTCGTCGATCACGACAACGGACTCCACTGTACTCAGCGGTTCTTTTTCAGTCCGTTGACGAATATGATCCAAAGTGCGGCCATGTTCTTCTTGCCTTTGGCCATCATCGCCGTTCTCTACGTCAGAATCTTCATCAAGATTCGGAAGACGGTTGGAAGACGGAACAACAAGAAGTCGACCAATTTAACGGACTTCAACCTTTCCACCGTTAAGGATACTGAGATGACGGGTGTAAGCGTTTCATCGACATCGCATACAGGTTCGTTTAGTGACATTACGGAGACGGGGAGCAGAGATGACACCATGGTATCATCATCTCCATCACGTAATGAGACCAAGATCGAAAATAGTGACCAAGAAATATCGGTAAGTAATCCACAAAATTTGCCTCTTATAACACGATAGCAAAGAGTTCAGTATCCTTGTCCGTCATCTATTCCAACATGGGAATTTGAAAGGAACTGTTAACGTACAAATCTGAACAAGATTTCTGTATAGTAGGGCATTACAATTTCTTTCAAGTTGTCTTAGCTATCATGTTTAAGGTCAACTTTGTATCAAATAAATAAAAAGGTTAGCAGCCCTAACGATTACACCGAACGATAAGCTGTTTGCCGACAGAATTTTCACACAAAATCTCTAAATGTTGATCATTGAGGGGTCAGTTCCCTCGCTCTCCCATGAGTTGTGACAACGCGAGTAGTTTGTAAATGGCGCTAAAGGAATATCTAAAAGTTACGAAGTTGTTTGTGTTTGGCGTCATTTTAAAGACTAAATAGTTTCTATGGAAGATCAAATATCACTCTAAATGCATGAATTAGTTTTAAAGCATGTATGTTTTTTTACTATGTTCTTGTCAAAATCTACGGTGCTCATGATTTTCTCTCTTTCTTTGTCCCTCTCTGTTTTTCCTTCTAACAACTCAGACCTCAACGTCACATCGCGTGGAATCGACGGCTGAAATGACGAAGGCAACACTTACTCTCCTCCTCATCGTCATCGCTTTTGTACTGACATGGATTCCGATTAGCGTAATCAGTTTAATCTACAGTATCGAACCTCGACTCATCGTACCTCTTCTCTCAAATGGTGCTTTCGCTGTCTTCAGCAATCTGCAGTTCGGGAATAGCCTCCTGAACCCTATTTCCTACGCCATGTCGCAGCCTCTGTTCCGTGCCACTGTCATCAAAATGTTCTCCTGTAATCGACCGTCGCAGGCCAACTAGCCTACTCATTCAGGCGCGTACGCAGGGGGAGGGGGTTAACCCCCCCCCCCCCTCAAATATTTTGAATTGTAAAAGGAGGCAAACAAGGAGGAGGCAAACAAACAACAACAAAAATTCAAAAAAATGTGCTCCCCCCCCCCCCCCCCCCATCGCTTATTCAACGGCTGGCTGAGTCGTTGCGAAATTTTCGGCGCGATTTTCAAATTTTAAAACACCCCCCTTGGAAAAAATATGCGTACGCCACTCATTAGTAATAATATGAACGAGCTGCTTTTGTATAGAATGTTATTTGTGAAACGTAACGCTAAAAGTGAAAGCATTTTAAATTCACATATTAAGATTTATCATAATTTGGTGGTAGTTATTTTAGAAAAGCGCTGCTTCAATTTGTGAACTACTCAAGATGTTAAAGATCGTGGATATTTGATTCATTTGTGACACATGTTTACTTACGATTGGGTGTATAGTAATCCTGAACTTACTCGTATAAAATGCTCTTCTACATGCACTATATATTATATGTTACACCGTTAGCAGCTTTGAGTAAGGCAATTATTATATAAATTGTGCCAATCTTTAAGTTTAATGCTATAACAACGTACCCTTTTGTAGACTTTTCATTGCGTATATGATACAAATTGTCGGCCTGTACTCTTTATTGGAGTGAAAAATATAGAAATTACATTAAAATCATGATTACTGTTGTAAGCCAAGTTAATGTTGGTCAAAATTATGACGATGAATAACAATGCAGTTAAAGGTGATGATGATGATGGTGATGATGATTATGATAATGATGATGATGATGATGATGTTGAATACCACTTTGATGTTGAGTAGGAATGTGACATTGATTGTGACTATGATTCGTTCACAGTGATGCTCATGAAAGTGAATATTACTACAATAATTTGGAAATGACCTTTGTGACAATTTTGTTGCTGACGATGAAAATGAAGATGATTTATAAACAATCAGAGATAAGAGCGACGATGATGTAAAAGATGGTAATACTGGCTATATAAACGATATAAGAATGACGACTGTGTATTATGGTTACGAGATATAATAAGCAATGAAAATTAGAACAACTTATAATTATATTGCAGCTAGGATATATTTTTGGATCGCGATTCAAAAATCGATTTTTAAATCTCTTTTTTCTGTAGGTGTGAACGTCCTTAATATTATGTGAAAGCTCGTGGATATATGATTCATTTTTTACACATGCTTACTTATGATTTAGTGTATAGAATACTGAACTTACATGTCTAAAATGCTCTTCTACATGTATTATATCTTATGTTACACCGTTAACAGCTCTGAATAGGCCTATTGTTATATTAACTTTGCTTTTCTTTATGTTTAATGCCATAGAAATATGCCCTTCAGGGATTTTTCATTGCGTATGATACGAATTGTTGGCCTGTACTTTTTATTGGAATAAAAAATATAGAAATTAGAATAAATCATGATTACTGTTGTGAGCCAAGTTAATGTTGGTCAAAATTACGATGATGAGTAAGGATGCAATTAAAGGTGATGATGATGATGATAATCATGATGATCATGGTGATGATGATGTTGATAATGGGGCTTTCACATATACACTCCGGGGCCCTTACGGCGAGTAAAAACAGACATTTAGAGCGCCTTGGGACGCCTTGCATTTCACTCGACCTATTTTCACCGGGCACCTCCCGGGCGCCGCAGAATATGTGACCACACATGCCGTAGAAATGAAAATCGGAAGGTTCCGTACGGTCTCTAAATCCACGGCAAGCCGCCGGGTCGGGAAAATCATACGGGGCCCGGTTTATATGTGACCTAGGCATAACGGCTATGATGTTGGGTGGGAATGTGACATTGAATGTGACTATGATTAATTTACTGTGATGTTCATGGAAGTGAAAATGACGACAATAATTTGGGAAATGACCTTTGTGACGATTTGTTTAGAGACGATGAAAATGAAGATAATTTTTATACAAAAAAGACAGCGGCGATGATGTAAAAGATGATAATACTGATGGCACATGTATAAACAATATAAGAATGACGACTGTGTATTATGGTTACAAGATATAGGAAGCAATACAAATTAGAACAATCTATAATTATATTGTTAAACGGCTTGCCATAAATACGCAGCAATACGCAAGCCAAATACGCAAGGGTGTGACTGAGGCATTGTGCTACTTTATGAACACACAGCCAACCAGCTATCCGAAAGCTCCTGAAAGCAAGTGCGTCCTCATGAAAACGAAGACGGCGACAGATGCGGATTTTCTAATGTCTAGTGGTGGGTTTGCCCAAGGCTTTGGAGCGGCACAACCAATCTCCAAGAGTTACTTTTGTTTCTGTGCGAGTTTGTTTTAGAATCAGCCTGTCCTGCGTACTTCGTAAGTCAAGTGACTGTGGATACGATTGAAAAGATTAAATTCAGACCAATAATTTTGGATTTGACCATCGAAAGTGACCCGGTAACATTGTTGAAGGTTGATGTAAAAAATGCTTAATATACACTGTCGCTCATAAAGGTGGAATATTTTGTTTAACCCCAATTTATGGAATTATTTTTAAAATAATAAAAAAATAATAGATCTAGATAATAGTATACATTCTCAGATTTTATTGAATAACAATTTGCCAATGTGTGTTTTGCGTGACTGCTAAAACATGTGTATGCTACTATGCTTATCAACTAGGGGACCTACGCCCTTAAGTCATTAATGACAGTAATGAGGATTAATGCCCCACAAAAGGGCTTAGCACATCGACACGGTTTTGATCCTGGGGCCTCACAGTTACGAGGCCATTGCTTTGTCACTGAACCATGACTGTACACAGCGGGGGCTAGGGTAGGGGGCAGTTTAAAAAAAAACAGAAAATGCAATAAATTTTCAATAATTTATTGGATTTTACCCCGGTCCCCAACATAAACAAAATCCTCTGGACGGCCATGCATTATGGCTCAAGGCATGGGCACACAGTCACTTAAAAGTTATTAAATTATAGTAATATAGCTGGGAGAATTAAAAATCGATTAGATCAGTTTCCAATTTGTATCATTAATAATTTTCTGTTTTCACTCAAACTTTCAGATTATCTTTAATTGTACTTCAAGCATTGAAGTCACTACCTTAGCACCATTTTCTCTCATCTCAACGATGTTACCAAGTCCGTTTAAAGCTTTGTAAGCAAGCTAATTAAGTATCTTACATGAAATTAAGGACAATTACCCCCCCCCCCCCCCCCAAGGACAACTACCCCCAAGGACAATTACCCCCCCCCCCCGAGGACATCTATCCCCCAGGAAAACTACCCCCGAGGACAACTACCCCTTCCCCCTCCGAGGACAACTCTCCCCCCCCCCCCCCCCCTCCCCGAGGACACTAGGGGCTTTTCGTTTGTGTGGACGAGGACGGCGTTCCGTCCTCTAACGATGCGAATTAGCGTCAGACACCCGTCCTGTTCTCTACCTTATAACCCTCTTCGTTTTTAGTCGACGCCCGTTCTCTACATGATGACGTAATGGTCCCCGCACGCGCTTATTCAATTTCTCCTTCTTTCACTTCTCATGTTTTTATTCGTTTATTGTTCTATTATTTTCTCTCTCTATTTTCCTTATGTTATTCTTTGTTTTTCCTTCTTTCATCTTCTGTTCTATCTTTCCATTGTCTATTCTTTATCATTTTCTCTTTCTGTCTTTCCTAATGTTATTGTTTGTTGTTATTCATTCTATCATATTTTCTTTCTATCTTCCTCATATTATTCTTTGTTTCTTCCTTCTATCACCTTTTCTTATTCTTTGTTTTTATCGTTCTATACTTTTCTTCCTATCATTCCTTATGTTATTCTTTGTTTTACTATCATTCATCTTCTCTTCTATCTATCCATTTTCTTCTATTTTTGTTATCATTTTCTCTTTCTGTCTTTCCTTATGTTATTCTTTGTTTCTTCCTTCTATCATCTTCTCTTATGTTGTTCTTTGTTTTTATCATTCTATCGCTTTCTCTTTCTGTCTTGCCTTATTTTATCTTGTGTTTCTTCCTTCCATCATCTTCTTTTATGTTATTCTTTGTTTTTATCATTCTATCACTTTCTCTTTCTGTCTTTCCTTATTTATCCTTTGTTTCTTCCTTCCATCGTCTTCTTTTATGTTATTCTTTGTTTTTTGGTTATCATACAGTACAAGGTTCAGCTGTGTCTCAAGGTCAATTTCATTGTCGCCCCCAAAGGCCTCTAAGCTATGGGACACAGATATATCAGGGAATTTATTTTTTCTCCAAGCAATTTGTAGGTCTCAACTCCACAAAATTAAACTTGCACATTAAAACTCACACTTTAACGCTTTTTACGGATGTCAGCACTGTATTAGCGATAAGTCCCATCATTTTGAGAGTGAGTGTCTCTATGGGTCGAGTCTAACGGGGATACCTAAAATATTCAAAGATTATTATGAGACATTTGAACTGTAGTCGTTTCCACTGAACTTTTCCCGCTCCTTTCCCGTAGTAAGTGTTCTGCTGTTATATGGCGCCAGCTTTCGGCACTGGATACGCAAACGACCTCATCTGACGTTTGGAAGTATATTCTAGATGATTGCTGTCGGCCCATCCCAACTGATGTAGGCATACTAATCTGGTACTGACTGATTTTTGACAATCAAGTGATACATGAGGTAGGCCTACTAGGAAACTGTACCGGTCAATTATTTATTATAGAAGCTCTTGTTTAGAAATGAAATAAAATGGATAAACACTATACTCTATGGACTCTTGATCTTGTTGAGGGAATCCTTACCGTGTTTGGTTCCGGGGGGGTGGGAATACTCAGATTTTGTTTGGACGGGGGTGTGCCGCTGAAGCCTCGAAACCCCTACCCATTATAAAGGGGCATTTTGGGGCATTTTTCTCGAAAAATAGACCCGGTTTTGTACAACTTTCCGCACCCCAGTGACTTAAGCTCACGCACGCCATCTATTCTCCACTCCTGACGACGGATATTCAACCTGTTCGAAACGTCGTGCCACTCCCGCCACTCATCCTCTCCAAGCGCTATAGTTCTCCTTAGAACTATAAGCTAAGAAAGATAACCAACAGTCTTTTTCAAGAGTATACCAAACAGTCCTTTTCAGGACAACAAACCCTCAAGAAAGATTACCGAGAATCCTTTGCAGGACTCCTCAATCCTCCCTCTCTCTCACATGGTGCTCCTGCAAGCCTACTGTTTATCTACATCACCATGCAAGCCGACACTTACAAGCAGCATCTAACTTTCGGGTGTTTTCAAATTTTTCAAATTAAAAAAAAAAACGGACCCATTTTTAATGGTATTTGTATTAAAAGTGGGACCGATGTTTCGGGATTTATTGGAGCGGCCCACCCCCGTATGTCCTAATATGTGAGTTCCCCCCCCCCCCAGTAGTTATACATGACATCAAAGAGATTCGATCATACACACCATGTCCTCCGTATGACATCAACATCAAACACTGTCTTGTACCTAGAGCTAGAGGTACAGGTGCCATGAATATGCAGCTTCCTAAACACTTTTTGTTACACCGGCGTACCATATCCATGCAGACTGCACACATACAGTCTTTTCCCCAGGAGAACTTCCAAGAAATTAAAAAAGTATACACCAAATCGCACGAATTGAGTTTGAAAACTCGAATTTTCTTCAGCTTGTGAGGGGGACATCCCGCCTCAGACTCCCCCTGTCCGCCCAAGTGCGAAACGCGGCGCTAAATATTTTCTCTCAAAATCCCCCCCCCCCTTCCTCCGCACCACTGGCTGGATCTGGCCCTGCCACTGTATAACAGGGGCGTACGCAGGGGGGGGGGGGGGTTGGGGGTTCAACCCCCCCCCCCCCTTTGGTATTTTAATGTATGTAAACCCCCCTAAAAAAAACGAAAACCCCTCCCTTTGGATTTTTTTTTTTTTTTTTTAATTTTAAAAAATATGCCCACGGCTTACCTAAAAAAAGTGACCTTCCCCCCCCCCCCAAATTACGAGACCAAAAAAAAAAAAAGTGTCCCCCCCCCCCCCCCCCCCCCACTGAGCGACTTTTCGGCTGGCTGAGTCGTTGCGATTTTTGTTAGCTCCAAAAAAACAAAACAAAAAGTGTACGCTCCCCTCCCCCCCCCCCCCCCACTGAGCGACTTTTCGGCCGGCGCGATTTTAAATTTTTCGGGAGCAAAATATTTTTGGCCCGATTTTAAACCCCCTGTATAGTAGGTCTACCAGATTTCATACTTCCAGAAAAAAATTGCACAATTTATCACACAACTAATGCTTTGACGGCTACGACTGGATACAAGACAATAAAATAACACGGTAGCAACTACTTTCGATCTAAATCATCCGAAATAAGGCAATTACAATAGCCTTGACTAGGCGTTGTGGCGTGCGCCTGTAATCCAGCTAACAATGGAAGTTACAAACTGATTCAGCCGAGGACGCAAGTTCTAAACTGGGTCACGTCATTCGGATGGTGACATTTAAAGGTCGGTCCCTAAACGTAAATAATCATATCTGATTGATCCACGTCTGTAAAAACACAATACACACACTTGACATGTGTCCAATTTAAATGTGCAAACATGACAATGGCGTATTACATAATCCGAATATGATTTCTACTGGACATAGGCCTACATAATTATTGAATTTTTCTTTGAGCTGATTTTTCGAAAATATTTCCGATCGCGTTTAATATTGAGTTTAAAAAAGGAAAAGAATCATGAACATGAAAGAGTTGGATACAGAGGGAACATGGCCCGTATGTTCTATTTAAATTCAAACCCGACGCTAACAAGGGAAATAAGTCTGTTTTCTCTTTGTTAAACGTGGTCTTTGGGTTTATCTGAAAGCGGAATATTATATATATATATATATATTATATAATTACCTGAATACGGACCATGCAGATTCAGATGATATCGTTTGCGTATCAGAGCCGAAAGCTGGCGCTATTACACAGCTTAACATAGGCATGTGAGATTAGGAGAACTGTCTTTCTTTAATTTTTGTTTGAAAAAATATATATATAGGGGGAAGAACCAACTCTTTCCACATCAACTTTCCAGTATTAATATAACTTGTTTGGAGAGTGTGAGAGAAAGAGAACTGGAGAGAGAGAGAGAGAGAGAAAGAAAATTATGAAGAGGAAACTGATGAAGAATTCTAATAAATAGAAGAAAGAGAAGAAGGAGGAGAAACAAAAAGGAGAAGATGAAGGAAAAGGAGGAGGACAAAGGGCTATTTGTAAAATTATTTCCGTTAATATTGGTATTATTAATAATGTAAAGACATACTTTCCTTTTATTTCATTAAGTATGCTTTTATAGTTCTTTGATACTCCCATACTTGAATTATGGTCTCTTAGTTTGGCGTAACACACATCAAACACCATTAGATAAAGGGTTGTCACTACAAAATAAAATTATTCGTATCCATTGTAATTATCCCTTTCGCTCCTATAAAGACACTTTATTTTTTGAAAAAAAAGATACTTTAGGTAAAAGACTCTTTTTTTTTTTAACTAGGTCAATTTATGTATAATTATAAAAACAACATGTTGCCATCTGTTTTTCACGATATTTTTTGTTTAATAACTCAGTCCAAATGAAGCCCCAACATTGTCGAATTCTTTACGTAATGAAATAGAATATGCTCCATCGATTGATATTTTTAAGAAAACAAGACTAAAATTGTTTTTTACTACAATCTTATGACCCTCATTGAACTATATCGCCCATTTATTCTCTACCCGTCATTTCTTTCTTTCTTTCTTTTAAAAATTGTTTTTTCTTCTTTTTTTTGTTGTTGTTGAAACAAATTTATTTTCTACTCGCCGACTCAAAATGTAATTTGATATATCATAGTGTGCCCTCTCATGCATATCGCCTTTCTAATGCGCATTTCTCTTTCCTCATCTACCTCTCAACCCCACATGCAGCTCATCCTCTTTGTACTATTTTCTGTATCCCGATATCTCACAACTTTTTTGGCACTGTCTACTTCTTGTATTGTGACCGTGTTCCCCTTTCTTTGTCATGTAAAGAACTGTCTTGTCCCGTTTTCGTCTCTGTTGGCAGCCCCTTTTTTCTTCCTGATTCTAGTTCCTTTTTGTAGTTACGAACTTGTTAATTTAATTACACTATTTTTGTTAACTAATATTTGAAGGGTCCACAATTGTACGAGCATTGCTTTTTAGTTCCAATATGTATTCCTTAATTTCTGTAAATGATTATAATTGATCTGTAATACTTTGTTGAAAAGAGAAATAATCTTGAATTTGAAATCGAAAATGAAATTGAAATATCTTTTGTATCATCAGTATTATCATCTTTTACATCATCGTCGCTCTTATCTCTGATTGTATATAAATCATCTGTATTTTCATTGTCATCAACAAATCTTCTCAAAAGTCTTTTTCAAAATTATTGTCGTCATTTTCCCTTTCATATGACCATCACTGTAAACTAATCATAGTCACAATCAACGTCACATTTCTACTCAACATCATGGTCGTAATCAACATCATCGTCATCATTTTCATCATCATCATTATCATCATCATCATCATCACCTCAAACTGCATTATTATTTATCATCATAATTTTGACCAACATGATTCTGTAATTTTTATTCCCATAAAAAGTACAGGCCAACAATTCGTATCAAAAGCACTGAAAAACCTATAATAGGGTACGTTGTTATAGAATAAAACATAAAGACAAGCACAGTTTTTATAATAATAGGCATAATCAGGGCAGTTGGTGGTGCAACATAAGATTTATTACAATAGCATTTTAGACATGTAAGTACAGGATTATATACACCAAATCGTAAATTAGCGTTTGTCACAAATGAATCAAATATCCACGATCTTTTACATATTGACTATTTCATATAATTTAGTTGCGCTTTTCTAAAATAACTACCACCAAAATAGTGTTGATACACTTAAGAACGAGATGATCATATTGCTCCGGTTGTCTCATTTTCGCTCGCTGAACCATTTTACCAGCATAAACGTAGCTAGTTCGGCGGCACTACCAAACTAGAATGTTCCACCATGTTTCAGGCCAGATATATGCCATTGGGTGAACCGGGTGTGCGGAAATGGTGTGTTGGGGAGGGGAAGTGAGAGTGTTCGTGCGTGTGGGGTAATTGTATGTGTGTGAACAATTAAAGACTATATAGCTAATCATAAATCTACAATGACGAGTAAACTCCCAATAAACAGAACACTAAAAAGTAACCTCTTTTGGGAGTGTATTTTAAGTGGTTTTAAAGTATAGTGCCTTTTGAACTAGATTTAAACGTTATCGACACGTGCCTTCATTTAAACAAAAAAGGTACTCCTGTTCACGTTTTCATCTTACCTAAAAACCACCAGTTTATCACGCGACTGGAGTAACGTGATTCCACTTACCTCTGTAAATCAAGTGTTTATGACCAAATAACCACTTGACCAAGCAACGAGTTTTTTGTCCGTTAACCGATGGTGGCGATAAATACGTAATTATTTGGTCTTGTAAGCACCTTTATCGATTGGTTTCACAGGTTATCCAAGGTTGATGGTAATAATCACGTTACTTACACCGGCTAATCGTCTTAATGTTCTGTCCGTGAATCTCTGGTTATATTAAATTAGTAATTCTGAGGTGTCTTACACACCTCTTTAAATGGTTTCAAAGTTACCATAAATTTCTTGGTTATGATCACGTGGCTCAAGCTGATTACTAATCTAAGCTTTGAATTCGTGATATTTAGGTGTAAAAAATTAGTAATTATTAGGTGTCTTAAAACACCTTTTTAAATGGTAGTCAAAGTTGCCATAAGTTCCGCGGTGATGATCTCGTGACTCAAACGGATTACTAATCTAAGCTGGGTATCGGTGACTTTTAGGTGTGAAAAATTAGTAGGCCTAATTATTAGGTGTCTTAAAACACCTTTTTAAATGGTTTCAAAGTTACCATAACTTTCTTGGTGATGATCACGTAGCTAAAACTGATTACTAATCTAAGCTGTGAATCCGTGATATTTAGGTATGAAAAAAATAGTAATTATTATGTGTCTTAAAACACCTATTTAAATGGTAGTCAAACTTGCCAGCAGTTCCCCGGTGATGATCTCGTGACTCAAACGGATTATTAATCTAAGCTGGGCATCGGTGATTTTTAGGTGTGAAAAATTAGTCATTATTAGGTGTCTTAAAACACCTATTTAAATGGTAGTCAAAGTTGCCAGCAGTTCCGCGGTGATGATCTCGTGACTCAAACGGATTATTAATATAAACTGGGTATTCCGTGATTTCCAGGTGTGAAAATGAGTTATTTTTGGGTGTCTTGATTGTTTTACAGTTACCATTTAAGTTCCGTGGTGATAATCCCGTGACTGTTGGCATATTTCTATTTTCACCAGTTGATAACTGACTGTTGGCATCTTTTCATTGCACCAGTTGATAACTGGTCTGTGTGCATATTTCCAGTTGCACCAGCTGATGACTGACTTTTGGCATATTTCCAGTTGAACCAGCTAACACAAATTAATTTGCATAGTGAGTATGGGGTGCGTGTAGATCTATGTTTTTTAAACAATTTATCTGAATTTACAGCACATTTCTTAATTACTGATGATTTAGTTATATGCAATTCATTTCGAAAATACTACAAATATAAATTACCAGTTATTAGGACATTTCGCTACTTCGTATAAATTACATTTAATTAAACATGAATAAGGGAAACATTAACTATGAACTAAAATAATTTCAATAAAATACAAGTATAAAAAAAAAAAAAAAAAAAAAAAAAAAAAAAAAAAAAAAAATTATGAAAAAAAAATTATTAATTAAATTATGTAAGTCTACTTATTACCAATGCCTTTACATTGGAAATACAGACGTACCAGTATTGAAGTGTTGTTGCCGTTCAACTGGTTGGAAGTTTTACCAAATGGTTCTAATAGCTCAGCTAGACCAGTTGAATTCTAACTGGCCTGGATCAACTGGATAATTTAGCCCATTTCAATTTCCAGGGTTACCAGTTGACATTAACTTACTGGTTCATCAACTGGACCAGTTGCAACTAGCTTTCTTTTCTGGGATGTTTGCACCCCCCCCCCCCCCCCCCAACCTCCTCTAATCCCAAACTGCTTCCGGCGCGCCTGGACGTAATTATGGAAGATCCAAAACACGATGTTCAGAAACGGGATGAGAACGTCATTATTTTGGTTCATTTATTGTGTACCATGTGCGTAATTATTGGGTTGAACGCGGGTTACAGTAACATATTTCCTCTTCGACGTAAATTTCACGTGAATGAAGAACATGATTCATCTCAAGTCAACCTCGTAATATTCACGTGAATTCCACGCAGATATTTTGACTAAAACTATCACTAACGCTTCACGTGTTTCTGTGACGCGATAATTTCGTTTATGAAGATGTAATTTCATAACCAAACAAACACGGGAGTATTAGGTTTACAAACCATGATCTCCAAGGTAGGGATAATCACGTTATTATAATGGTGATATTGCAGTGACAATTGCGTGATTTAGTGTACGTGTGTTTTAAGTGACCTAGTGCAATAAACGTATTAATACATTTACGTAAATGTCAGGTGTTTGAAGAACGTAACTCTCCTCAAGTCGATACCTTGATATTGACGTGATTTTCACGTGATTTTGTTTATTGGGTGCCTATAATCACAGTCAAACGTCGAAGACTGAGAGTAGCGGCAACACAAATATGGAGGGATCACTCTGTGCCGGATACGCTAAATATTGCACTACATAACCGTCCTTGTTTTCACGAAGTGACGGTAGTGAGGAAAATCGTAACGCAAAGTGAATGCAATTTTTTTTCACTACCGTCACTTCGTGAAAACAGCGACTATGAGTATGTTGTAATAGGTAAACAAAATAGGTGAATTATCGAGGCTAGTTGGCCTGCGACGGTCGTTTACAGGAGAACATTCTGATGACAGTGGCACGGAACAGAGGCTGCGACATGGCGTAGGATATAGGGTTCAGGAGGCTGTTCCCGTATTGCAGATTGACGATAAAAGTGAAAGCTTCGTGTGACAGACCAGGTACGATGAGTCGAGGTTGGATACTGTAGATTATACTGATTACGCTAATCGGAATCCATGCCAGTACGAAAGCGATGACGATGAGGAGGAGAGTACGAGTCGCCTTCGTCATTTCAGCCGTCGATTCCACGCGATGTGACGTTGATTTCTGAGTTGTTAGGAGAGACAAACAGGGACCAAGTAAGAGAGAAATAGAACGAAATAGAAAGAAAGAAAATCATGAACACCGTAGATTTTTATAAGAACATAATTATACTTCGAAAAATATACATGCTATAAAACCAACTCGTGCATTTAGAGTGATCTTTAAATTTCTTTCAGCGCCAATTGCATATTACTCACATGCGAAAGCGAGGGAAATTATCCTTCAGTAAAAAATCTTGTGAGAAAATTCTGTCAGCAAACAGCCTATCGTTCGTTGCAATCTTTAGGCCTGCTTACCTTATTAATTTGTCGCAAAAGTTGTCCTTGCAAATGCAGTTAAGAAAACATGATCACAGAGATATCTTAAAGACCGTCAATACTACTGGGCCAGAAGGGATTAGACCACACAGTGAGGTCACTGACAGGTGGCTATCTCATTAACTCAGCTCTCAACTAACATAAGAAAAAGAGGATCATGGGGGACCAACAGGCACCGATTCGGGAAGTTTTCTATATAGAGGGAGCAAGTAGCTACAAGTAGGACAGTGGGGCTTTAAGAGAAATTTGAATTCTCTTTTACACAGAAATCATGCTTTGATTTGTATGTAAACATTTTTAGTCATATTCTCATTTTAGAATAGGTGGTGGACAAAGTTACTAAAGTCTTTGCTATTGTGTTATAAGAGGCAAATTTTGTAGATTACGTACCGATATTTCTTGGCCAATATTTCCGATCGTGGTCTCATTACGTGATGAAGATGATGATATCGTGGTGTCATCTCTGCTCCCTGTCTCTGGAATGGCACTAAATGAACCTGTATGCGATGTCGATGAAACGCTTACGCTCGCCGTCTCATTATCCTTGGCGGTGGAAAGGTTGAGGTCCGTTAAACCAGTGGACTTCTTGTTGTTCCGTCTTCCAACCGTCTTCCGAATCTTGATGAAGATTCTGACATAGAGAACGGCGATAATGGCCAAAGGCAAGTAGAACATGGCACTATTTTGGATCATATTCGTCAACGGACTGAGGAGGAACCGCTGAGTACAGTGGGATCCGTTGTCGTGATCGACGACGAACTCCCACACTGTGACGTACCCTATCCAGAACGAGAGTCCAATCACCCATGGCAGAGAGTTGATGATGATAGCCTTGCGCTTTGATCGAGAGATAAAATGATTGATGGGATCATAGACCGCTTGATGTCGATCGGCACATATCACAACCACGTTGATGTTAGAAGCATTGACGAGTCCGCTGAAGATCCCAGTTATGACCTTACAGGCATTTTGAGAAAACGGGTATCGGTAGATGTACCAGTGCTCGATGTCAATTCCCAGTCCAATTCCAATCAGCAGATCCAGTATGGTCAGGTTTATGATGAAGTAATTATTGTAGGTACGGAGACGTTTTTCTACTAAGAATGCGCCAAGACTGATGATGTTGGCAAGTACAATGAGCGAGAAAAAGACAGCGATGAAGATGAGACTCTTCAGACTAAGTGAAGTTGTTCCGGAGGGATCCAAGGAGTGAGTAGTGACATTCATGTATCCACTTGCATTCTGGATGTCAGTCCAAAACATGTCCGTTGAGTAGGACTGCGTGCTATTAGAAATATCGGCCATGATCAATGTTGCACCTCACACAGATTTGTCTGTGAATACTTCTCTTAACGAAAAGCAGAAGGTTATATACAGTCATATTTACATGCTATTTTCCTCAACGAATCGGAAGCGAGACGTAGAATTAAGTAAAGCTGCGGAAGGTTAAATGGTAACAGCAAGTTACAGAAATAAAATTGGCAATCACTACTTATTCAACTTTTGCAATCTGTTTTCAAAGGCCGCTAAATTCAGTGTGAAAAGCAGTTTCTAAAAAGAGATGTTATCGACAGCGACATATTAAACGAACTCAACCTACTTATTATGTTTCAGTCCTTGAAACACATTGGCGTGTTCATATGAAATTGACAGGGAGAATTTTTATTTTGATTACCGATTCAATTTTCTTTTAGAGGTGACAATACCGTTTTCTCATCTTATTGAAATTTTGTTCGCTCAACCAAACCATCGTGGCGCATATTGCAAGAAAATCCATTGAAGAAAACATATAATAGAGAAACACTAATAATGGCTACCTCAGGGAATGGAATTGTCAATCAGGAACGAGCGTACTCTGGACTCAAAGGGGAAAGAAGAGTGTTGTGGTTAAGGGGAAAACACTAAATTATTGTCCTAAGTGACATCTTTTCACAAAATACAATACATTATATACCTCTCTTTAGTATGTTGAATAAATCTAGTCATCTAATTGGTCAAAATCGGAGTCGCGATTTTAGCCATGCTCGCCTACCGGTCCATAGTTTTTTTAAAGATTCCCGCATGCCCACCTACGAAGTAATAATTTTTTTCCAAATATGCCCGTTTCCCCGGGTAACGGACCGCATAAATACATTTTTGCTGAGATCACCATTGGTTTACATGTAAAAAGTTTCATTGTGCGAGCGCGGATACCATACAGAACTTTTTGTGTGAGATTCCCGAATGATCGTAACATTCAGGCAACTTTCCAGCGAAGATTTATAGACAGTGTCTCAGATTTTCTTTGATGTTTAACCAGTCTTTACTGAAGAAATGGATAAGGTAAGAATTGTTTGTAGATTTGTTTGTGAATTCGGTATATACAAGATATATCGACAGCTCTAATATTCGAAACATTTATGTTTCTATACTGGCTCTCTTGGACGTTACATCCTGATATGACCCGGCGCGCCGAGGGGTCATATCAGGATGTAACGTCCCCTTGAGCCTATAGAAACAGCGATGCCTCTCATAGCAGTCAATATATCTATGAAATAATTAATGTCATCTAAAAAAAAGATATGCATTACATTTATATTGCTGGAAAGACTAGCAAGAACATTCTGCAAAATGATTATTCGTGTGACCACATTTGGGGTAACTTAATAGGCTGTAGATTACAGAAACTGCTCCTAGACCCCTCTAGCAGGGCGATCGGGCACGTTTACAGCGTAGGCGCCACAACTTGCCTTTACCATTTTCCTGCTCGGTATATTTCGAGCCCCCACCCCCCCCCCCCTATTTTTTTGGGGGGGAATAGAATTGCTCAAACTTTGCCATTGACTTTTGGAAGAAATGCAGGAAAAAAACGACGAAATGTTCACATAAATGTACAGTTTACGCATTCAGAATGTTCCGTAAAGCATTTTAAGCCGGCTCCAGACCCCACGCCGTAATGGCTTTGCTCTCGCAATTTTGCACATGTTCACATAAATGTACAGTCTACGCATTCAGAATGATCCGTAAAGCATTTTAAGCCGGCTCCAGACCCCGCGCCGTAATGGCTTTGCTCTCGCAATTTTGCACATTTCACCCCCCCCCCCCAAACCTTTGCAAAATCCTGGATCCGCCCCTGTTAGACATGAAGAATTGAACATCTAGATGATGAGTGAGTAGGCTAAATTTGATTAAAAAAATGATGAACCTTTATTGATTATTTTTTCTCTATTGAAATACAACCTCTGCGAATTTCTAAAGTTTCAATAACTGATGAGAAAGATGTTTCCTTGAGTATGTCATCCCTACTTTTTACCCAAATGTCATTTGATCAATAGAACCATTTAATCAGAAACCAATCTCGTATTTACTAGAAGAAATGAAAATATAGAATAGATAAAGAGAGGGGTAGAGAGATAGAGAAAGAGGGGGAGGGAGAGATGGTGAGACCTGCATTGAAAAGAAGAAAAACGAAGCTCAATTTCTTTGGAGGTAAAGATTTTTTTTCACTGATTGACTTTTAAGTAAGAAGTGTTTCTTTGACGGTTTTTTTAAGAGACTTATATTTTAAATTCTTTGGAATTTCCGCAGTGCTGTGAGGCATACATTCGACGGAAAATTGTCTTTCTCCTTTTTCTTTTTTCTAATTCGATATCTTGCCTGCCTCTATACTTCTACTTCTACTTCTATTCTGCTACTTGTCAAAGCCTGTTCAGCATCTAGACAATGGTTCTGCTGTCGACGGTGGACGGCTTGTGCGAATTTGTGCCAAAGTATTTATACATATAAGGTACAAGTAAATATGATGTATACACTCGACAGAAGGTAATATTTTTCTCTTATTCTATTTTTTCATTTCATCGGCATCTAAATCGTTCTCATAAAAATAAATATAAAAGTTTCACCTTATAATACCCCTTTCATAGCCCTTCTATTGGCGTCACACTGATGAAAATAATGAAGAATTTGCCCTTTAATATGTCAACAAATGTGAAACCGCCGCTTTCTCTCATGTGCCGCTGTGGCAAGCCCCGGCCGGAAGTGAAGACTTATTGCGTAACTGCTTTTTAGATGCTGGCGCGCGCTTTGTATTTGAATTCGGCAGACAGTGTCAGCGTAGTTAGTGATATTATCATAGAGATATATATAAATTCGTATTTGTTGTTGTTTGTTAAAGCCTATTATTAATGTAAAATTAAACGAATCAATTTACCCCCAGCGCCCCATCTATTTTAACAGCATGTTCACGCACATGTGCATGCACATATATCAACAAAACGTCAACAAACACAACTAACTGCTAGCCGGGTTCCGAAAAAGCGCGCGTACACGGAACAAGAACATCCTTTAACTATTTTCATCCATAAATTAGACATCCCTATATTTTCCAGAGTCAGCGAGAATTTTGTTCAACCAAGGTGCCTGATAGATATTCTGCTCAAAGAGTAATTTTAAGATAATGTACACCTCACCAGAAAGTTTATCTTGCCCATAATGTACACTATGTTTTTCATTCTGCTTTCGATATATTTCTCAATTTTAAGGCTCCCCAATTCACCAAGTACCATACAATTTGCAGTTGCTTTGCTCACAGAAAGGACTTGCTTACAAAGTTTAATGTAGAAAATGCAAGATCTTGTAGCACTTCAAATCCCCATACCTCACTTACATAGAGCAGAATAGGCAACACAAGTTGATCAAATAATTCCAAGAGGTTATCAGTAGGTAAGTGCAATTGGTAAGTTTTAGACAATTTCTATATTGCTCGTCTAGCTTGATTGAGTTGCTTAATTTGTGCTTTACGAAATTTGTTGTTGTAGTTAAAAGTAGTTCCACGATAGACGTACTCATCAACAACTTCTACGATATCGTCATCAAATTTAAATGTAGGAATCTTTCGAACTTTAACACAAGAAAATACAACAACTTTGGTTTCAGCTGTGTTGACTTGAAGAAACCATTTTGTTTATAACAATTATCGATACCGCATCAAAAGCAAGTTGAAGATCGCTTTCAGTTTGTGCATGAACTGTTGTATCGTCTGCATACACTAATGTAAATAGCCCGAGATATACATCTATACCGTTTTGATACGCAGTTACATCAATTTTGTCAGGTGGAACATCTACTCCTCCAAAATTTTGAAGTCACTTTAAAAAAAGGGCAAATAGCATCGGAGATCAATTTCTCATTTTCGTACACCAATGTTACAATCAAATGAAGAAGACTTTTCTGAACCAGAAATTACCACATAACTGAGCCTGAGCATAATAATGCTTAAGTAATAACATTGAAAACATTACCATCAACATTATTCCTAAGTAATTTGATCCAAAGAGAACTCCTGTCAACCAAATAAAATGCATTCTTGAAGTCAATAAATGCACAATAAACCCTTTCTGTTGAAGACAAATATACATCAATCACTGAATGGAGAACAAAAATATGACCAAGCGTTGAATGACCATTTAAAAAACCAGCCATTCGTTTTCTTCGAGATAAGACGAAAGTCGCTCATTGGAGACTGTTGTAAACAGCTTGCTAAGTCAACTAAACAACGTTATTCCTCTATAATTTTGGAATCACTAGGATTTCCTTTCTTCTGATAAGGAGGTGAATTAACTCTATTGTCCATTCCGATGGTACAATTCCACTTTCAAATACAATGTTAAATAACCTAACAATTTCTAATTCAGAACTAAATCATCGCCATGTGCCATACCGTTTTAACCCTATTTATTTGATGTATTTTTTTTCTTTTCAGGTTGAAATATGTCTCCATTATCTCTATGATTTTGGCTCAGACTACGAAAGTGTTGTTCAAGAGAATAAATTTCAATTTGTCATTATTTGAACCTTTGCCAAATTAATCATTTTCCAATATGCTCGTGGCTAATTGCTTTTAAGAATTCTTAATTCACTAATTTGAGGTCTTACTACGGGGGAGGGGGGCATTATGGCCCCCTAATATCTCGTCCTAGGAAGGTCCAATAAATGTGAAAATTAGCATGGTGATAGATTGAAGTATCATATTGCTCCGATTGTCTCATTCTCGCTCGCGTGAACATTGCCAACACAAAACACTGACCTCTACCTCCTGGACGGATCATCGCCCATTCCCATTCACTATATACGTACTAAAAGGCTGTATTGTCTGACCGTTCATGAATATTCATGTTTTTGCTAAACTCGGCAAAATGTTTGCTTTTACTAAATGGAAAAATTACGGTGGGGGGTTGGATGAAATGGACATAATGAACATAGCAGAAGTGATAATTGATAATTTATGCTTCTTATCCTTCGTGTGCTTGACCTATAATCTTACAATCACTTGGCAGACTGAGTCCAAAGTTCGACTTGTTTCACATGTGTATTATAGACAATGGCGAGCTTGCAACCTATTTTGAAAAATTACGGTGGGTGAACTTTCAAAAGTCAATGAGACATGAGGGCTCCAATGAAAGAGCTAGTGATAACGTACGTCGGGGTGGATGTGCTTTTCGTTTAAACAAAAAAATGAATTTTTAACGATTTAAAAAAAAAACGTCCATAGGCTAACATGTATGGCTGCTGACTCTGACGATAGGGGGCGTTGTGAAATGAGACTAAACGGAGCTATATGATTGAATAAGATGGTAGACCCTAATGTTTATTTTCTTTTATGTTTATTTTTTGTTTATTAATATTTGTATGACAATAATGAATAGGCCTATGCAATTTTTTTTGGAAATTTTCAACAATGAGTGGTTTGAACAATGCATGGGCAGATTCGATTTGAAAATGCTATTTTAGTAATTAAACAGCGCAACTGTTTGCAGTTTATTAATTTTTTTTTTCACACGCGCATGGTTACAATTTTTTTATCCCACACACCGTTTTAAAAAAGTACCATGGTAACCATGGTTCCTTGTCCAAATTACCATCCACCATAAGAACCACGGTAGGCCTAATCATTAATTGTATCAAACCATGGTAATTTCATGATTTTTTTTTTATAAGGGCATGAAATGACCATGGTTTAACGCCATGTTTGACATGGTTCTTATGGTGGATGCTAATTTGTAAAAAGAACTATGGTTTACGGTTAGAATGGTAATTTCATGGTATTTTTTTTTAAATGGGTGTGACATACCGCAGGCCCTATATTAATCCTTTAAATAATTGTTATGATATCAAATGAAATAGACCTACCTTGCACCCCTCAACAAAACGTGAGTGCAATCCACGGCACTCACAACTTGGGGCATACCGCTAACAGCGTAGAAGTCGGCTTGACTGGCTGCAACTTCAGGAGGGGTTGTTGGGAATTTGATGATATCACCTTTCATCCGTACCAGAAGACGTTTAACCCAGCGAACAATCCTGCTTGCGCTGGCCTTGCTGATGCCGTGATAGTCACCATGGTTGTGGTGCACGGTGCCACTGGCGTAGAAACGCAGGGCCGTAAACACTTGCATCCGCCCATCAATGGCACGGCTTCTGGATGTCTAGAAGTAGCATGTAATGCCTCTTCTGGAAAATCTGTACCTCTCGTACATCTCATCCCCATTAAATTTATCTAATAGGTTTTGCCTGTCGCGAAAACCCCGCTCTCGACGAAGCCCTGTGGCCACCAGATCTGCCATCAAGATTTGAAGATCAGCCATCATCAAAAATTAGAACAATTTTCAAATTTGGCGCGAAATTTATCACATGACATTACACTAAGAACAGTTCCTACGTCTCGTCTCGACGAGACGTAGGCTACGACCTGTATGCAACATAGTTAAATATACTGTACGCGTCTTAGTGGTCTTTGTGAAACTCCCGCTAATATGCATCTTACACAGTCCTATAACGGGACTTATAGCCGCTTAAAGGACAAGTCCACTAGAAAAATAACTTACTTTCAATAAAAGCAGAAAAATCAGATAAACTAATCAAAAAAGTTTGAGCAAAAATCCCCTTTTTTACATAGGACAAGTGCCCCCTTTTCTTTTCGAATAACTGTCCTTTTCCTCTCTTTTCATCTCTGGTGAGTACGTCTTTTCATGTGCGCCGAGAAATTCCCCTTTTCACTTCTGATATTTTTGCCCTTTTTCACTTTGACTAATGCCCCCTTTTCTCTTTAATAAATGTCCTTCCCCTTCTTAATAAGAATCCCCTTCACTTTCTCTGACATGCCACTTTTCACCTCTGATTAATGCCTCTATCAAAATATAATAGGTGCACTTCTCCTCGTACAGATTCCCCATTTTCATTCTCACAAGTGCCTCTTTTCATTCCTGTTGAGTGTCCCTTTCAGGTGCAGGAAGTGCCATTTTCACCTCTGAAGGCCCTAAAAATTGCTCTTTTTACTTTGACACGAGCACCTTTTCTATTCTAATAACTGTCCTTTTCCCTTTTGATAAGTGCCTACTTTACCTTTCTCCAAAACATGCACCCCTTATTCAAGGCAACTTTAATAGAGCGCCTTTTTCAATATTTTTTTCTGGAGCTCGCTCGCTACTCTCGCTCGCATTTATAGATGTTATAATTGTGTTACTTATAAAAGCACTTTTCAGTCCTTCTTCATTAGATTGTGCTTAATACTCATCAGGGTTTTTATGTCTTCTTTATATTTGTAATTTGTTGCACTGGGCTTTCACAAATCTAAAGTTTTTGCTCGCTCGCTCGAAAATCAATATTCAGACCATCACACCTAACTGCAAAGTATGTTGCTACATTAAGCAGTAACTTGTACCACGTAAAGAAAGAAACAAATATTAATATCATTCCTGGTAGTGTAATCACAATCATGACGATGTACAGGTATATACCGATGTCTAAAAATGGTGTAGGTTTTGTTGATGTTTCCCTTTGTAGGTGCCCCTTTTTTCAGAAAGTGCCCTTTTTTGTTGGTGCCCCCCTCCCTACTTTGGGAGACGCTCCGCCGCCCCTGCATTATGCTAAGTTGTGGTGATAAGGATCTTGTTCTGACCCCAAACAGTTTTTGCTCATTAACGCCGCTGGTGACACAGATAGAAAATAACGATTACTGATTGAAAGAGATCAACCCTGATGCCAAGCATAAACAAGAGAGAAACAGTTCATGCAGTGAAAGTTTGTGTAAAATCTATTTAAATGTAAATAAATTATGCATTTTTAAACATCCAATCGATCAAACACAAATTGGTAACTTTAAAACGTACGAGGTCCCATCTCATTTGCTTTGTACTAAAAATTCATTTAATGTTTATGCTTTTATTAAAACCAACTAAATGTCAGTGTAGAATTCCTCTTTAACATTTTCCGTCTAATTGGAGCCCAGAAGAGTATTAACTTATATATTTTCACACAGACTTAACACCCTTTTGGCTCTGAACAGATTATATGAAAGCACTTCAAAAACGATCGCTTAGCCGCACGTTTTTTTTTCTCCAAGCAATTTGTAGGTCTCAACTCCACAAAATTAAACTTGCACATCAAAACTTACACCTTAACGCTTAGACGGATGTCAGCACTGTATTGGCGATAAGTCCCATCATTTTGAGAGTGAGTGTGTCAATGGGTCAAGTTTAATGGGGATACCTAAAATATTCAAGATTATTATGAGATATTTGAACTGTAGTGGTTTCCACTTAACTTGTCCCGGTCCTTTCCCGTGGTAAGTACTCTGCTGTTATATGGCGCCAGCTTTTGGCACTGGATACGCAAACGACCTCATCTGACGTTTGGAAGTATATTCTAGATGATTGCTGTCGGCCCATTTCAACTGATGTAGGCATACTAGTCTGGTACTGACTGATTTTTGACAATCAAGTGATACATGAGGTAGGCCTACTAGGAAACCGTGTCAATTATTAATTTGGTTAGGTCAACATTGTTGCAATTATAGAAGATCTTGTTTAGAAATGAAATATAAAATGGATAAACATTATACTCTATTGACTCTTGATCTTGTTGAGGGCATCCTTACCGTGTTTAGTCCGGGGGGGGGGGGGGTACTCAGATTTGGTTGGACGGGGTGTGCCGCTCAAGCCTCGAAACCCCTACCCATTATAAGGAGGCATTTTGGTGCATTTTTTTATAATTTTTTCAAATAAAAAACAAACGGACCCATTTTTAATGGTCTTTTTTTATTAAAAGTGGGACCGATGTTTAGGGATGTTTGTGAAAAGTGACCCATTAGAGCGGCCCACCCCCGTATGTCCTAATATGTGATTTCCCCCCCCCCCCCCCCCATCCGGGGAGGAGGGGTAGTTATACATGCCATCAATATCAAACACTTGCACCTAGAGCAAGAGGTACAGGTGCCATGAATATGCAGCGTCCGAAACACTTTTTGTTACACCGGCGTACCATATCCATGCAGACTGGACACATACAGTCTTTTCCCCAGGAGAACTTCCAAGAAATCAAAAAAGTATACACCAAATCGCACGAATTGAGTTTGAAAACTCGAATTTTCTTCAGCTTGTGAGGGGGACATCCCGCCTCAGACTCCCCCTGTCCGCCCAAGTGCAAAACGCGGCGCTAAATATTTTCTCTCAACCCCCCCCCCCCCCCCCCCCCCCCACCCCTTCCTCCTCGCCACCGGCTGGATCTGGCCCTGCCACTGTATAACATATATATGTTGTAGGTCTCCCAGATTTCATGCTTCCAGATGAAATTGCACAATCAACTTATCTCACAACTAATGCTTTGACGACCACGACTGAATACAAGACAGTCCTCTGGTTGCTTAATTACAAGCATTTATGCTTTCTTAGCAGTCAGGTAAAATAACCACCACTGCACACTATACTGTATACCGAATAAAATAACACGGTAGCATCTACTTTCGATCTAAATCACCCTAAGGCAGTTCCAATAGGCTTGACATGTGTCCAATTTAAATGTGCGAACATGACAATGGCGTATTACGTAATCCGAATATGATTTCTAATGGACATAGGCCTACATAATTATTGAATTTTTCTTTGGGCTGATTTTTCGAAAATATTTCCGATCGCGTAAAATATTGAGTTTAAAAAAAGGAAAAGAATCATGGACATGGAAGAGATGGATACAAAGAAAACATGGCCCGTATGTTCTATTCAAATTCAAACCAAACGCTAACAAGTTAAATATGTTAAACGTGGTCTTTGGGTTTACCTGAAAGCGGAATATTATATATATATATATATATATATTAAATAATTACCTGAATACAGACCATGCAGATTCAGCAGATATCGTTTGCGTATCAGAGCCGAAAGCTGGCGCTATTACACAGCTTACCATAGGCATGTGAGAGTAGGAGAACTGTCTTTCTTTATTTTTTGTTGGAAAAAATATATATACAGGGGAAAAAACCAACTCTTTTCACATCAACTTTCCAGTTTTAATATAACTTGATCGAAGAGTGTGAGAGAAAGAGAAACGGAGAGAGAAAGAAAGAGAGAGAGAGAGAGAGAGAGAGAGAGAGGGAGGGAGAGAGAGAGAGTGAAAGAAAATTATGAAGAAGAAACTGATGAATAATTAGAATAAATAGAAGAAAGAGAAGAAGGAGAAGCAACAACAAAAAAGGAGAAGAGAAAGGAAAAGGAGGAGGAGGAGGAGGAGGACAAAGGGCTATTTGTAAAATTATTTCTGGTAATATTGGTATTATTAATAATGTAAAGACATACCTTCCTTTTAATTCATTAAGTATGCTTTTATAGTTCTTTGATACTCCCATACTTGAATTATGGTATCTTAGTTTGGCGTAACACACATCAAACACCATTAGATAAAGTGTTGTCACTACAAAATAAAATTAATCGTATTAATCGTAATTATCCCTTTCGCTCCCATAACGACACTTTATTTTTTTTAAATAAGATACTTAAAGGTAATACAAAGTTTTGGTATGGGGTCATGAATTTGGTTCAAATGAACATATTGGAAGCATAATAAAATTGAAAATAATAAAGATAATAATCAATCATTATGGCAAACAGTTAATGACATTTTGGGGAAGAAAAAGGATACTCCAAATAATATTGAATTTAATGATAATGGGCATCACATAGACCAAAATGATGTTGCTGAGGCATTCAATAAATACTTTACTAATATTGGACCGGATTTAGCTTCCAAAATAATTAATGAAAAGAATGATTTTTTGAAATACTTAAATAATAACGTTAATCAATCCTTATTTTTTAATCCAACAAATATTCAAGAGATTTTAGAAATTGTTCGTTCATTAAAAAGCAGTAAATCTAGTGGCTACGATGAGCTAAGTGTATCTTTATTAAAACAAATAATTCACTTCATAGCTTCCCCGTTATCACATATCTTTAATTTATCTCTTTCCCAAGGGGTTTTTCCCGACCCACTAAAAGTTGCAAAAATAATTCCGATATATAAAAAGGATGATCACTCTAAAGTTTCAAACTACCGACCAATTTCTTTACTACCAAGCATTTCAAAGATATTAGAGAAAATAGTATATAAACGATTATATTCTTTCTTAGATATCAATAACTTTTTAATTCCTAATCAATATGGATTTAGAAAGAACCACTCTACTGATTATGCTATTCTACAATTATGTGACAAAATAACTGATTCCCTTTCTAAAAAAGAACACACTGTAGGTGTTTTTATGGACTTATCGAAAGCATTCGATACCATGGACCATCGTATATTAATACATAAATTAAAAGCATATGGAGTTAGAGGGATTGTACTTTCTTGGTTTGAAGACTATTTGCGTAATAGACATCAATATGTTATGTTTAAATCTACAACATCTAATATTTCCACCATAGAATGCGGAGTACCACAAGGCTCCATATTAGGTCCCCTACTGTTTTTAGTATATATGAATGATATTGTTAATGCATCACCACTCCTAACATATGTTCTGTTCGCAGACGATACCAACGTATTTTATTCGCATAAAGACTTAAACATTCTCATTACAACCCTCAATTTAGAACTAAATAAATTATCATCTTGGTTCAAATCCAATAAACTCTCTTTAAATATTAATAAGACTAATTGTATTTATTTCAAAAACATACACTCTAAACATGTACTTCATTATGATATTTTTATAGATAACATGCCCATAATTCAAAAAGAAGTTACAAAATTCTTAGGTGTAATGATTGATTCAAACCTAACTTGGAATAGTCATATTAACAACATTTGCATGCTAGTCTCGAGAAGCATAGGCATTTTATATAAATTAAAATATTATCTATCACAAAAGTCACTATTTATGCTTTACAATTCCTTCATTTTGTCATACATATCTTATTGTAACATAGTTTGGGGCAATTGTAGTAAGATGAAAATTATGTTAATATATCGTCTCCAAAAGAAAGCACTTCGTCTTTGTACACATTCACATTATTTAGCCCATACTGATCCAATATTTTGTAAACTAAAAACATTAAAAATCGCTGACATTCACAGTTTTCAAACTGCAATCTTTATGTATAAATGTTGGATAAATACTATACCTTTGGCATTTCGAAATATTTTTGTTTACAATAGTGATATACATTCTTATCCCACACGACACTCATCCGATTTCCACTTAACAAACCCCAAAATTATTATGGCCTATAAATCGATAAGACATCATGGTCCAGACATTTGGAATGCTTTACCTGACAATATTAAACACTCTGTAACTCTTTATTCATTCAAAGCATCGATGAAAAAATATTTAATATCTACATATTCAAAAACATCATAAGGGTCTCAGAGGTTTTGATTGTTTATTTAAATTAATTTTAGATGACCAGTTCATTAACAATACGAATCGAACACTTACTTCACCTGCATACACCCACTTGCACACACTTGCACATTTTTCTTCTTTTTTCTTTTTTCTTAATTTCTTTCCACTTTTTATTCAGATATTTTCTGAACAAAATCTTTATATGTGACTCTCTATTCCCCTACATTCTCCTAAAAACAGCGCCATGTACCCCCCCCCCCCCCCCCCTTCCCGGCTGCTATCGCCTCAAGCTTCTTAGCTTATGATAGTTGGCCTCTGCATTTATCTTGATTATTTTTTTACTTACCTCCATACTTTCAAGCTTTCAATTATGTATTTTTTTTTTTAAATATTTTATTTTGTGTGTATTAAGTTGTCACTCTTGATATAAATCAATTATATTATATACTATTATTGTTATTTGAATGTTTTGTATTTGATTTATCAATAAATGCAGAAACATCTGCTAAAAAAAAAATATGCGATCCTGCAATATTCAGTGATCGTTTTCGCGGTTGAAATCGAGTCTAAAGTTATGAAATTATAAATAATAAACTCTTTTTGTTGTATAGCTCCCTCTCAAGGTCGAGATATTAATTAAGCTATAAAACAATGTTTCTTGACGAAAATCGACCGATTAGCTATTCCCGTTTGGAAATCATATATCACAACTACATATTCTGAGATTTTCATGGTCGCAGCTACCATTGTACGGCCGTAGGCGCTATTTGAAATTTATCAACATTTACCGGGAGCACCGGTAAATTTTTATGTTCAATTTTTCTCGAAAGCAGAAGTGTTTTAGGGGCTAAATTTTCTAGTGCTTATAATACATCCACAGGGGCATCCAAAATAAATCAAAATTTTAAAGAATTACTATCCACTCAATCTTCACAATTTCCCAAAACTTTGTAATACCTTTAAGGTAAAAAACTTTTTTTTTTTAACTAGGTCAATTTATGTATAATTATAAAAACAAGATATTTATTGTTAAATAACTCGGTCCAAATGAAGATCCAACATTGTAGAATTCTTTATGTAATGAATTCTCCATCGATTGATATTTTTTAAGAAAAAAATATTGAAATTGTTTTTATTACAATCTTATAAACCTCATTGAACTATATCGCCCATTTATTCTCTACCCGTCATTTCTTTGTTCCTTTTAAAAAAAAAAAAAATTCTTCTTTTTTGTTGTTGTTGAAACAAAGTCATTTTCTACTCGCTGACTCAAAATGTAAGTTGATATATCATGTTGTGCCCTCTCATGCATATCGCCTTTCTAATGCGCATTTCTCTTTCCTTATCTTCCTCTCAACCCACATGCAGCTCATCCTTTTTGTACTATTTTTTGTACCCCCGATTTCTCCCTTTTTTGGGGGGCATTGTCTACTTTTTGTATTGTGACCGTGTTCTCCTATCTTTGTCATGTAAAGAACTCTCTTGTCCCGTTTTCGTCTCTGTTGGCAGCCCTTTTTTTTCTTCTTCCTTTGTGTAGTTAATAACTTGTTAATTTAATTACTTTATTATTGCTAACTAATATTTGAGGGGTGCACAATTGTACAAGCATTGCTTTTTAGTGGACCCCTGTCTCTGTTTCCAATATGTATTCCTTAATTTTTGTAAATGATTATAATTGATCTGCAATACTTGGAAAGAGATAATTATAATCTTGAATTTGAAATCGAAAATCAAAATTGAAATATCGTTTGTATCATCAGTATTATCAGTACAATCTGGGCATCTGGGCATCACAAGATATACACTGCTCAACAAAGGTAGAACTGTACAAAGTCCTGGTGTTGTCTATTCTGTTATATGGTGCAGAAACATGGACATTAAAGAAGGTAGATGAAAATAGACTTCACACTTTCGAGATGGCATGCCTCAGGAGAATCATGGGTGTGACCAGATTTGACAGGCTAAGGAACACACACATACGAACACAACTGAATATGGAAGAAACTATCATCGACAGGGTTGCCACAAAAAGACTGAGATACTTTGGACATATCAACCGAATGAATTCAAAAAGATACCCCCACATCCTTCTCAATGGAAATATACATGGCAAACGCCCAAGGGGAAGACCAGCTAAGAAATGGACAGACTGCATCAAGGCGGACTGCAAAAACAGACAAGTTGACTCCCTGACTAAAGCTACAAGGTTAACAGAAGACAGGAAGGTGTGGCAAGCCATAGTGAAACAGAAGCCATCATACATCCCAGTGATGGTGTGGACGGCTTAAGTCAAGTAAGTCAAGTCATCAGTATTATCATCCTTTACATCATCGTCGCTCTTATCTCTGATTGTATATAAATCATCTGTATTTTCATTGTTATCAACAAAATCTTCTCAAAAGTCTTTTTCAAAATCAAAATTATTGTCGTCATTTTCCCTTTCATGACCATCACTGTAAACTAATCATAGTCACAATCAATCTCACATTCCTACTCAACATCATCATCATTTTCATCATCATCATTATCATCTTCATCATCATCATTATCATTTTCATTTTCATCATCATCATCACCTCAAACTGCATCATTATTTATCATCATAATTTGGACAAACATTAACTCGGCTTACAAGAGTTATCATGATTTTAATCTAATTTCTATATTTTGTATTCATTAAAATAAAAAGTACATGCCAACAATTCTTATCATCATCATCGTCATTCGTATCATACGCACTGAAACATCTATAATAGGGTACGTTGTTATATAATAAAACATAAAGACATCATCATCACCTCATACTGCATTATTATTTATCATCATAATTTTGACCAACATTAACTTGCCTTACAACAGTAATCATGATTTTAATCTAATTTCTATGTTTTTTATTCCAATAAAAAGTACAGGCCAACAGTTTGTATCATACGCACTGAAAAATCTATCATAGGGTACGTTGTTATAGAATAAAACATAAAGACAAGCAAAGCATTTGTAATAGTATGCATAATCAGAGCAGTTAACGGCGTAACATAAGATTTAATACAAGAGCATTTTAGACAGTAAATTCAGGATTCTATACGCCAAATCGTAAACTAGCGTTTGTCACAAATGAATCAAATATCCACGATCTTTTACATATTAACTAATTCACAAATTGTAGTAGCGCTTTTCTAAAATAACTACCACCAAAATAGTGTTGATACACTTAAGAACAAGATAATCTATTCTTAATCGCGGATAAAAATCGATACATTTTGACCTCATTAAGATAAATCTGAACAGGAACATCTTAAATGTCTTCAGTTTTCACAAAACTAAATCTATACAAAAAAAAATCGTCCTTTATTTTAGCAATGAGTACAACGCGACAATGGCATGAACGTGAGGTTTATATACGTAATGAAATAACTACCACCAAAATAGTATTGATACACTTAAGAACAATATTTTTATTCATTTAGTTATTTCGAATCTCTTGTCAAGGTAGCCGACTCACCAATAGGTAGTGGTCTTCCATGGGGCCCTGAATAAACAGGAACATGTTTAAATCAAAAAGCATAACGTTTAAAGCAGGGCTCCCACTTAGCCGCGTTGGAGCCTCGAGTTGTGGCGAGCTGGCGCCATCTTATGGCAAGCAGTTCTATCATTAAAACATATATTACGAAATCGAATTCCTAATATCACGAAATCGAATTATTGATATCAAGAATTACTATTGCTTTACAACATAAAATTATTTCTTGATATCAAGAATTGATTTCTTGATATCAATTAATAATAAAACGGCTTGCCATAAGATCGCGCCAGCTCGTCACAACTCGAGGTTCCAACTCGGCTAAGTGGGAGCCCTGCTTAACAGAACAGTTAAAATAAAATTCCATAGTACATTTAGAAAGACTTAGCACAGCAATAATAGACGTGACACAAACAAATACTCGTTTATAAATAATCATATATCATTAACCTAGTTCAACTGTAATGCAAATAGGAAAATATTGAATTAGTCGCAATTATGTGAATAAATCATGTTAATTTTACAGAACATGCACGTAGTGTATGTTCGGCTGAGCTATTCACAAATCACAACTTTGTTTAAATAATCTCCTAAATGAATTGACAGAAGAAGCCGTTCTCATCGAATTGTTTAGCTAATTCCATTCAAATATAGAAGAAACAATTGGGCTTCACTTATAACAATCAGTGTGAAGTCTAGGCACACGTAAATTTCCACTGTATATTTGCCTTGTATGATGCTCATGTACATCATTAGGATTGATTAAGCCTACCTGAAGGTATAAGAGGATGCTAAGTTATGAACGCATTTATATATCATCATAACGCGACTTAACTCAAACATCTAATCTTAATCGCGGATAAAATTCGATACATTTTGAAACCATTAAGATAAATCTCAATATGAACATTTTAAATGTCTTCTGTTTAAAAGATACGTTTCACAAAATGTACAATCTATACAAAAAAAAATCGTGCTTAAGCCCCCATCACACCAAACTAGTTCTCACTAAGTTCTGGAACTGTCCTAGAAAATCGTTAAACGGGTTATGGTCGGGGCAGAATGTGTAAAAAAAAATGTCTATAATACGATCCTAGTGCGTTCGTAAAAAGTCCTCAATACGTCCATCTCGTTTGTTCCCCGACCACAGCCAGTTCATATTAAGTTCAAATCGGGTAGGTTAGGCAGTCCAAGCCAGTCCGTAGTCACTTTAAACCCATTATTAACTAGTTCTACCTCGTTCTCAATACGTCCAAACCCATTCTAACTAGTTCGCCACATCAAGACGTTCAAGTCAAGCACCTATCACACCAAACTAGTTCTCACTACGTTCTGGAAAATGTTGCCAAACGGGCTCAAACTGTGTGTGAACGGAGTGAACGTATTAGCAACTATTTACGATCTTTTTAAGGACTTCATGGACGTAAAGGGTGGTCTAGAACTTTGAGCCTGTTCAAAATTCTCCCTCCCGTCCTGCAATTAGACGGAGTGACAACGTACTTAAAACGAGATGGACGTACTACGAACGGAATTGCCGTACTATTAACGGAATTGCCGTACTTCGATCCTACTAGGAACCAGGCGCGTAGCCAGAGTTTGATATTTGGGGGGCACATACATGTAATCGATCGAGGTCAAAAAAAGGGGTCTACAAAATTTCAACCGATCCTGGAAATTTTAGGGGAGCACGTGCCCCCCCCCCCCCCCCCCCCCCCCCCCCGTGGCTACGCGCCTGCTAGGAACGTGTTACCACGTGATGGGGTCGAGCATCAATGAGGAAGAACGAAGAACGCGCTGGGTTTGTATAGCCCTCGAACCAGGACGGGATTGCAAAGCACGATAGAAGCGCGTTCGAACACACTAAGAACAAGATGAGGACGAGTTGAACTGTCTCTGAACGGGGTGGTTGGGTTATAAACTAGTTAGAACAAGTTCCGAACTAGTAAAAATGGTTTCGACTGCTTGGAAATGTCAAATTTATCCGATCTGAACTTGATATGAACTGACTGTGGACGGGTACAGACGAGTTGTGGACTGTTAATGAACGAACTAGGATCGTATTAGAGACATTAGTCCAGTCCGAGCCCGTCCATAAAGTTATTTAACAGGTCGCAAACAGTTGCTATTACGTTCAACTCCGTTCGCACACAGTTTGAGCCCGTTTGGCAACATTTTCGAGAACGTAGTGAGAACTAGTTTGGTGTGATGGGGGCTTTACCAATGAGTACATCGCGACAATGGCATGAGAGTGATATTTATAATAATAACAACGTAAAGTACTACCTACATGTAGGGAGCAGGTGTGAGAACTACAGGATGCCTATAATCACAATCAAATGTTATAGACTCAGTGTAGCGGTAACACAAATGTGGAGGGATCACTCTGTGCTGGATACGCTAAACATTGCTCTACATACTATGAGTATGTTCTAATATACAAAATAGGTGAATTATCAAGGCTAGTTGGCCTGCGACGGTCGTTTACAGGAGAACATTTTGATGACAGTTGCACGGAAAAGAGGCTGCGACATGGCGTAGGATATAGGGTTCAGGAGGCTATTCCCGAACTGCAGACTGTTGAAGACAGTGAGAGCTTTATTTGACAGACCAGGTACGATGAGTCGAGGTTGGATACTGTAGATTAAAGTGATTACGCTAATCGGAATCCATGCCAGTACGAAAGCGATGACGATGAAGAGGAGAGTACGAGTCGCCTTCGTCATGTCAGCCGTCGATTCCACGCGATGTGACGTTGATGTCTGAGTCGTTTGAAGATGAAACAGACCGGAACCAAGAAAGAGAGAAATAGAAAGAAAGAGAAAGAGAGAAAATCATGACCACCATAGATTTTGATAGGAACATATATTGCGAAAAATATACATGCTATACAACCAATTCATGCATTTAGAGTGATATTTGATCTTGCAATGGAATCTATTCAAACTTTTAAATGACACCAAACACAAACAATACTAATAATATAATATTAAATTGTTATATAGTGCTTAATACAACTATAAACGTAACCTTTCAATTTTCTTTTAGCGCCAACTGCATATTACTTTCGTAGTCACATGGGAGAGCGAGGGAAATTATCCCTCTGAATGACTGATATTGAGAGATTTTGTGAGAAAATTTTGTCAGCAAAGAGCCTATCGTTCGGTGTAAGCACTAAGGCTGCTAGCCTTTTTATATATTTGATTCCAAAGATGGGCTTAGAAATGCTGTTATTTAAACATGATCGAAAAGACAAATTAAAGCGGGACTGCACTAGTTGTAGCAATTTCGCCCTCTATACATGTATAGCAAAAAAAGCCTAAGCGGTACCCGTTGATCCCCCATGATCCCCTTTTTCTTGTGTTAATTAAGAGCTGATATGATGAGATAACCACCTGTCAGTGACCAAGCTGGGAGGTCTAATCTCTCCTGACCAAACTAGTACAGACAGGCTTTAACTTATCATACATAAATCATGTTCAGAATTGTACTTTAACAGTTTTTATCATATTTTCATGTTGGAATAGGCGACGGACAAAGTTACTAATGTCTTCGTATCGTGTTATAAGAGAACAATTCTGTAGATTACTTACCGATATTTCTTGGTCACTCTTTCCGATCTTGGTCTCATTACGTGATGAAGGTGATGATACCAAAGTATCATCTTTGCTCCCTGTCTCTGTAATGTCACTAAATGAACCTGTTTGTGATGTCGACGTAACGCTTGCGCTCGTCATCTCTGTATCCTTAACGGTGGAAAGGTGGAGGTTCGTTAAATCAGTCGACTTCTTGTTGTTCCGTCTTCCAACCAATTTGCGAATCTTGATCAAGATTCTGACATAGAGAACGGCGATGATGGCCAAAGGCACGAAGAACATGGCGGCACTTTGGATCGTATTCGTCAACGGACTGAGAAGAAATCGCGGAGTACAGTTGACACCGTTGTCGTGATCGATGGCGAACTCCCACACTGTGACGTACCCTATCCAGAACGAGAGTCCAATCACCCATGGCAGAGAGTTGATGATGATTGCCTTGCGCTTTGATCGGGAAATATAATGGTTGATGGGATCATAGACCGCTTGATGTCGATCGGCACATATCACAACCACGTTGATGTTAGAAGCATTGGCGATTCCGCTGAAGATCCCAGTCATGACCTTACATGCATTTTGAGAAAACGGGTAGCGTTTAATGTACGAGTACTCTACGACAGCTCCCATTCCGATTCCAACCAGCAGATCCAGTATGGTCAGGTTTATGATGAAGTAATTATTGTAGGTACGGAGTCGTTTTTCTACTAGGAATGCGCCAAGACTTATGATGTTGGCAAGTACAATGAGCGCGAAAAATACAGCGGGGAAGATGAGATTCCTCAGATTAGGTTTAGTTGTTCCAAAGGAATCCAAAGATTGAGTAGTGACATTCATGTATCCACTTACATTCTGGATATCAGTCCAAAGCATGTCCGTTGAGTAAGTCTGCGTGCTATTAGAAATATCGGCCATGATCAATGTTGCACCTCACACAGATTTGTATATATTAAATGCTTCTATTAACGAAAAGCAGAAGGTTTTATACAGTCATATTTAGATGCTATTTTTCTCAACGAATCAGAAGCGAGACGTAGAATTAAGTTAAGCTGCGCAAGGTTAAATTGTAACAGCAAGTTACAGAAATGAAATTGGCAATCACTTCTTATTCAAATTTTGCAATCTCTTTTCAAACGCCGCAATATCCAGTGCAGGCTCTAAAAAGAGATGTTATCGACAGCGACATATTAAACGAATTCACCTACATATTATGTTTCAGTCCTTGAAACACATTCGCGTGTTCATATGAAATTGACAGGGAGAAGTTTTATTTTTATTACCGATTCAATGTTCTTTTAGAGGTGACAATACCGTTTTCTCATCTTATTGAAATTCGTTCGCTCAACAAAAGTTTCTAAAGTTTCAATTACTGATGAGAAAGAAGTTTCCTTGAGTATGTCATCTCTTCTTTTTACCAAGATGACATGTGAACAATAAAACCGTTTAATCAGTAACTAATAGCATATTTACTAGAAAAAATGAAAATATAGAATAGATAAAGAGAGGGGTAGAGAGATAGAGAGAGAGGGGGGAGGATGAGAGGGGAGACCTCCATTGAAAAGAAGAAAACCGAAGCTCAATTTCCTTTGACCTTTGGAGGTAATAAAGATCTTTTTCACTGATTAAATTTCACGTAAAAAAGTTTTTTTTTTTTTTTTTTTAGACTTATATTCTAAATTCGTTGGTATTTCCGCATTCCTGTGAGGCATACATTCGACGGAAAATTGTCTTTCTCCTTATTCTTTTTTCTCACATGATATCTTGCCTGTATCTATACTTCTACTTCTACTTCTATTCTGCTACTTGTCAAAGCCTGTTCAGCATCTAGACTAGGGTTTGGCTGCCGACGGTGGACGGCTTGTGCGAATTTGTGCCAAAGTATTTATACATAAGGTACAAGTGAAAAATGATGTATACACTCGACGGAAGGTAATCTTTTTATCTTATTCAATTTTCTCATTTCACCTACATCTTTATCGTTCTTATTGAAATATATATACATTTTAACCTTAGAATACCCCTTTCATAGCCCTTCTTTCTACCGATAGAATTTGCCTTTTAATATTTAAACAAATGTGAAACCGCCGCTTTCCCGATTGTGCCATTCATACTGCCGGTGAAATTCACTCGCTACAGGCAAGCCCCGGCCGGAAGTGAAATATTATTGCGCAATCGCTTGTTAGCTGCTGGCGCGCGCTTTGAATTTGAATTCGGCAGGCGTACACTGAGGTAGTGATCAGGTTTAATTATTGTCTCTTTTCAAACGCCGCAATATCCAGTGCAGTCTCTAAAAAGAGATGTTATCGACAGCGACATATTAAACGAACTCACCTACATATTATGTTTCAGTCCTTGAAACACATTCGCGTGTTCATATGAAATTGACAGGGAGAAGTTTTATTTTGATTACCGATTCAATGTTCTTTTAGAGGTGACAATACCGTTTTCTCATCTTATTGAAATTCGTTCGCTCAACAAAACCATCGTGACGCATATTGCAAGAAAATTCATTGAAGAAATCATATAATAGAGAAACACTAATAATGACTACCTCAGGGAATTGTCATTCAGGAACGAGCGTACTTTGGACTCAAAGGGGAGGAAAGAGTTTTGTGGTCAAGGGGAAAACACAGAATTATTGTTCTAAGCGACATCTTTTCACTATATACCTTTCTTTAGTAGGTTGGAATAATTTAATGATTTTAGCCATGCTCGCCTACCGGTCTATAGTTTTTTAAAAGAGGCCCGCATGCCCTCCTATACCGGGCAATAGTTTTTTTTAAAGATGCCCGTTGCCCCGGGTAACGTGGCGCATGAGATCACCATTGGTTTACGTGTAAAAAGTTTCTTTGTGCGAGCGCGGATAGCATACAGTGCTTTTTGTCTGAGATTCCCGATTTTCCTGCTTAGTACATTTCACGTCCCCCCCCCCCCTTTTTTTTTGGGGGGGGGGAGGAACTGCATAAACTTCGCTATTGATTTTTCGAAGAAATGCTCCATAGAGAATGTTCCATATAGCATTTTAAGGCTCACAGTTTTCCGGAACCCTTAAGCCGGCTACGGACCCCAGGCCGTAAGGGCTTTGCGCTCGCAATTTCGTACATTTCACGCTCCCCCCTTTTTTGGGTGCAAAATCTTGGATCCCCCCTGTTAGACATGATAGAAGAATTGAACATCTAGATGATGAGAGAGTAGGCTAAAGTTCATTTTAAAAAATGATGAACCTTTATTGATTATTTTTTCTCTATTGAAATACATCCTCTGCGAATTTCTAAAGTTTCAATTACTGATGAGAAAGAAGTTTCCTTGAGTATGTCATCTCTTCTTTTTACCAAGATGACATGTGATCAATAGAACCATTTAATCAGAAACCAATCTCGTATTTACTAGAAGAAATGAAAATATAGAATAGATAAAGAGAGGGGTAGAGAGATAGAGAAAGAGGGGAGGAGGATGAGAGGGGAGACCTCCATTGAAAAGAAGAAAACCGAAGCTCAATTTTCTTTGACCTTTGGAGGTAATAAAGATCTTTTTCACTGATTAAATTTCACGTAAAAAAGTGTTTCTTTGGTTTTTTTAGAGACTTATATTCTAAATTCGTTGGTACTTCCGCATTGCTGTAAGGCATACATTCGACGGAAAATTGTCTTTCTCCTCATTCTTTTTTCTCACTTGATATCTTGCCTGTATCTATGCTTCTACTTCTACTTCTATTCTGCTACTTGTCAAAGCCTGTTCAGCATCTAGACTAGGGTTCTGCTGCCGACGGTGGACGGCTTGTGCGAATTTTTAACTATGACCAAATAGCTTAATGACCCTTTGACAGCCTGAAACTTTACAAAGATAAAGAATTAGAAATCAGTTACAACTTTTTCTTGTAGCATGGACCTAGGTTAACCTGAAAAAAAATTCAGCGTTGCTTTATGTGCATGAGGTATTCCTGAACAGCCAATTGTTTACGGAATTTTGTAACAAAATTGACATACCTTTTTGGTTGGAGCCGAAAAAAATATATACCCTCAAGCAATATGTTTTTTTTCTATTGATGATTAATTAGCATGGTTGGATCTTAAAGAAAGTTAACAGTAATCTGAATTAACTCCTGTATTTTGATGGAACAGTGCAATTGAAAATGGTGTTTCGGACGTTACATTTTCCGTAAACAATGTAGGCCCTCATTTAACTCACTAGAACAATCATTTAATGAGATTGTTTATGGTTTGAAAAAGGTTATTAGTTACTCCAAGTCATTAAATTAAAAGAAAATATAATTTAATTGTTGTAGCGCTTATGTTAGAAATATATTCAAAATTTGAAAAAGTTGTCTCATTTTCCGTAAACAATTTTGTAACGTCCGAAACAACTTTCAATTTGAAGTAGCAAAAAATATATGAACTGCAGGACCTATCTTTCGTAACATTTTGTTAACATTTCATGACGGCTACCCACCAAAAAAAGAGAAATTTGCAATACATCATTACAATACTATTTTATAGTTAAAACCAATTTTCCGTTAACAGTTGTAACGTTCGAAACAAATGTAACGTCCGAAACAAAAAATACCAAATAAATGATGATAATCCATATTTGAGGGTATCTAGAGTGAATAAATCATTATGAAATAAGTTATTATAAGTCTTAACACAAGTCAAAACACAAATCAGGTCTTTCAAATCGAATAATTGTGTGTAAACTCAAGAAGGGTGTTTCGGACGTTACACTATTTGATTGTTAACACATAGTTTGCAAATATCAACTAATTTTCGATCATATGTGCAAGTTACGATTTCACAATGCACACTCCTGTTAAAAACACTATTTTGATAATTTCATTTAGATCTAAATATAAAAATATGAAGAAATATGATGCAAAAAAAAATCAAATTTTCCGTAAAATATCTAAATTTTCTGCAAAATTGACTTATAAAACATAAATATTGAAGTCACACTTTGTGGTGCAAGGCATTGCTGGCTGCTTTAGTATATCCTTAATTGTAATTTATCAGAAAAAATCTCAATAAAAGTGACTCATACAAATTATTCAGCCATTTTAACAGAACTTTCTGGTATGCTGTTAGCACGTTCCGGATGTTACATTAAACTGTTAACAGACATTTTCATACTTTAACTAGTTCAAATGAGGGCAAAGATAGATGTAAGAATAGCAAATTTTTCAACCTCTCGTCTTGCTATTTACATTGCTGTGTATTTGCAAATCATCACGTTTTCATTTTTACAGAGGTTGTTCCAAATTATGTCATAACCAAAGATTGTATGGTCAACCTAAACTATTTGGTAGGTTACAAAAGCTCAAAGTCACCCACTTAAGCAATACCCAGTGTACATGTACATGACACGGGTATGATACAGGTATATAAAGTTGAGAAAATCAAGCAAATTAAAATGTTTTTCTAAAAATTCATGGGAAATATGGATTTTCATTTGAAAATACCTTTTAAAAAGGGCACTCAGTACACGTAACTATTCTGTGTAGAAAGTACATACATGTATAAAAGAAAAGGGAATTAACAGTAATACCTTATTTAATGATCCTAAACATATACATGTAGTATCTTCCTCAAATGTATGCATACATGCAAAATGTATAAGCTAGTGTAGGGATTTATTTTGAACTTCTGAAACGCCCCTTCATATCCATGATTCATCCCTTTCATATTAATAGGTCATCCCGCATTCACACTAACCCTTTTCATCCACCATCCTTTCATCTGTCTATCTCTATCTCTCTTTGGTTTCAATTTTCACCTCATGCAGTCAAGCTTATATAGTATAATTTACATATACTATGAATATTCAATATATACCCTTTGTTTATGTTTGAATATTCAAGAATACTTTGTGATGTTGATTTATACTTGTATGGGACTATATGAATATGTATTGATTTATTCTACTTTGCATGGAATGTATGTGGAATGCTACATAGAATGCTGTAATGCTTTTACACATTAAAACCTGGTCAGTTAGCCAGTAGTAATCAATCCTACAACATTTCTGCTGGGCTGCCTCTGTGTTAAGAGTGCTAGGAATTATCTGTTAGAACCGCAACCCTACACTAGTGTGAAATATAAATGGGCTGTCCGTTTTTTGTTTTTTTTTTCCTCTACGAAATGTCAAAGTTGGGGTTGCGGCGCTGCGGCCTTATCGCCGGCAAATACGGTACATGTTTAACCTACACTGTATATTGTTTGTCACCTGTGATATAGGCACAGCAAGAGTTAAGATCTATCATCCAACCAACCAATCAATCCATTCATTCATCAATCGGTCATCAATTAAATAAATAAATAAATACTTATTTAAGAGCATTAAAAATGTTGTCGTTTGAAACAGCCTCCTAATACAAATAGTGGTAAAAGATGATTGTTACTACAGTAGTATTATAACCTAACACATACACAATTTTAAAATACATCTAAAATGTCTCATTCTCGAGATGTACATAAATAAGGATTCACTTATTTCTTATCACCGTACTTACATGACTGGGGGTACTTTTTTATAGTTTTATTTTTTAAAAGATTTGTCAATGTTTTGCTTACATACATGTATGTGTTAGTGATATAATTGAATGACACACTATATAGTTGAAGGCAAAGAACATTAGCAAGCTGATTAAACATCTATATTGTAGAGTTTGTAGAAATTGATGATCTCATTGAAATTTAACATCGTGTAACATCCGAAACAAACCAAAGTATACATTTCACACTGTTGTTCATAACATGCAATAAAGAGTATGTTTCTAAGTGAATTTTCTAAGGAGTTTTGATGACTACAATTGCTATTAGTTTCATATTTCACTCTGTTAGATCACATAAGCATTTTTAACTTCCGGTACACGTCCTTGAAATGAATAATATACCTTACATAAATTGAGTGGTCGATGAAGACAAACTTGGTATACATGTATGTGCTAAACTAATTAAAACTGCACAATTTTTTTCAATAAATGTTACAGAAGTATCTTTCTGCAAACAATTAATGTAACTGAGGTCAATAATACCTAAATAAAAGCAATTAACTTGAATAAAGTTATAATGTTAACAGTGTGTTACGTCCGAAACATCAGTGGTGTGTCATATGAAAATTATTAGGCAATGCACTGGTTCCCATTTTTGTTGCATGTATTTACCTTATATCATCAGTTGTTATAATAAAATAAGTTTGACCTAAGAAAAAAGCATTTTACCTATTGAAATAAAAACTTGTTATTGTCAAAACCCTAATTTAGAGCTATTTTTCACTTTCAAGTGATACAAAATCTGTATTTTTCAAGATAGAAACTCAACAATTTGCATGAATAATCTCTGAAACATATTCTTAAAGACCCAACATATTTAAAGGTGTAGTTAATAGCAATTGAGTTTTATATCACAGTTATTAGATATGCTATAGTTCACAATAAAATTGTAAAAACTCAAAGTATTCATATCTGGTGAATAAATAAGGAGATAGATTAAGGTCCAGAATTTGCATTTCTCAAAAATATGATTAGTCCTGATTCTAAAAATACAAGTTTGAAGTGAGTAAACATAATTTCATTTTGGACCCATTTGTGGACACATTTGGTATAAGTTAAAAAAAAACCAGTGCCACAAGTAAAAAATGATGTATACACTCGACTGAAGGTAATCTTTTTATCTTATTCAATTTTCTCATTTCACCTTCATCTTTATCGTTCTTATTGAAATATATATACATTTTTACCTTAGCATACCCCTTTCATAGCCCTTCTTTGTACCGATAGAATTTGCCTTTTCATATTTAAACAAATGTGAAACCGCCGCTTTCCCGATTGTGCCATTCATACTGCCGTTGAAATTCACTCGCTACAGGCAAGCCCCGGCCGGAGGTGAAATATTATTGCGCAATCGCTTGTTAGCTGCTGGCGCGCGCTTTGAATTTGAATTCGGCAGGCGTGCACTGAGGTAGTGATCAGGTTTAATTATTGTTTTATTTACCATTTTGTCAAATGAATATATAATTTCCAATATATATATTATCATAAAGATATATATTAATTTAGATTTTTGTTTTAAAGTTTGTAATTATTAATGTGGAATACAAATTAAACGAATCAATTTAGGCCCGCGTCCCATCTAGCTAGCAGCATGTTCATGCACATGGCATGCACATGTATCAGCAAAACGTCAACAATCACAACTATATAAGCTGCTAGCCGCGTTCCGAAAAAGCGCGGGTACACGGAACAAGAACGTCCTTTGGTCATTTTCATCGGTGTTTTTCCCCCGTTTTTCTTCCCAAGCCGTTCAAAGTGGCCGTTTCATCGAAGTCACACCGATAGACAGGCGCTGACCCACGGGGGGGGGGGGGTGGTGACGGGCCCGGACCCCCCCCCCCCCCCCCGACATAAACGACAGGTTTTGAAAAATGGTAACGTTAATAAAAGAAAGATAAGTAAAAAAATATATATATACATATATATATATATATATAATTTACAAAAGGGGGATGTTCAAAATAAAATTAGTAAAATTGTAGCTGTGTTGAGTTGAAGAAACAATTTTTTACAACAATTCATATACCGCATCAAGAGCAAAATGAAGATCACTTTCAGTTTGTGCAAGAATTATTGTACCGTCTGCATGTAAAAAGCCTGAGAGATCTATACCGTTTTGATACGAAGCTGCATAAATTTTGTCATGTAGAACATCTACTCCTCCGAAATTTTTGCAAAGGAATTGTTTAAAGTCACTTTAAAAAAGGGCGAAAAGCATTTGAAATAATTTCTCCTTGTCGTACACTCATGTTACAATCAAATAAAGAAGACTTTTCTGAACCAGAAATTACGCATATCTAAGCCTGAGCATGATTATGCTTAATTGCATTGGAAAAATTACCATCAACATTATTCATAAGTAATTTATTCCAAAGAGAACTCCTGTCAATCAAATCAAATGCCTTCTAGTAGTCAATAAATGCATAATAAACCCTCTCTTTTAAAGAGAGATATATAAATAGATCAATGAATGGAGAACGAAAATATGATAAAGCGTCGAATGACCATTTCGAAAACCAAGCCATTTATGACCTTCGAGATAAGACGTAAGTCGCTTATATTCAAGACTGCTGTAAACAGCTTGTCAAGACAAATAAGCAACGTTATTCCTTTTTAGTTTTGTGATCACTAGGATTTCCTTTCTTCTGATGATGCATAATAAACCTTCTCTTTTGAAGAGAGATATAAATCGATCACTAAATGGAGAACGAAAATATGATAAAGCGTTGAATGACCTTTTGAAAACCGAGCAATTTATGATCTTCGAGATAAGACGTAAGTCGCTTAAATTCAAGACTGCTGTAAACAGCGTGTCAAGACAAATGAGCAACGTTATTCCTTTATAGTTTCCTTTCTTCTGATAAAGAGGATGAATGAACCCTATTGTCCATTCCGATGGTACAATTCCACTTTTAAATACAATGCTGCATAACCTAACGATTACTGATAAAAACAGAATGTGTGCTACACTTCCAAAATTCATTTAGAACTAAATCATCGCCATGTGCTCTACCGTTTTCAGCCTATTTAGTTGATGTACTTTTCTTCCCTGCTTATAGAACGATTGATACATTGATTCTTAGAATAAACTTGGTCAGGTTCAAATATGTCTCCATTATCTCTATGATTTTGGCATAGACTACGAAAGTGTTGTTCAAGAGAATGAATTTCAATTTTTCATTACTTAAACCGTTAGCTAAATTAATAATTTTCCAATATGCTCATGGCTGATTGCTTTTAAGATTTCTTAATTCACCGTGGATTTTTATTTCAAAGTTTTTTTGAACGAATAGCTTTTTATACATTTTTTTAAAAAACTTAGTATATTCATTTTCAATAGTATCAGATTTGTCAATCTTCCTAAGATTTTTTTAGATGAAAATACTGAGCCCTTAACCGACCACAATTTGTATCAAACCATAGTTTCCCATTTCGTCCAGATTGACAAGGTTTCCACTTAAAAAACTTATAATTTCCATAGGTTTTTACAATTTCGCTTTTTTGTTGTTGGCCGTCGTAAGGTAAACATTTTTTAATAAACAAGCTACATTATCGATTAATTCCTGATGAACCTGAATGTTGTGGTCATCCATACGATCAACATCATAATGTATATTTTCGACTAGACTTTGATCGATGTTATCAATACAAATCTTTATCAGAATTTACACTCCATTTAATTTTCGCTGTTGGTCCCGAATCTTTTTTTTTAACTTTTTTTTTGTTCATTGTTACATTTGTCATATCTGCTTTGGATATTCAATCATAATAGAATGGGCTAGTGTTTATCAAACATAAATGGATCAAGTACATCAACCGCAAAATTATGGGAAAACTTGAAATAATTCGAGCGATACGGCACAATAATATTTAAGCACATGTAAAATAACCCTGTTTATCCATGCCTACTCGACCATTTGCAATAATCAGTTTAAAATGCCTACAAAGTTCAAGAAATCTTTTGCCGTGGTTATTAACAACAGCGTCGCTGTTGCATTTTCTCAAACTTATGTTCGAAGCCTGAAAATCCACAGTGTCGAAATAATCGGTATCCGGGATCATTTCTGTGGTCTGAGTAAGGATGCGCGCGCGTGCGCGTGTGTAATTAGGTTTTTACCGACGTTTATCAGTCAGAATAGATATGATTATTTATATTAGACTGATCTGGGGACCGACCCTTAACGTATCCATCAGAAAGACATCACTGGAAGTTTGGAACCATGGTCAGTTAGAGTCAGTTTGTGGATGAAGACTGAGGGTTGAACATACCGCTGAACAAACACGCATTGCGTTAATGTTTTTTTATTTTTTATTGGCAACCAGTCAGATTTGACTATTTTTGCCACAAATATTAATTATATTTGCTTATAAAGCGCCTAACACTTACTTTATTAGAAGTCTCTCAGCGCTCTACAATAATGCAGCATAATTACCCTTCTTTAAGCAGTGCAGCTGTTACGCGCGCTGCGTTTCAAGGAATAAATTCCTACCAGGTCCCCATTTACTTCACCTGGGTGGAGTGTGGCAAATGTAGATCAATGTCTCGCCAAAGGACATTAGTCCCGCGGCGGAACTCGAATCGCAGACCTTGTGATCGACAGTCCGGCGACGTATCCACTCGACCACGACATTGTAATGCTATGAAATGAAACCTCTTTTAAGCTAAAAACCTTCTTCTTTTTTCAATGCCAGAATTATTTTTTTTCAATTGAAAATACCACAATGTCCTCATAAAATTTAACTTCACACGGATCCCATATTACGTCATGCTGTGAAAAAATTAAGGAAATTAATTAAATCAGCTGTGTTTCCTCGCGTTTCTCTCCAGATTCCTTCTATATTCTTCCCCAAACAAATAGTGTAAAATGTCAGTTTTTCGAAATGTATAAATCAGGAGTGTAGGGTAGGTGTAGGGAATTGGAGACCCTTGAGCACATTTGCATAATTTACATAAACATGAAAAATGTTACACATGCAGAAAGTTTTGTATTCTCTTCAGTAACTTCTTCTCTTTATTTGGTAACAAAACTGTGGTCATGATGTAACTGATTAATAAAATAACAATGATTAATGACGCCATCACCAAAGGTCTCTCATTACCTACATGTAAGGGTAATAAGGGACAGTTACAAATCAAGACATTTTAAATACAATTTGAATGAAAATGGGATTGTTATAGTTAGTTCAAACACTTTTTAAAAGAGATACATGCAGCCAATGAACATACTGTAATTTTAAATTGATTTTATAACAATGTGGCCAAAAATATTTCTGTACATGTTATTTTACAATGCCATTGATTTCATCAATTTGCTTTCTCTTCTTCTTCTCTGCCTCTTCTTCTTCCACTTCTTTTTCGTCTTCCTCTTCCTCTTCTTTCTTCCCTTATTCACCTTCTCCTAGTTATCATTATTATATTATTTTCTTTACTCTTTATTCTTTTCTTCTCCAATTCACTCTCCTTGTACGTCTCCAGAATCTCATACTATACTACTCCGTTTTCGCCTCGTATAATACCTTTTAAATTCAGACATAGTATATTGTGTTACTTAGTTCTGGAGCCTATTCACATACAAGCTTTGCTTTTTATTTAGGCTCCCTACATTTTACAATGTTTTTTACCTTGCCTGTCTTATCTATATATTTCGAAATTTCGTACTTATTTTCCGTACATTATACTTGATTTGATTTGTTTTTGTTTTGTTTTTGGTGTGAAATCTACCCTCATACGCCTGTATATAAAAAAAATAAAAAAATAAAATAAAACTGTTTTTTTAATGTAAAGTCAGAATAGATATGATTATTTATATTAGACTGATCTGGGGACCGACCCTTAACGTATCCATCAGAAAGACATCACTGGAAGTTTGGAACCATGGTCAGTTAGAGTCAGTTTGTGGATGAAGACTGAGGGTTGAACATACCGCTGAACAAACACGCATTGCGTTAATGTTTTTTTATTTTTTATTGGCAACCAGTCAGATTTGACTATTTTTGCCACAAATATTAATTATATTTGCTTATAAAGCGCCTAACACTTACTTTATTAGAAGTCTCTCAGCGCTCTACAATAATGCAGCATAATTACCCTTCTTTAAGCAGTGCAGCTGTTACGCGCGCTGCGTTTCAAGGAATAAATTCCTACCAGGTCCCCATTTACTTCACCTGGGTGGAGTGTGGCAAATGTAGATCAATGTCTCGCCAAAGGACATTAGTCCCGCGGCGGAACTCGAATCGCAGACCTTGTGATCGACAGTCCGGCGACGTATCCACTCGACCACGACATTGTAATGCTATGAAATGAAACCTCTTTTAAGCTAAAAACCTTCTTCTTTTTTCAATGCCAGAATTATTTTTTTTCAATTGAAAATACCACAATGTCCTCATAAAATTTAACTTCACACGGATCCCATATTACGTCATGCTGTGAAAAAATTAAGGAAATTAATTAAATCAGCTGTGTTTCCTCGCGTTTCTCTCCAGATTCCTTCTATATTCTTCCCCAAACAAATAGTGTAAAATGTCAGTTTTTCGAAATGTATAAATCAGGAGTGTAGGGTAGGTGTAGGGAATTGGAGACCCTTGAGCACATTTGCATAATTTACATAAACATGAAAAATGTTACACATGCAGAAAGTTTTGTATTCTCTTCAGTAACTTCTTCTCTTTATTTGGTAACAAAACTGTGGTCATGATGTAACTGATTAATAAAATAACAATGATTAATGACGCCATCACCAAAGGTCTCTCATTACCTACATGTAAGGGTAATAAGGGACAGTTACAAATCAAGACATTTTAAATACAATTTGAATGAAAATGGGATTGTTATAGTTAGTTCAAACACTTTTTAAAAGAGATACATGCAGCCAATGAACATACTGTAATTTTAAATTGATTTTATAACAATGTGGCCAAAAATATTTCTGTACATGTTATTTTACAATGCCATTGATTTCATCAATTTGCTTTCTCTTCTTCTTCTCTGCCTCTTCTTCTTCCACTTCTTTTTCGTCTTCCTCTTCCTCTTCTTTCTTCCCTTATTCACCTTCTCCTAGTTATCATTATTATATTATTTTCTTTACTCTTTATTCTTTTCTTCTCCAATTCACTCTCCTTGTACGTCTCCAGAATCTCATACTATACTACTCCGTTTTCGCCTCGTATAATACCTTTTAAATTCAGACATAGTATATTGTGTTACTTAGTTCTGGAGCCTATTCACATACAAGCTTTGCTTTTTATTTAGGCTCCCTACATTTTACAATGTTTTTTACCTTGCCTGTCTTATCTATATATTTCGAAATTTCGTACTTATTTTCCGTACATTATACTTGATTTGATTTGTTTTTGTTTTGTTTTTGGTGTGAAATCTACCCTCATACGCCTGTATATAAAAAAAATAAAAAAATAAAATAAAACTGTTTTTTTAATGTAAAATGTGGAATAAATAAACTTCGATTAACCAACTAGCATCGGGTCATTGACTGTCCTCGGCATACTCGACATTCACAACCAACGACCCCATCATGGACCTGGTGTCCCCCATTGCCTACACATATTTCTGATCAGACACCATTCATAATGTGCATTGCAACATCCATTCACAACACACAATGGCCACAAGTTTTCTCTGATGGTTGGCACACTTCATAAACTTCCTGTTAAACCTACTTTTTAAGAGCCACCCCTCAAACATTCAGTGAAAATTGTGTTTTTATATCAGAGCAAAATTTTACGATCAAAATTGGTTATCTTGGTCAATTTTGCCAATTTTCTCTGAGAAAAACGCATTGCAGTCTTCGAAAAGAATTGGATATATGCACAAGTGTTGTTAAAGGCCACAAATGGCGCTATGGCAATATTGGAGCCAACACGGACAGACAGTAATGGGTTCAAGCTTGGTGGTCTCCAATTTCCTACGGTTTCCAAAATCTAAAATTTAAATTAGTCTTAACTTGTTATAGTATTGGTCGGATTCATTTCAAACTTTCCCCTCACATCAAAGGTAAAGACCAGTTTTTGAAACGCCCCCCTCTCAAAAAATGAAATGGAAGCTCTATCATGTGAAAGAATATGTTTTGACTATTACGTGATGATACGTATGTCTATCTACATCACCAAGCAAGCCGACACTTACAAGCAACAAGCGGCGCTAAATATTTTCTCTCAAATCCCCCACCCCTTCCTCCTCGCCAATGGCTGGATCTGGCCCTGCCACTGTATCACATATATATATTGTAGGTCTACCAGATTTCATGCTTTCAGATAAAATTGCACATTAAATTTATCTCACAACTAATGCTTTGGCGACTACGACTGAATACAAGACAATAAAATAACACGGTAGCAACTACTCTCGATCTAAATCATCCTATATAAGGCAATAACAATAGCCTTGACTAGGCGTTGTGGCGTGCGCCTGTAATCCAGCTAACAATGGAAGTTACAAACTGATTCAGCCGAGGACGCAAGTTCTAAACTGAGTCACGTCTTTCGGATGGTGACATTTAAAGGTCGGTCCCCAGACGTAAATAATCATATCTGATTGATACACGTCTGTAAAAACTCAATACACACACTTGACATATGTCTAATTTAAATGTGCGAACATGACAATGGCGTATTACGTAATCCGAATATGATTTCTATTGGACATAGGCCTACATATTTATTGAATTTTTCTTTGAGCTGATTTTTCGAAAATATTTGCGATCGCGTTTAATATTGAGTTTAAAAAAGGAAAAAAATCATGGGCACGAAAGAGATGGTTACAGAGGAAACATGTCCCATATATTCTATTTAAATTCAAACCCGACGCTAAAAAGGGAAATAAGTCTGTTTTCTTTTTGTTTAACGGGGTCTTTGGGTTTACCTGAAAGCGGAATATTATATATATATATATATTATATAATTACCTGAATACGGACCATGAAGATTCAGATGATATCGTTTGCGTATCAGAGCCGAAAGCTGGCGCTATTAAACGGCTTACCATAGGCATGTGAGAGTAGGAGAACTGTTTTTCTTTCATTTTTGTTTGAACAAAAATATATACAGGGGAAAGAACCAACTCTTTTCACATTAACTTTCCAGTTTTAATATAACTTGATCGAAGAGTGTGAGAGAAAGAGAAATGGAGAGAGAGAGAGAGAGAGAGTGAAAGAAAGTTATGAAGAGGAAACTGATGAAGAATTAGAATAAATAGAAGAAAGAGAAGAAGGAGAAGCAACAAAAAAGGAGAAGAGGAATGAAAAGGAGGAGAAGGAGGAGGACAAAGGGCTATTTGTCAAATTATTTCCGTTAATATTTGTATTATTAATAATGTTAAGATATACCTTCCTTTTAATTCATTAAGTATGCTTTTATAGTTCTTTGATACTCCCATATTTTAATTATGGTCCCCTAGTTTGGCGTAACACACATCAAACACCATTAGATAAAGTGTTGTCACTACAAAATAAATTATTCTTATCAATTGTAAATATCCCTATTGCTCCCATACAGACACTTTATTTTTTGAAAATAGATACTTAAGGTAAAAGACTCTTTTTTTTTTAACTAGGTCAATTTATGTATAATTATAAAAAAAAACATGTTGCCATCTGTTTTTCACGATATTTTTTGTTTAATATCTCGGTCTAAATGAAGCCCCAACATTGTCAAATTCTTTAAGTAATGAAATAGAATATGCTCCATCGATTGATATTTTTAAGAAAAAAGATTGAAATTGTTTTTATTACAATCTTATGAACCTCATTGAACTATATCGCTCATTTATTCTGTACCCGTCATGTCTTTCTTTCTTTCTTTTAATTTTGTTTTGTTTTGTTTTTGTTGTTGTTGTTGAAACAAATTCATTTCTACTCGCTGACTCAAAATGTAATTTGATATATCATATTGTGCCCTCTCATGCATATCGCCTTTCTAATTCACATTTCTTTTTCCTCATCTTCCTTTCAACCCCACATGCAGCTCATCCTTCTTGTACTATTTTCTGTACCCCGATATCTCACTTCTTTTTTGGCATTGTCTCCTTTTTGTATTGTGACCGTGTTCTCCTATCTTTGTCATGTAAAGAGCTCTCTTGTCCCGTTTTTGTCTATGTTGGCACCCCCTGATTGTATATAAATAATCTGTATTTTCATTTTTTGCAACAAAATCTTCCCCAAAAATCTTTTTCAAAATTATTGTCGTCGTTTTTCCTTTCATGACTATGACTGTACCCCGATATCTCACTTCTTTTTTTGCATTGTCTACTTTTTGTATTGTGACCGTGTTCTCCTATCTTTGTCATGTAAAGAGCTCTCTTGTCCCGTTTTTGTCTATGTTGGCACCCCCTGATTGTATATAAATAATCTGTATTTTCATTTTTTGCAACAAAATCTTCCCCAAAAATCTTTTTCAAAATTATTGTCGTCGTTTTTCCTTTCATGACTATGACTGTAAACTAATCATAGTCACAATCAATCTCACATTCCTACTCAACATCATGGTCGTAATCAACATCATCATCATCATTTTCATCATCATCATTATCATTATCATCATCATCATCACCTCAAACTGCATTATTATTTATCATCATAATTTTGACCAACATTAACTTGCCTTACAACAGTAATCATGATTCTAATCTAATTTCTATATTTTGTATTCCAATAAAAAGTACAGGCCAACAATTCGTATCATCATCGTCATTCGTATCATACGCATTGAAACATCTATACTAGGATACGTTGTTATAGAATAAAACATAAAGACATCATCATCATCATCACCTCAAACTACATTATTATTTATCATCATAATTTTGACCAACACTAACTTGCCTTACAACAGTAATCATGATTTTAATCTAATTTCTATATTTTTTTATTCCAATAAAAAGTACAGGCCAACAATTTGTATCATCATCATCGTCATTCGTATCATACGCACTGAAAAAATCTATAATAGGGTATGTTGTTATAGAATAAAACATAAAGACAAGCAAAGCTTTTATAATCATATGCATAATCAGAGCAGTTAACGGTGTAACATAAGATTTAATACAAGAGCAATTTAGACATGTAAATTCAGGATTCTATACACCAAATCGTAAACTAGCGTTTATCACAAATGAATCAAATATCCACGATCTTTTACATATTGACTAATTCACAAATTGTAGTAGCGCTTTTCTAAGATAACTACCACCAAAATAGTGGTGATACAATTAAGAACAAGATAATCTAGTCTTAATCGCGGATAAAAATCGATACATTTTGACCTCATTAAGATAAATCTGAACAGGTACATCTTAAATGTCTTCAGTTTAAAAGATACGTTTCACAAAACTAAATCTATACAAAAAATTCGTCCTTTATTTTACCAATGAGTACATCGCGACAATGGCATGAAAGTGAGGTGTTTATACGTAATAAAATAACTACCACCAAAATAGTATTGATACACTTAAGAACAATATTTTTATTTATTTATTTCTAATCTCTTGTCAGGGTAGCCCACTCACCAATAAGTAGTGGTCTTTCATGGGGCCCTGAATAAACATGAACATATTTAAATTAAAAAGCATAACGTTTGTACAGAACAGTTAAAATAAAATTACAAAGAACATTTAGAAAGATATAGCACAGCAACAATAGACGTGGCACAAACAAACACTTGTTTAAAAATAATCATATATCATTAACCTAGTTCAACTGTAATGCAAATAGGAAAATATTGAATTAGTTGCAATTATGTGAATAAATCATGTTAATATTACAGAACATGCACGTAGTGTATGTTCGGCTGAGCTATTCACAAATCACAACTTTGTTTAAACTATAAGCTCTTAAATGAATTGACAGAGGAAGCCGTTGTACGCTCATCGAATTTTTTAGCTAATTCCATTCAAATATAGAAGAAACAATTGGGCTACACTTATAACAATCAGTGTAAAGTCTTGGCACACGTGAACATCCACTGTATATTTGCCTTGTATGATGCTCATGTACATCATTAGGATTGATTAAGCCTACCTGAAGGTATAAGAGGGTGCTGCTAAGTTATGAACGCATTTATATATCATCATAACGCGACTTAACTCAAACATCTATTTTTAATCGCGGATAAAATTCGATACATTTTGACACCATTAAGATTAATCTGAATATGAACATTTTAAATGTCTTCTGTTTAAAAGATACTTTTCACAAATGTACAATCTATACCAAAAACAAACTCGTCCTTAAGCCCCCATCACACCAAACTAGTTCTCACTACGTTCTGGGACCGTCCTAGAAAATCGTAAAACGGGTTGTGGTCGGGGCAGAATGTGTACAAAAATGTCTTTAATACGATCCTAGTTCGTTCGTAAACAGTCCTCAATACGTCCATCTCGTTTGTTCCCCGTCCACAGTCAGTTCATATAAAGTTCAGATCGGGTAGATTGGGCAGTCCAAGCCAGTCCGTAGTCAGTTTAAACCCATTATTAACTAGTTCTACCTCGTTCCCAATACGTCCTAACCCATTCTAACTAGTTCGCCACTTGTTCTAACTAGTTTTTAACCCGACCACCCCGTTCAGAGCAGTTCAACTCTTCCTCATCTCGTTCTGAGTGCGTTCGAACGCGCTCCTAGAGCATGTGCAATCCCGTCCGGACTCGGGAATTATAGAAACCCAGAGCGTTCTCGCCATTCCTCATTCCCGTTCAACTTCAATGCTTTATAGGCTTTGCAGATCAAGACGTTCAAGGCAAGCACCTATCACACCAAACTAGTTCTCACTACGTTCTGGAAAATGTTGCCAAAAGGGCTCAAACCGTGTGTGAACGGAGTGAACGTATTAGCAACTATTTACGATCTTGTTAAGGACTTCATGGACGGGCTCGGACTGGCTTGGACGGGATGGGTGGTCTAGAACTTTGAGTCTGTTCAAAATTCTCCCCGTCCTGCAATTGGACGAAGTGACAACGTACTTAAAACGAGATGGACGTACTACGAACGGAATTGCCGTACTTCGATCCTACTTGAACGTGTTACCACGTGGTGTGCTCGAGCATCAATGAGGAAGAACGCGCTGGGTTTGTATAGCCCTCGAACCAGGACGGGATTGCAAAGCACGATAGAAGCGCGTTCGAACGCACTAAGAACAAGATGAGGACGAGTTGAACTGTCTCTGAAAAGGGTTGTTGGGTTATAAACTAGTTAGAATAAGTTCCGAACTAGTACAAATGGGTTTGGACTGCTTGGAAATATCAAATTTATCCGATCTGAACTTGATATGAACTGACTGTGGACGGGTACAGACGAGTTGGACGTATTGTGGACTGTTAATGAACGAACTAGGATCGTATTAGAGACATTAGTCCAGTCCGAGCCCGTCCATAAAGTCCTTAAACAGGTCGCAAACAGTTGCTATTACGTTCAACTCCGTTCGCACACAGTTTGAGACCGTTTGGCAACATTTTCGAGAACGTAGTGAGAACTAGTTTGGTGTGATGGGGGCTAATAGCCAATGAGTACATCGCGACAATGGCATGAGAGTGAGATGTATATAATCATAACGTAAAGTACTACCTACCCACATGCATGGAGCGGGTGTGAGAACTATAGGGTGCCTATAATCACAGTCAAACACTGAAGACTCAGAGTAGCGGTAACACAAATATGTAGGGATCACTCTGTGCTGGATATGCTAAATATTGCACTACTTACTATGAGTATGTTGTAATATACAAAATAGATGAATTATCAAGGCTAGTTGGCCTGCGACGGTCGGTTACAGGAGAACATTCTGATGATGGTGGCACGGAACAGAGGCTGTGACACGGCGTAGGATATAGGGTTCAGGAGGCTATTTCCATACTGCAGATTGTTGAAGACCTTGAAAACTTCAATTGACAGACCAGGTACGATGAGTCGAGGTTTGATACTGTAGATTAAAAAGATAACGCTAATCGGAGTCCATGTAAGTACGAAAGCGATGACGATGAGGAGGAGAGTACGAGTCGCCTTCGTCATGTCAGCCGTCGATTCTACGCGATGTGACGTTGATGTCTGAGTTGTTAGAAGGAGAAACAGACAGGGACAAAGAAAGAGAGAAAATCATGAGCACCGGATAGATTTTGAGAGGAACACAGCAAATAATATACATGCTTTAAAACCAATTCGATGCTTTTAGAGTGATATTTAGAGAAAATATTTAAGCTTTAAAGAGACGCCAAACACAAACAACTTCGTAGTATTCTAATTTTCTTTTTGAAAACTACTTTTGTTGTTACCACTCATGGGAGAGCAAAGGAAATTACCCCCTCAATGATTGACATTTAGAGATCAGTTCGTGAGAAAATTCTGTCGGCGAACAGCCTATATCGTTCGGTGTAATCGTTAGGGCTGCTAATACCTTCTTATTTATTTGTTGCAAAAGTTGGCCTTAGAAATGCTGGTAAGGAAACATGATCGCAAAGACAACTTAAGCGGGAATGCACTACCCCCTTTAAATAGCAAACAATGCCTCAGCGGTACCCGTTGATCCCCCATGCATGTTCCCCTTTTTCTTATGTTAAGTGAGAGCTGATTTGATGAGATAACTACCTGTCAGTGACCACGCTGAGAGATATAATCCCTCCTGGCCAAACTAGTGCAGACAGGCATTAAGAGAACTTTGAATGCCCTATTATACAGAATTCATGTTCAGATTTGTACGTTAACAGTTTTTTGTCATATTATCATGTTGGAATAGATGACGGACAAAGTTACTGAAGTCTTTGCTATCGTGTTATAAGAGGAAAATTCTGTAGATTACGTACCGATATTTCTTGGCCATTACGTGATGAACATGATGACACCATAGTGTCATCTCTGCTCCCCGTCTCTGTAATGTCACTAAATGAGCCTGTGAGCGATGTCGATGAAACGCTTAAAATCGTCATCTCAGTATCCTTGGCGGTGGAAAGGTTGCGGTCCGTTAAATCGGTCGACTTCTTGTTGTTCCGTCTTCTAACCGTCTTCTTAATCTTCAAATAGATTCTGACGTAGAGAACGGCGATGATGGCCAAAGGCAAGAAGAACATGGCCGCACTTTGGATCATATTCGTCAACGGACTGAAAAAGAACCGCCGAGAACAGTGGGATCCGTTGTCGTGATCGATGACGAACTCCCACACTGTGACGTACCCTATCCAGAACGAAAGTCCAATCACCCATGGCAGAGAGTTGATGATGATTGCCTTGCGCGTTGATCGAGAGATAAAATGGTTGATGGGATCATAGACTGCTTGATGTCGATCGGCACATATCACAACCATGTTGATGTTAGAAGCATTGACGATTCCGTAGAAGATCCCAGATATGACCTTACATGCATTTTGAGAAAACGGGTACCGTTTAATGTACGAGTACTCTACGACAGCTCCCATTCCGATTCCAACCAGCAGATCCAGTATGGTCAGGTTTATGATGAAGTAATTATTGTAGGTACGGAGACGTTTTTCTACTAAGAATGCGCCAAGACTGATGATGTTGGCAAGTACAATGAGCGCGAAAAAGACAGCGGAGAAGATGAGACTATTCAGGCTAAGTGCAGTTGTTCCAAAGGGATCCAAAGAATTAGTAGTGACATTCATGTATTCACTTGCATTCTGGATGTCAGTCCAAAACATGTCCGTTGAGTAGGTCTGTGTGCTATTAGAAATATCGGCCATGATCAATGTTGCACCTCACTCTGATTTGTCTGTGAATACTTCTCTTAACGAAAAGCAGAAGGTTATATACAGTCATATTTACATGCTATTTTCCTCAACGAATCGCAAGCGAGACGTAGAATTAAGTCAAGCTGCGGAAGGTTAAATGGTAACAGCAAGTTACAGAAATAAAATTGGCAATCACTTCTTATTCAAATTCTACAATATCTTTTCAAAGGCCGCAATATCCAGTGCAGTCTCTAAAAAGAGATGTTATCGACAGCGACATACTAAACGAACTCACCTACATATTATGTTTCAGTCCCTTGAAACACATTCGCGTGTTCATATGAAATTGACAGGGAGAAGTTTTATTTTGATTACCGATTCAATGTTCTTTTAGAGGTGACAATACCCCTTTCTCATCTTATTGAAATTTTGTTCCCTCAACATAACCATCGTGGCGCATATTGCAAGAAAATCCATTAAAGAAAACATATAATAGAGAAACACTTGTAATGACTACCTCAGGGAATTTTCGATCAGGAACGAGCGTACTCTGGACTCCAAGGGGAATGAAGAGTGTTGTGGTTAAGGAGAAAACACTAAATTATTGTCCTAAGCGACATGTTTTCACAAAATACAATATATTATAAACCTCTCTTTAGTATGTTGAATAAATCTAGTCATCTGATTGGTCGAAATCGGAGTCGTGATTTTAGCCATGCTCGCCTACCGGTCCATAGTTTTTTTAAAGTTTCCCGCATGCCCGCCTACCGAGCAATAGTTTTTTTCAAAGATGCCCGTTGCCCCGGGTAACGGACCGCATAAATACATTTTTGCTGAGATCACCATTGGTTTACATGTACAAAGTTTCATTCTGCGAGCGCGGATACCATACAAAACTTTTTGTGTGAGATTCCCGAATGATCGTATCACTCACGCAACTTTCCAGCGAAAATTTACAGACAGTGTCTCAGATTTTCTGTGATGTTTAACCAGTCTTTACTAAAGAAATGGATAAGGTAAGAATTGTTTATTTTTTTGTGAATTCTGTATATAAAAGATATATCGACAGCTTTAATATTCGAAACATTTATGTTTCTATACTGGCTCTCTTGGACGTTACATCCTGATATGACCCGGCGCGCCGAGGGGTCATATCAGGATGTAACGTCCCCTTGAGCGTATAGAAACAGCGATGCCTCTCATAGGGGTCATATCAGGATGTAACGTCCCCTTGAGCCTATAGAAACAGCGATGCCTCTCATAGCATATTCAATTGGTTTTCGACATTTGGACATTATTTTTGATGCTCATTCGGAAAATGAAGAAAAAATTGAGAAATTCTAAAAATAGATTTTTGATGACGTCACACTTCACCACTCTATATCTATGAAATAATTCATGTCATCTAAAAAAAAAAGAGATGCATTACATTTATATTGCTGGAAAGACTAGCAAGAACATTCTGCAAAATGATTATTTGTGTGTCCACATTTGGGGTAACTTAATATGCTGTAGATTACAGAAACTGCTCCCAGACCCCTCTAGCAGGGCGATCGGGCACGTTTACAGCGTAGGCGCCACAACTTGCCTTTACCATTTTCCTGCTTGGTACATTTCGAGCCCCCCCCCCCCTTTTTTTTTGGGGGGGGGGAGGGGAAATAGAATTGCTCAAACATTGACTAAGGGAAGAAATGCAAGAAAAGGCGAAGAAATTTTCACATAAATGTACAGTTTACGCATTCAGAATGTTTCATAAAGCAATTTAAGGTTCAACATTTTCCGAAACCCTTAAGCCGGCTCCGGACCCCACGCCGTAATGGCTTTGCTCTCGCAATTTTGCACATTTCACCCCCCCCCCCCCCCCTCTTCCACCCTTTGCAAAATCCTGGATCCGCCCCTGTTAGACATGATAGAAGAATTGAACATCTAGATGATGAGTGAGTAGGCTAAAGCTGATTCAAAAAATGATGAACCTTTATTGATTATTTTTTCTCTATTGAAATACAACCTTGAGTATGTCGTCCCTACTTTTTACCCAAATGTCATTTGATCAATAGAACCATTTAATCAGAAACCAATCTCGTATTTACTAGAAGAAATGAAAATATAGAATAGATAAAAAGAGGAGTAGAGAGTTAGAGAAAGAGGGGGAGGGAGAGATGGTGAGACTTGCATTGAAAAGAAGAAAAACGAAGCTCAATTTCAACAGAGACCTTTGGAAGTAAAGATCTTTTTCACCGATTGATTTTTTCGTAATAAGTATTTCTTAGAGGGTTTTTTAGAGACTTATATTTTTAATTCTTTGGTACTTCCGCAGTGCTGTGAGGCATACATTCGACGAAAAATTGTTTTTCCCCTTATTCTTTTTTTCTCATTTGATATCTTGCCTGCATCTATACTTCTTACTTCTACTTCTATTCTGCTACTTGTCAAAGCCTGTTCAGCATCTAGACAAGGGTTATGCTGCCGACGGTGGACGGCTGTGCAAATTTGTGCAAAATAAGTAAAAATGATGTATACACTCGGCGGAATGAAATCTCTTTCTCCCATTCTATTTTCTCATTCCATCGGCATCTTAATCGTTCTTTTAAAAGTAGATATACGATTTCACCTTATAATACCCCCTTTCATAGCCCTTCTTTTGGCGTCACACCGATGAAAATACCGAAGAATTTGCCCTTTAATATGTAAACAAATGTCAAACCGCCGCTTTCTCGCATGTGCCGTTCATACTTTACTCGCTGTGGCAAGCCCCGGCCGGAAGTGAAGACTTATTGCGTAACTGCTTTTTAGCTGCTGGTGCGCGCTTTGTATTTGAATTCGGCAGACAGTTGTGGTGCACGGTGCCACTGGCGTAAAAAACGCAGGGCCGTAAACACTTGTATCCGCCCATCAATGGCACGGCTTCTGGATGTCTAGAAGGAGCATAACGCCTCTTCTGGGAAATCTGTACCTCTCGTACATGCCTGTCGCGAAAAACCTGCTCTCGACGAAGCCCTCTGGCCACCCGATCGGCAATCAAGATTTGCAGATCGGCCATCATCGAAAATTAGAACAACTTTCAAATTTGGCGCGAAATTTATCACATGACATTACACATTTATGACTTAAGGGCGTAGGTCCCCTAGTTGATAAGCATATTAGCATATACATGCTTTAGCAGTCACGCAAAACAAACACTGGCAAATTATTATTCAATAAAATTTGAGAATGTATACTTATTATCTAGATCTATTAGGAATAAATCATTGTCAAAATAATTCCATAAATTGGGGTAAAAAAAAAAACATTCCAACGTTATGAGCGACAGTGTATATCGTAGGTCTACCATATTTCATGCTTCCAGATAAAATTGCACAATTTATTTCATAGCTAATGCCGTGACGACTACGATTGAATACAAGACAATGAAATAAAAATAACACTTTCGAACTAAATCACCCTATATCAGGCAATTCCAATAGCCTTGACATGTGTCCTAATTAAATGTTCGAACATGACAATGACGTATTACGTAATCCGAATATGATTTCTACTGGACATAGGCCTACGTAGGCTATTGAATTTTCCTTTGAGCTGATTTTTCGAAAATATTTGCGATCGCGTTAAATATTGAGTATAATAAAAGAAAAGAACCATGGGCACGAAAGAGATGGATACAGAGGTAACGTTGCCCGTATATTCTATTCAAATTCAAATCCGATGCTAAAATGGGAAATAAGTCTGTTTTCTCTTTGTTAAACGTGGTCTTTGGGTTTATCTGAAAGCGGAATATTATATATATATATGTTATATAATTACCTGAATACGGACCATGCAGATTCAAATGATGTCGTTTGCGTATCAGAGCCGAAAGCTGGCGCTACTACACAGCTTAACATAGGCATGTGAGAGTAGGAGAACTGTCTTTCTTTAACTTTTGTTTGAAAAAAAATATATATAGGGGAAAGAACCAACTCTTTCCACATCAACTTTCCAGTATTAATATAACTTGATCGGAGAGTGTGAGAGAAAGAAAAATGGAGAGAGAGAGAGAGAGAAAAAAAATTATGAAGAGGAAACTGATGAAGAATTCTAATAAATAGAAGTGTGAAATTGTCGAATTCTTTACGTAATGAAATAAAATATGCTCCATCGATTGATATTTTTAAGAAAACAAGATTAAAATTGTTTTTATTACAATTTTATGACCCTCATTGAACTATATCGCCCATTTATTCTCTACTCGTCATTTCTTTCTTTCTTTCTTTTAAAAATAGTTTTTTCTTCTTTTTTGTTGTTGTTGAAACAAATTTATTTTCTACTCGCCGACTCAAAATGTAATTTGATATATCATATTGTGCCCTCTCATGCATATCGCCTTTCTAATGCGCATTTCTCTTTCCTCATCTTCCTCGCAACCCCACATGCAGCTCATCCTTTTTGTACTATTTTCTGTAACCCCGATTTCTCACAACTTTTTTGGCATTGTCTACTTCTTGTATTGTGACCGTGTTCTCCTTTCTTTGTCATGTAAATAACTGTCTTGTCCCGTTTTCGTCTCTGTTGGCAGCCCCTTTTTGTCTTCCTGATTCTAGTTCCTTTTTGTAGTTACGAACTTGTTAATTTAATTACACTATTTTTGTTAACTAATATTTGAAGGGTCCACAATTGTACAAGCATTGCTTTTTAGTTCCAATATGTATTCCTTAATTTCTGTAAATGATTATAATTGATCTGTAATACTTTGTTTGAAAGAGAAATAGGCCTAATCTTGAATTTGAAATCGAAAAATTTAATTGAAATATCTTTTGTATCATCAGTATTATCATCCTTTACATCATCGTCGCTCTTATCTCTGATTGTATATAAATCATCTGTATTTTCATTGTTATCAACAAAATCTTCTCAAAAGTCTTTTTCAAAATCAAAATTATTGTCGTCATTTTCCCTTTCATGACCATCAATATAAACTAATCATAGTCACAATCAATCTCACATTCCTACTCAACATCATCATCATTTTCATCATCATCATTATCATTTTCATCATCATCATTATCATTTTCATTTTCATCATCATCATTATCATTTTCATCATCATCATTATCATTTTCATTTTCATCATCATCATCACCTCAAACTGCATTATTATTTATCATCATAATTTGGACAAACATTAACTCGGCTTACAAGAGTAATCATGATTTTAATCTAATTTCTATATTTTTTATTCAAATAAAAAGTACAGGCCAACAATTCTTATCATCATCATCGTCATTCGTATCATACGCACTGAAACATCTATAAAAGGGTACGTTGTTATATAATAAAACATAAAGACATCATCATCACCTCATACTGCATTATTATTTATCATCATAATTTTGACCAACATTAACTTGCCTTACAACAGTAATCATGATTTTAATCTAATTTCTATGTTTTTTATTCCAATAAAAAGTACAGGCCAACAATTTGTATCATACGCACTGAAAATATATCATAGGGTACGTTGTTATAGAATAAAACATAAAGACAAGCAAAGCATTTGTAATAGTATGCATAATCAGAGCAGTTAACGGCGTAACATAAGATTTAATACAAGAGCATTTTAGACAGTAAATTCAGGATTCTATACACCAAATCGTAAACTAGCGTTTGTCACAAATGAATCAAATATCCACGATCTTTTACATATTAACTAATTCACAAATTGTAGTAGCGCTTTTCTAAAATAACTACCACCAAAATAGTGTTGATACACTTAAGAACAAGAAAATCTATTCTTAATCGCGGATAAAAATCGATACATTTTGACCTCATTAAGATAAATCTGAACAGGAACATCTTAAATGTCTTCAGTTTTCACAAAACTAAATCTATACAAAAAAAAAATCGTCCTTTATTTTACCAATGAGTACATCGCGACAATGGCATGAAAGTGAGGTTTATATACGTAATACAATAACTACCACCAAAATAGTATTGATACACTTAAGAACAATATTTGTATTGATTTATTTATTTCGAATCTCTTGTCAGGGTAGCCGACTCACCAATAAGTAGTGGTCTTCCATGGGGCCCTGAATAAACAGGAACATATTTAAATCAAAAAGCATAACGTTTAACAGAACAGTTAAAATAAAATTCCATAGTACATTTATAAAGATTTAGCACAGCAATAATAGACGTGGCACAAACAAATACTCGTTTAAAAATAATCATATATCATTAACCTAGTTCAACTGTAATGCAAATAGGAAAATATTGAATTAGTCGCAATTATGTGAATAAATCATGTTAATATTACAGAACATGCACGTAGTGTATGTTCGGCTGAGCTATTCACAAATCACAACTTTGTTTAAATAGTCTCTTAAATGAATTGACAGAGGAAGCCGTTCTCATCGAACTTTTTAGCTAATTCCATTCAAATATAGAAGAAACAATTGGGCTACACTTATAACAATCAGTGTGAAGTCTGGGCACACGTAAACATCCACTGTATATTTGCCTTGTATGATGCTCATCATGTACATCATTAGGATTGATTAAGCCTATCTGAAGGTATAAGAGGGTGCTAAGTTATGAACGCATTTATATATCATCATAACGCGACTTAACTCAAACATCTAATCTTAATCGCGGATAAAATTCGATACATTTTTACACCATTAAGATAAATCTGAATATGAACATTTTAAATGTCTTCTGTTTAAAAGATACGTTTCACAAATGTACAATCTATACAAAAAAAAAACTCGTCCTTAAGCCCCCATCACACCAAACTAGTTCTCAGTACGTTCTGGAACCGTCCTAGAAAATCATGAAACGGGTTGTGGTCGGGGCAGAATGTGTAAAAAAAATTCTATAATACGATCCTAGTTCGTTCGTAAACAGTCCTCAATAGGTCCATCTCATTCGTTCCCCGTCCACAGCCAGTTCATATTAAGTTCAGAGCGAGTAGATTAGGCAGTCCAAGCCAGTCCGTAGTCAGTTTAAACCCATTATTAACTAGTTCTACCTCGTTCCTAATACGTCCAAACCCATTCTAACTAGTTCGCCACTTGTTCTAACTAGTTTTTAACCCGACCACCCCGTTCAGAGGCAGTTCAACTCTTCCTTTTCTCGTTCTGAGTGCGTTCGAACGCGCTCCTACAGCGTGTGCAATCCCGTCCTGACTCGAAAGTTATAAAAACCCAGAGCGTTCTCGCCATTCCTCACATATAGCTCCGTTTAGTCTCATTTCACAACGCCCCCTATCGTCAGAGTCAGCAGCCTAACATGTTAGCCTATGGAATTTTACCCCGAAAATCGTTAAAAATTCATTTTTTGTTTAAACGAAATGCACATCCACCCGACGTATGTTATCACTAGCTCTTTCATTGGAACCATCATGTCCCATTGACTTTTGAAAGTTCACCCACCGTAATTTGATCAATATAGGTTGCAAGCTCGTCATTACCTTTAATACACATTTGAAACAAGTCGAACTTTGGACTCAGTTTGCCAAGCGATTTTAAGATTATAGGTCAAGCACACGAAGTATAAGAAGCATGAGTTATCATAGATCACTTCTGCTTGGTTCATTATGTCCATTTCATCCGAACCCCCACCGTCATTTTCCCATTTAGTAAAAGCAAACATTTTTGGAAATTTCTTGGAAATATCAAGTTTATCCGATCTGAACTTGATATGAACTGACTGTGGACGGGTACAGACGAGTTGGACGTATTGTGGACTGTTAATGAACGAACTATGATCGTATTAGAGACATTAGTCCAGTCCGAGCCCGTCCATAAAGTTCTTTAACAGGTCGCAAACAGTAAGTTGCTATTACGTTCAACTCCGTTCGCACACAGTTTGAGCCCGTTTGGCAACATTTTCGTAGTGACCGTAGTGAGAACTAGTTTGGTGTGATGGGGGCTTTACCAATGAGTACATCGCGACAATGGCATGAGAGTGAGGTTTATATAATCACAACGTAAGTACTACCCACATGCAGGAAGCGGGTGTGAGAACTATAGGGTGCCTATAATCACAGTCAAACATTGAAGACTCAGAGTAGCGGTAACACAAATATGGAGGAATAACTCTGTGCTGGATACGCTAAATATTGCACTACATAGTTACTATGAGTATGCGGTAATATACAAAATAGGTGAATTATCAAGGCTAGTTGGCCTGCGACGGTCGTTTACAGGTGAACATTCTGATGATGGTGCCACGGAACAGAGGCTGTGACATGGCGTAGGATATAGGGTTTAGGAGGCTATTCCCGAACTGCAGATAGTTGAAGAAGGTGAAAGCTTTATTTGACAGACCAGGCACGATGAGTCGACGTTCGATACTGTAGATTAAAGTGATTACGCTAATCGGAATCCATGTCAGTACGAAAGCGATGACGATAAGGAGGAGAGTACGAATCGCCTTGGTCGTGTCAGCCGTCGATTCCACACGATGTGACGTTGATGTCTGAGTCGTTTGAAGATGAAACAGACCGGAACCAAGAAAGAGAGAAATAGAAAGAAAGAGAAAGAGAGAAAATCATGACCACCATAGATTTTGATAGGAACATATATTGCGAAAAATATACATGCTATAAAACCAAATCATGCATTTAGAGTGATATTTGATCTTGCAATGGAATCTATTCAAACTTTTAAAAGACACCAAACACAAACAATAATAATAATATAATATTTAATTTTTATATAGCGCTTAATACACATGTAAACGTAACCTTTCAATTTTCTTTTAGCGCCAACTGCATATTACTTTCGTAGTCACATGGAAGAGCGAGGGAAATTATCCCTCTGAATGACTGATATTGAGAGATTTTGTGAGAAAATGTTGTCAGCAAAGAGCCTATCGTTCGGTGTAATCGCTAAGGCTGCTAACCTTTTTATATATTTGATTCCAAAGATGGGCTTAGAAATGCTGTTATTTAAACATGATCACAAAGACAAATTAAAGCGGGACTGCACTAGTTGTAGCCTTTCGCCCTCTATATAGCAAAAAAGCCTAAGTGGAACCCGTTGATCCCCCATGATCCCCTTTTTCTTATGTTATTTAAGAGCTGATATGATGAGATAACCACCCGTCAGTGACCAAGCTGGGAGGTCTAATCTCTCCTGGCCAAATTAGTACAGACAGGCTTTAACTTATCATACAGAAATCATGTTCAGAATTGTATTTTAACATTTTTTATCATATTTTCATGTTAGAATAGGCGACGGACAAAGTTATTAATGTCTTCGTATCGTGTTATAAGAGAACAATTCTGTATATTACGTACCGATATTTCTTGGTCACTCTTTCTGATCTTGGTCTCATTACGTGATGAAGGTGATGATACCCACGTATCATCTTTGCTCCCTGTCTCTGTAATGTCACTAAATGAACCTGTATGCGATGTCGACGTAACGCCTGCGCTCGTGATCTCGGTATCCTTAACGGTGGAAAGGTGGAGGTTCGTTAAATCAGTCGACTTCTTGTTGTTCCGTCTTCCTACCGATTTGCGAATCTTGATGAAGATTCTGACATAGAGAACGGCGATGATGGCCAAAGGTAAGTAGAACATGGCCGCACTTTGGATCATATTCGTCAACGGACTGAGAAGGAACCGCTGAGTACAGTTGACACCGTTGTCGTGATCGATGGCGAACTCCCACACTGTGACGTACCCTATCCAGAACGAGAGTCCAATCACCCATGGCAGAGAGTTGATGATGATAGCCTTGCGCTTTGATCGAGAGATATAATGGTTGATGGGATCATAGACCGCTTGATGTCGATCGGCACATATCACAACCACGTTGATGTTAGAAGCATTGACGATTCCGCTGAAGATCCCAGTTATGACCTTACAGGCATTTTGAGAAAACGGATACCGTTTAATGTACGAGTACTCTACGACAGCTCCCATTCCAATTCCAACCAGCAGATCCAGTATGGTCAGGTTTATGATGAAGTAATTATTGTAGGTACGGAGACGTTTTTCTACTAGGAATGCGCCAAGACTTATGATGTTGGCAAGTACAATGAGCGCAAAAAAGACAGCGGGAAAGATGAGATTCCTTAGATTAGGTTGAGTTGTTCCAAATGGATCTAAAGATTGAGAAGTGACATTCATGTATTCACTTGCATTCTGGATATCAGTCCAAAACATGTCCGTTGAGTAGGTCTGCGTGCTATTAGAGATATCGGCCATGATTAATGTTCCACCTCACACAGATTTGTATATACTAAATACTTCTACTAACGAAAAGCAGAAGGTTTTATACAGTCATATTTAGATGCTATTTTTCTCAACGAATCAGAAGCGAGATGTAGAATTACGTTAAGCTGCGGAAGGTTAAATGTTAATAGCAAGTTACAGAAATGAAATTGGCAATCACTTCTTATTCAAATTCTACAATCTCTTTTCAAAGGCCGCAATATCCAGTGCAGTCTCTAAAAAGAGATGTTATCGACAGCGACATATTAAACGAACTCAACCTAGGTATTATGTTTCAGTCCTTGAAACACATTCGCGTGTTCATATCAAATTGACAGGGAGAAGTTTTATTTTGATTACCGATTTTATGTTCTTTGAGAGGTGACAATACCGTTTTCTCATCTCATTGAAATTTAGTTCGCCCAACAAAACCATCGTGGCGCTTATTGAAAGAAAATCCATTAAAGAAAACATATAATAGAGAAACTCTTGTTAATGACTACCTCAGGGAATTGTCAATCAGGAACGAGCGTACTCTGGACTCCAAGGCGTATGAAGAGTGTTGTGGTTAAGGGGAAAACACTTAATTATTGTCCTAAAAATTAAAAAAATCTTTTCACAAAATACAATATATTATATACCTCTCTTTAGTATGTTGAATAAATCTAGTCATCTGATTGGTCAAAATCGGAGTCGTGATTTTAGCCGTGCTCGCCTACCGGTCCATAGTTTAAAAGTTGCCAGCATGCCCGCCTACCGGGCAATAGTTTTTTTTTAAAGATGCCTGTTGCCCGGGTAACGTGCCGCATAAATACATTTTTGCTGAGATCACCATTGGTTTACGTGTAAAAAGTTTCTTTGTACGAGCGCGGATAGCATACAGTGCTTTTTGTCTGAGATTCCCGATTTTCCTGCTTGGTACATTTCACGCCCCCCTCCCCTCCAAATAGAATTGTTCAAACTTCGCTATTGATTTTTGGAAGAAATGCTCTATAGAGAATGTTCCATAGAGCATTTTAAGGCTCAAAGTTTACCGGAACCCTTAAGCCGGCTACGGACCCCACGCCGTAATGGCTTTGCGCTCGCAATTTCGTACATTTCACGCTCCCCCCTCTGTTTTGGTACAAAATCTTGGATCCGCCCCTGTTAGACATGATAGAAGAATTGAACATCTAGATGATGAGAGAGAAGGCTAAAGTTAATTTTTTTTTAAATGATGAACCTTTATTGATTATTTTTTCTCTATTGAAATACATCCTCTGCGAATTTCTAAAGTTTCAATTACTGATGAAAAAGATGTTTCCTTGAGTATGTCGTCTCTCCTTTTTACCAAGATGACATGTGATCAATAAAACCATTTAATCAGTAACTAATAGCATATATACTAGAAGAAATGAAAATATAGAATAGATAAAGAGAGGGGTAGAGAGATAGAGAGAGAGGGAGGGAGAGATGGTGAGACCTGCATTGAAAAGAAGAAAACCGAAGCTCAATTTCCTTTGACCTTTGGAGGTAAAGATCTTTTTCACTGATTGAATTTCACGTAAAAAAGTGTTCTTTTGTTTTTTTAGAGACTTATATTTTAAATTCTTTGGTACTTCCGCAGTGCTGTGAGGCGTACATTCGACGGAAAATTGTCTTTCTCCTTATTCTTTTTTCTCATTTGATATCTTGCCTGTATCTATACTTCTACTTCTACTTCTATTCTGCTACTTGTCAAAGCCTGTTCAGCATCTAGAAAAGGGTTCTGCTGCCGACGGTGGACGGCTTGTGCGAATTTGTGCCAAAGTATTTATACATAAGGTACAAGACTAGTGAAAAATGATGAATACACTCGACGGAAGGTAATCTTTTTCTCTTATTCAATTTTCTCATTTCATCTGCATCTTTATTGTTCTTATTAAAAATATATAAATTTTTACCTTAGAATACCCCTTTCATAGCCCTTCTTTCGGCGTAACACCGATGAAAATACCGATAGAATTTGCCTTTTAATATTTAAACAAATGTGAAACCGCCGCTTTCCCGCAGGTGCCGTTCAAACTGCCGGTGAAATTCACTCGCTACAGGCAAGCCCCGGCCGGAAGTGAAATATTATTGCGCAATCGCTTGTTAGCTGCTGGCGCGCACTTTGAATTTGAATGCGGCAGGCGTGCACTGAGGTAGTGATCAGGTTAAATATTGTTTTGTTTACCGTTTGGTCTAATGATTATATATAATTTTCAATAAATATATTATCATAGAGATATATATTAATTTGGATTTTTGTTTTAAAGCTTATGATTATTAATGTGAAATACTATTTAAACGAATCAATTTAGGCCACTGACGTAGAGGTCAGTGATTTAGGCCCGCGTCCCATCTAGCAATTGCAAGCAGCATGTTCACGCACATATCATGCACATGTATTAACAAAACGTCAACAATCACAACTAGCTGCTAGCCGGGTTCCGAAAAAGCGCGCGTACACGGAACATGAACGTCCTTTGATAATTTGTATCGGTGTTTTCCCCCCGTTTTTCTCCGAACCCGTTCATAGTGCCCGTTTCATCGGAGTCGCACTGATAGACAGGCGCTGACCCACGGGGGGGGGGGGGGGGGCAACAGGCCCGGGACCCCCCCCCCCCCCCCCTCCCCCCACATAAAAAAACAGGTTTTAAAAAATGGTACGTTAATTTAACCTATTTAAAACAAGAAATGGAAAATGGAAATGCACCTGGCACAAAAACAAAGATAAGTGAGAAAAAGACGAAAACAAATATATATATATATTTTTTACAAAAGGGGGATGTTCAAAATAAAATGAGTAAAATTTTAGCTGTGTTGAGTTGAAGAAACCTATTTTTACAACAATCATATACCGCATCAAGAGCAAGCTGAAGATCACTTTCAGTTTGTGCAAGAATTATTGTACCGTCTGCATACAGTAATGTAAAACGCCTGAGAAAAACATCTATACCGTTTTGATACGCAGCTGCATCAATTTTGTCAGGTAGAACATCTACTCCTCCGAAATTTTCGCAAAGGAATTGTTTAAAGTCACTTAAAATGAGGGCGAAAAGCATCTGAGATAACAATTTCTGCTTGTCGTACACCCATGTTACAATCAAATAAAGAAGACTTTTCTGATCCAGAAATTACGCATATCTAAGCCTGAGCATGATTATGCTTAATTGCATTGAAAAAATTACCATCAACATTATTCATAAGTAATTTATTCCAAAGAAAATTCCTGTCAATCAAATCAAATGCCTTCTCGTAGTCAATAAATGCATAATAAACCCTCTCTTTTGAAGAGAGATATAAATCGATCACTGAATGGAGAACGAAAATATGATAAAGCGTTGAATGACCATTTCGAAAACCAAGTAATTTATGATCTTCGAGATAAGACGTAAGTCGCTTATATTCAAGACTGCTGTAAATAGCTTGTCAAGACAAAGAAGCAACGTTATTCCTTTTTAGTTTTGGGATCACTAGGATATCCTTTCTTCTGATAAAGAGGGTGAATTAACTCTATTGTCCATTCCGATGATACAATTCCACTTTCAAATACAATGCTACATAACCTAACGATTACTGATAAAAACAGAATTTGTGCTACACTTCAAAAATTCATTTAGAACTAAACCATCGACATGTGCTTTACCGTTTTCAGCCTATTTAGTTGATGTATTTTTTCTTCCCTGGTTATAAAACGATTGATACTATGATTGTTCGAATAAACTTGGTCAGGTTGAAATATTTCTGCATTATCTCTATGATTTTGGCATAGACTCCGAAAGTGAATTTCAATTGTTCATTACTTAAACCATTAGCTAAATTAATAATTTTCCAATATGCTCATGGCTGATGGCTTTTAAGATTTCTGAATTCACCGTGGATTTTTATTTCAAAGTTTTTTTGACCGAATAGCTTTTTATACATTTTTTAAAACTTAGTATATTCATTTTCAATACTATCAGATTTGTCAATCTTCCTAAGATTTGTTTAGATAAAAATACTGAGCCCTTAACCATGCTCCATTTCGTCCAGATTGACAAGATTTCCACTTAATGATTTCCATAGGTTTTTACAATTTCGCTTCTTTGTTTTGGCCGCCGTAAGGTAAACATTTTTTAATAAACAAGCTAATTATCGATTAATTCCTGATCAACCTGAATGTCGTGGCCATCCAGACGATCAACAACATAATTTATATTTTTGACTAGACTCAATGTTAGAAGCCTGAAAATCCACAGTTTCGCAAAAATCGTTATCAGAATCATTTCTGTGGTCTGAGTAAACATGCGCGCGCGTGCGGGTGTGTACGTGTGCAGTTAGGTTTTTACCGACGCTTATCAGTCAGAATAGTGTAATAACTTTTGGGAATTCCTTTAAAAGAAAATGGGAAATTTAAAGACTCCAGGGTATATGTTTAGTCTAGCCTCAATTAATGCTCACGCAAGCCCTGCTGGAAAGAACACACTCATTCACACTCATTCACAGTGTGAATCATAGTGTGAATCACAATGTGAAATCACAGTTCACACTGTGAACACAGTGTGAAACACAGTGTAATTCACACTGTGAATGAGTGTGAATGAGTGTGTTCTTTCCTTTTCCGGTTATCCACACTGTGATCCACAACGTGAAAAACGCGCCCAATTTAACATTGTGGAGCACACTGTGATTCATGCAGGGTGATTCACACTGTGAATGAGTGTGAATGAGTGTGTTCTTTCCAGCAGGGAGACCAGGGCCAAGTCATACACAAATTCAATTGCAGTCTCTAAGAGAAAGGAGTTATCGAACAATGATTTTTAAGTAAGTGATGTTTATTCACAAGAAACATGAAGGTGATATCCAATATATTTACTTGCCACAACCTAATAACAGCTACATTTAACTCACATTTATACTGGTTCTTGCCCTTTGGCTTTAATGATGTCCCCAAGCAACATCCTCCTAGCTCCTTCTAACTCTAACTTAGTTCTAACAAAATCGGTCTGCCTCAAAACTTCCTCGGCTCCAAACTTTTTACACACTTCCAAAACCCCTGCCCAATCAGGGCTAGTCTCCCAATTCAGACCTCCCTTTTTAAATCGTTCGAGCATCCAATTTCTGTAACACTGATTATTCAAATTAGTCTGATCTGGGAACCGACCTTTAAAGGGGGTGTAGCATGACGAGCACTGACGTACCGGTGGGGGGGCTTGGGGGGGGGCGCCAGCCCCCCCCCCCCCAAACGAAATTCAACCATGACTTATTTTCAAAATTCCATACAAGTGATTTATAAATGTTCGTGATATCACTTGATTTTCAACAAAATGCGCGTTTTTTCCATTTTTGTTGCAAAGTGATACATTCCCAAATAACCAGGAAGAGCATATGTTTTTTATAGTCACTAATGGGCCACTAACAGTAACACTAGTAGAAAATTCCTTTCCAGAAGCTCCTGCGACAAGCACTAACCACCACTCGGGCTGTGCCCCGGCCACGCACCCCCCCCCCCCCCCCCCACTCAGTGTTATTTAGGGTACGCATATGCGTGTTCCAAGCACCCCCCCCCCCCCCCCCATTTTCAGCATAAGTCCGGTGTGTAAAGTCAATACGGGCAGATCTTTTTCTTTGTTACGAGCCATAGATTTTGGAAACACGCAAACGGTCCCTCCGTTCCCGGAGTGGGGGGGGGGGGGGTGGCTATATTGCATGCACAGATTTGCGAACGAACGTTCGATACGTACATCATGTAACACTGCATATGTAGTGGGGAAACTGTTTTCAGACAAGGATTAAAAGTAGAGAACGGTACAATGAATCGTCTTCTTTCCCTAGGACTAATAGTAATAATTTAATGAGACATCAAAGCTTCTGCGCTTCGCGCGGGATGGGCGAAAATGATTTCAGACAAGGATTAGAGTAATAATTAAATGAAACGTGAAAGCTTTCGCGCATCTCGCGGGAAACTGAATTCAGACAAGGACACGATACAACGAATCGTCTTCTTTCTCTAGTAATTTAATGAAATGTGAAAGGGATGGGCGAAAATGAATTCAGACAAGGATTAAGAGTAATAATTTAATGAAACGTCAAAGCTTCCGCGCTTCACGCGGGAGGGGGAAAACTGAATTCAGACAAGGACACGATACAACGAATCGTCTTCTTTCTCTAATAATTTAATGAAACGTGAAAGCTTCCGTGCTTTGCGCGGGCTGGGTGAAAATGAGTCATATAAGGACTAAGAGTAATAATTTAATGAGACATCAAAGCTTCTGCGCTTCGCGCGGGATGGGCGAAAATGATTTCAGACAAGGATTAGAGTAATAACTAAATGAAATGTGAAAGCTTTCGCGCTTCACGCGGGAGGGGGGAAACTGAATTCAGACAAGGACACGATACAACGAATCGTCTTCTTTCTCTAGTAATTTAATGAAACGTGAAAGGGATGGGCGAAAATGAATTCAGACAAGGATTAAGAGTAATAATTTAATGAAACGTCAAAGCTTCCGCGCTTTACGCGGGAGGGGGAAAACTGAATTCAGACAAGGACATGATACAACGAATCGTCTTCTTTCTCTAATAATTTATTGAAACGTGAAAGAATGGGCGAAAATGAATTCACACAAGGATTAAGAGTAATAATTTAATGAAACGTCAAAGCTTCCGCGTTTTACGCGGGAGGGGGGAACTGAATTCAGACAAGGATTAAAAGCCGAGAACGGTACAATGAATCGTCCTTTTCCCTAATGATTAAATGAAATGTCATAGTTTCTGTGCTTCGCGCGGGAGGGGCGAAACAAGAATTAAGAGTCGAGAACGTTACAACGGATCGTCTTCTTTCTCTAATAATTTAATGAAGTGTCAAAGCTTCTGTGATTCACGCGGAAGCGGGAAAACTGAAAAATAACTTAGTTATGGGGCTTTCACATATACACTCCGGGGCCCGTACGGCGAGTAAAAACAGACATTTTGGGAATTTTCGGCCGGTGTCCGGCCGGCTGCCGTAAAGTTCCTACGGGCGCCGGGACAGTTTTTTATACCGTACGGGCACCGTGGTGCTGAGTTGGCTGCTCCCAATATTCCCGGCGTTTTTATCTGACCGTTAGGCCGTAGAAAGCCCGTAAAGAGCCCGTAGGGCACCTTACGGGTCCCGTGCGGGCTCCGGACGGTGCCCGGACGGCCCCTCACGATTTCGGGGGTCAATTCTCATGAAATATCTTTACGGGCGCCTTGCGGTGCTCAAGGGTTCCGTACGTGTACCCTACGGCGCCCTCACGGGCACCTCAAGAGCCCCGGGTGATATGCACAACAATAGGCGTCTGCCGTCCGGGGGCAATTTAAAATGAATATTGCCCGTGCGGGTCCCTCACAGCGGCTTCTAGAAATGTACAACGCAGTTTTAAATACAGGAGATGCGGATACTCTACAGAGTGAGTCACAAAAAATGTGCCAATTTTTAAAAGTTGTATTGTTTGAAGTATGAATACTTAATCATGAGTTTCATGATACGTCTTGATAGAGTTATCCTCCCAGTACATTGAGGTACCATTTTCATTTGAATCTCTGCATGCATGACTGAACATCAGACAATCTTTACAAGACTGCCAGATCTCACTTGCGCCAAGTTGCTAGGTGAGGAATAAAATATTGTTTTGAACAAAGATTAATTATCCAATTATCCAGACAGACAAAAAATACAAATACACACACACGCACACACACACACGCACACACAACACACACGGTGACCATTGTTTCATAATTGGCCCTTTTCTGATTGAGCATTGATTTTTATCAAGATCGCTGAATGTTTAAGTGGCATAACCCTACAAATCTGTCCCTTTTGTACACATTCACTACCACCATCATGTCATCATCATCATCATTGTCATCATCTTAATCTTCATCATCATCATCATCATCATCATCATTAACATCATCATCATCATCATCATCATCATCATGAAGCACAACATCCGCCAATACGCACCAAGAGGACAGCGGCCACTCAACTTTTCGTACGATAACAAGAATTCCCGACAAAAAGTAACAATTTGGGTAGGCCTTGTCGGGAATGGAATGCTCATTTGTGTGCGTGTGCCTTTGCATATGTGTGTGTGTGCGTTTGTGTGTGTGTGTAATAGAATGTGTGTGTGTTGGTGTGTGTGCGCGTGTCTGACTGCGTTTGTTCAATGCACTGTTTTATTCCTCACCCAGTAACTTGGCGCAAGTGAAATCAATCAGTCTTGTAAAGATTGTCTGATATTCAATTTCAATTCAATTTCAATTTAGTATTTATTGTCCATTTCTGGATTTTGATTCAGTGATGCATGCAGAGATTCAAATGAAAATGGAACTAGATGTATTGGGAGGATAACTTTATCAAGATATATCATGAAACCCATGATTATATATTCATACTTCAAACATTACAACTTTAAAAAGTGGGACATTTTTTCTGACTCGCTCTGTAGTTCAGTGCACCGCACGGCACCCGGTCGGGCGCCTTGAGGATCCCGGCCGGCCCCCGACAGGGCAACTTCCGAGAGCCATCGGTACACCTGCTCATCGGACGGAGCCCGTAAGGTTACCGGTCGGCACTCGGCCGGCACCCTTACGGGCGCCTTGCATTTTACTCGACCATTTTCTCAGGGCACCTCCCGGGCGCCGCAGAATATGTGACCACACATGCCGTAGAAATGAAAATCGGACGGTTCCCGTACGGTCTCTAAATCCACGGCAAGCCGCCGGGTAGGGAAAATCGTACGGGGCCCGGTTTCGTCACCTTCACCCCTCTCATTCACTATGCTCACTCACTCGGGCTTGGGGCAGTCCCCCCCCCCCCTCCCGATAAAATTCAAACGTGGTTTATTTCTAATTCGATACCAGTGACTAATTTACAAATGTTGCTGAAATGACATGATTTTTCCCTGAGCTTCCGGGGGCTCTGCCCCCTGTACCCCACCAAGGGCCCTAAGGTGGGCCCCTGGTTGCTCAGCTGACCATAATTAAATGCCTAAAACACTTGAGCTTTCGGGGGCTCCGCCCCCTGTACCCCACCAGGGCCCTAAGCGTGCCACTGGATGCTCATCTGACCATATTCAAAACCCTAAAACCCCGAGCTTCCGGGGATCCGCCCCTAGCCCCAACCAAGGGTCCTAAGGCGGCCCCAATGCCTAAAACCGCTGAGCTTCTAGGGGCTTCGCCACCTGGACCCTACACCGATTAGTGACCTGCATGCAAGTGTCACAAATAAGGTATCAAAATATGCTCATCTGACCCTTATGAAATGCCTTAAAACTTCACGGGGCTCTGCCCCTTGACGCCCGCCGGGGCTTTGCCCCTGGACCCCACGCCAATTTACGCCCCACTTGCTTTGCTCTATCTGATCGCAAATACTTTAGCCCCGCCCCCGCCCCCCCCCCCCCCACTTCCACTTTGAAAAACGTTCCGAGGGGCCTGCATGTAACATGTAAGAGCGGTGATGATGCGGATTTTTTTCTCCCCCCCCCCCCAACAAGAATAAAACGTTTTTGCTCATTACGTCACTCCTCCCTCGTTCCTCGCATTTCGTCCCCCCCCCCCCCCCCGGTCATGAAAAGAAATCGCAGCCCCTGCTCCTGATAACAACACAGTTTATACACTCAAGATAGTTTTTGCTAGTACTACTGGTGAAGTACCGGACCACCGTCTCTGTGCATCATGCAGCAACGAAGCATACACAACGTCTCAGGACATGACATATCACTTGTCTCTAGCTTCTAACCAATCAGAAGGCCTCATGTTTTTTTCCCGGGAAGTGCCGGTGGACAATAATGCGCCAAATGTGGTTCTCAAATTGCAAAAGAACCCTACTCTTGGAGGGGGTAGGAGAAAGCAATTTTACGTCATATTACTCCAGGAAGTGCCTGAAAATGCGCCTAATGTTGTTCTAAAATTGCAAATGCTTCCTACTCTGGGGGGAGGTGAAACCCTCCCAGACCCACCCCAGCTTGATCGCTCCGCCCCCCCCCCCCCCCCCCACTCCGTGAACGGAGGGATACCATGCGTGTTCAAAAACTCTCCGGCTCGTAACAAAAGAAAGAGGTCTACCTCTATTGACTTTACACACCGGACTCTTGCTGAAAAAAGGGGGGGGGGTCGCTGGGAACACGCATAAGCGTACCCTAAATAACATTGAGTGGGGGCCGGGCTCCGCTTCCTCGCCGCTGAAGCCTCGCTCTGTCGCTTCATCGTTTTACATATATTTCACCCCATGCCATGTTGTGCCCCCCCCCCCCCCCTCCCCGGTAAGAAATTCCTGGATCCTCCACTAATGCCCATACCCCTTTAACTGCGGGGCTCTACCCCTTGACCCCCGCCTGGGCTTTGCCCCTAGACCCCACTTTGAAAAACGTCCAGCGGGGCCTGCATGTAAGAGTGGGGTGGTGCGGATTTTTTTTTTGTCAGCCCCCCCCCCCCCCCCCCCCCAAACGTTTTTGCTCATTACGCCACTGATGACGAGACTACGTGACTTTCCCCTGGCCTGACTCGGGGCCGATCGGGTATAACAACATGCGCGAAACCGAAGCGTGAGGAGAACTCCGGTTTGTTTCGCGAACGCTGCGCTAGCGCGCTGACTAGACTAGTCTGCAGGCACAGACCCTGGTCAGTCGTAAAAGTGAGTCTGCACTATAAGACTACCATAGGCCATGTACTGTAGCTGCTCCTGACACAACCAGTAGGTAGCTGGGCTAGACTTCTCTCAAGGCACAATGATTTTTTGATTAAGTGTCAAATTAGGGTCTGTGCCTGCAGACTACGCGCTGACCATGTAAAGTACCGTTAATCAAGTCCATTGGAACCAAGACTAGTCAGAATCAGTTTGTGGATGAAAACTGTGGGTTGATCATACCGCTGGACAAATACGCATTATGTTAATGTTTTTATTCATTTTTGTTTGGCAACCAGTCAGATTTGACTTTTTTGCCACAAATATTCATTGTAATGCTATGAAATAAAACCTCCTAAGCTTAAAAAAAATAATAAAAAAAATCTTCTTCTTTTTTTAATGCCAGCATTAACATTTTAAAATTGAAAATACCACAACGTCCTCAAATGTTAACTTCACACGGATCCCACGTGTGTGTGCGTGTGTTTGTGTGTTTGTGTGTGTGTGTGTGTGTGTGAGAGAGAGAGAGAGAGGTGTATATGGGAGAAAGAGAGAAAGAGAGAGAGAGGTGTGTGTGGGAGAGAGAGAGGTGTGTGTGTGTGTGAGAGAGATGTGTGTGTGTGTGTGTGCGCGTGTGAGAGAGAGAGAGAGAGAGAGAGATGAAATAGAGAGAGAGTGGGGAAGAAGTGAAAGAGATTTGCAAGGTGCAAGTACATTGTACAAGAAGACGAAACCAATTGGTATTTTGACATCTACTGCAGATTTCCATTACAGTCATACAAAACAAAACAACGACAAAAGAGAACAAATGGCAATTGCAACCCTTTTTTTTTTTGGAAGAAAAAAAATAATGGGAGCAATAGAATAATCGCAGATTGAGCATGATTAGACGGAGAAAAAAAAACTGGGAGAACATTACATGATTTCCAATGTTATAAATAAAACAGACTTTAGTATGACAGCGTAATGTTCTCCATGTAAAACTGCACCTGCACATTTAGAATATTAATACTACTCAGTTATTGTCTGCAACCATGGCGACACAATCTTCGGGCTTTATACAAATCAGTAATACCTCACTGCTTTTATATTTTCCTATAACAAGTATTAAATCTCGGCTCGTTGGTGCATGTATAACACTCTCGTTTATGATCACGATATGATTTATTGTCAAGGCGGGGATGAAAGTAATTGCCGTCTTCAGTTATGTGGTATAGTCTGTCCCTGTATTGATTCAATTCAATTCAATTCAATTCTGGTTTTATTGTAAATAAAAACATACTGAATAAAAAGTACGGAGACTCATACAATTCAGTTTACAAATTATAAATACATACAAGAATAAAGAAATCAATACTTTTGGCCATTTTTTTTATATTAATTACTGATTCTAATGAACTAAACAACTAATTGCAACTAATACATGTTCTAATTGTGCAATTAAAACGTTTAAATAGTAAAAAAAGTAAGTTGTTACCATTTTCTAAATGTCATATGCAATTTTGTAATACACTTTCAAATTAGTAAGTAGTCTTTTTTAAACCTAGTTAACATTTATTTAAAAATATATTTATATATAGATGATTATCCGAGAGATATGATAATTCAAAATATACAATTTATGTTTACTTACAGAGTATAGTCCTATCATTTTACAGGTAGTATGGAATCTGATTTAATCTGATTAATTGGCATGACAAGAAATTAATTAATTACATCTTGGTCACATATGGTCATAATATTGAGTGAAAATATCTATAGATTTGAAATCAGGATTCGTGTGAAGTGGGGAATGGGAGACTGCCTGTAACGTTCTGTTCTCATTTTGGGGGTATTGAGCTGGAGAGAGTTGCGGAGAGTGCGTCGTGAGATAGTTTGTCTGGTTTCAGGTAAGAGATGGCGGTGGCGGTCTGAGATCAGCAGGGACTTAGCAAACTTTTCGCAAAGAACAGAGCGTCGTTCAGACAGTCTGACAACACTCAACGACTGCAGAAGTTGAGCATAAGACATTGTGTCGGGAAATGTACCAGTGATAATACCCAATGCTCTCCTCTGCAGTCGCTCAATGCTGTTTACTTGGACAACAGTTAAACTAGATGACCAAACGGGTACACCAAATTCAAGACACGGACGAATGTACATCATGTATATCAATACCAAGTCCCGAGTGTTGACATCGTTCCTTTTCAGTTTACTCAGTACATATAGTTTGCGTGATGCGTTTTTGACGATGGTTTTGATGTGTAGATCCCATTTAAGATTATCTTGGATTGTTATACCAAGTAATTTCATATAAGATACCACTTCAAGCTGTTTACCATTGATCTCCAAATGGGGGGCAGGCGGTGCATTACGCAAGAATGAGATCAGCATGGTTTTGCACTTGGGCCTCATGTCGTTTATTTCACACCAATCAACAAGATAATCAATGTGTGTTTGTAACTGCGGAGGGTCCGACTTGTTGACAACCTCTAGAAGGCTTAGATCATCAACATATTTCCAGCGGTTTTCTGTAGACAACGCGGCATCATTAACCATTATCAGGAAAATAATGGGTCCTAGTTTAGTTCCCTGAGGAACACCACAAGTGAGGTGGGAAAGATTTGATGTAACCCCGCGATAACGAACAGTTTGCGTTCTTTGCGTCAGGAAACTACAGATAGTCGGGAGAATGGAGCGGTCAACTCCTATGTCAATCATTTTTCTGATTGCTGTGACATGGTTGATATGATCGAAAGCTTTACTGAAATCGATCATGCATATATAAGTTAACATACTTCCCAGGTCGGTCAATTCCCCGATGAGCATTATCCAAGAGACTGATTAAGTAATGGCAAATTGATGTTCCGGGCATGTTCCCAAACTGTTGGGGATCAATAGCATGGTGCACATCTTCAATAATCCAACGGGCAAGGAATCCCTCAAACACTCGTGCTAATACTGACGTGATAGAAATGGGCCTCAGTTGGTCAGGTGTCGTTATAGTTGATAACAACTATAATCATCATCATGATGTAATGTGTTATCCCGACTATTTTTCACGATGTCATGGTTACTTGATGTCCAGAACATCCTTGATAAACCAATCTGTGACGATCCTGTGATGATCGTCTGCTAGTTTCTTTATCTTGAATGTCCGGTTGCAGAGCTTTCCCGCTAATTCTGGATAAGGGGCGCTCTCGACCTTCTCCCAAGACAAGATGATAGACAGAACTGGAAGTTAATGACATGTAAAGAAACAATGATGTTACCATTATTATCTGAATAGGAACAAGTTATGGGTAGTAGAATAACCAATAATGGCGAGTGATATATTTTTAATTTCCTCTACGTTTATCAGACAGACGGATGTGCAGAAGCCAAGACGGACAAACCAAAAACACAATGCCTCGGTCGGGATTGCCTTTGCAGAGGCATAATAGAGAATTTGGTTGTTTCTTATTTGATTCGGCAGGTTTTCCGTCACGTTTCGACACCCACCTTTGTCATATTAACTAAGGAATATACTACTTATGGAAGAAAGTATACTGTATATGCATGTGTATCGAGGGAAGTAAGACTCGTGGTAATTAATCAGGTAACAAAAATACCATAAAGGATGAAATATATGGGTATGTCTGAAAAATAAGATCAATATTTGTAACAGATGAAAGGGATAGTTGACTAGACATACAGTCAGACAGAGGAAGTTATTGACATACCCTGCATCGTCATCATTTGTCACAAGCCGAGTGATTACGGTGAGAAGAGTCTGCATCGTCGCGTAGTATTTAGCAGGTTTCCACGTGCACTTCCATATAAAACAGACAAGGATCACAATCAAAACTTGTTAAAACAAGTTACTATTCAATAAAAATAAAGTAAAATATACAATGCTTTCCTTTCGAATTCTTGACGTTAATTCTTTCCCTGTAGGTCTCCCTCTCCCTGTTTCTCTATCTCCCGGTCGTATACAAAAAAACCTTCTCCTTGCCATGCTCTCTTTTAGATGTAGCTACCCCTTTCTCTTATTGTTCGTTTCGTCAAATGTTTTACCCGTTTGTTATTCTTTTCAAAAAATACTAAAAAGAGAATAATGAACATATCTGAAATGTATGGGAATTATGAATTAAAAAAAGTTGACCTATACCATAACGCTAACAAAATTACAGAATTGAAGAGAAACAAAAATGATGATGATAATAAAATGTATTTTCTGAAATATAAAATTATTATTACCAAAGGAAAGCTGGGAATGTCTTCAGTCTTGTGTGTTTCTGCTCTTGTGATCACGTGACGTTCATCGTCGCGCAGCCCGCGAATATTTTTTTTACACGCTAGCCTGGCCAGTTTCGCCGTAATACTCGTAAAAGTGCGCTGGTGGTAAAGCCTACATAATATAGGCATGCACTACCGCAGTTAAAATTGGTTGCTCTCTAGCTGAACGTTCGTTCGTTCGTGTCTCCTTAGATCAAGATTAATGTAAAGTTCCTAAATCAAATTATAATAAATCAAGTTTTTTAATTCCAACGCCCGATGGCTGCGATGGCCGTCTCATTTAAGGGCCAGCTATGTCTTTATCTAATGATTGTCATGCATGATGTACATGGGTATCTTCGTGCATCTCGCATGTAGGCTGCTAGACTAATATTAGTCGTTTCCATGGTGTTTATCATAGAAATGGCCAGGCTAGCGTGTAAAAAAAAATTGCGCCGCCAGCCCAGTATCACACGGGGTATACCAACCATGTGGTTCTGGGACCAAAACTGAAACAGCTTCTTCCTTTGTGGTTTGAGGACAGGAGTAATTGTACAACTTATTTTTCAAAATGAACAAATCTTTGGTCATCATTTTGGTAAAACAAAGTGTGAAATCAAATTTCACGTCTGCTTGGCGTCATTTCATTTGCAAAACTGTAGAGACGAAATTCACTACCCTTTGTAAACGTTATCAAAGCTCACCTTTACATTATTTCATCTAAATAATAGTTTTAACAAAATTTACTCGGGAACATATCCAATAATGAACAAAGATTTGATCATTTTAAAAAGATATACTGCATGTTAGGAGTAAAATTAATGTATAACTTTGCAATTTCTTCATTAAAATGGAGTACATGGGTCGCAAAAAAAATAACAAACAACATGTAAAGCATTGATAGTTTTGACTCCATAATGATCGAGATTTAAAATTAAATCTATAATTCGTTTTTTTTTTTAAGGAAAAGATAAACAGATCCAACAGATGACAGTGGAATATAGAGATAATATATAAAGTGATAAAAAAGATGAAATTAAATAGAATTAGCATGCCTTCGTACATCATGTGCATTGGAACCAAGATGTAACTCTTATCATGCCACAGGGCTGATCCCCATTGTGCCAAGCCCCAAATCCCCCCGTGCCAGGTTGTTTTGGAGATAATCTGATTAACGCGATGGTTGTATGAATAGCGAGTGCTAAAGATAGCAAAATACACAGCACAGTCCAATGAGCATGAACAATAACTGCTATTACGAAGGCTGTATTGCACGCACATGGCACCCAAGCGATGGCTCTCTCGCATATCAAAGCACTATAACGATAGCGTGCATGCAGCCTCATGGCAGTCTATGAGTGGATGAGAATCAATATAGCATAATACGGACAACAAAACAAATAACGAGCGTGCGCAGTGATGCCGACGATATTAATCATTAGTAAAAAAATTACTTGAAAATTTCGAAGAAACGTATAGGCCGATAAAAAGCAAAAGATATGGCCCAGATATGGACAGTGAAAATAAAACCAATAGAACGTTAGGCTACGGTCACAAAGGTTCGTACGAACGATAATTTCGTACGAATCTCCCTGTTTTTCCATTGTCTTCCCGAATTTCCATTGTCTGAAAATCGTTCGTACGGCGTTCGTAGTAGTTCGTAATGGCATTTGTGACGGGGGCTTTATGCTACGGTCACAAAGGTTCGTACGAACGATAATTTCGTACGAATCTCCCTGTTTTTCCATTGTCTTCCCGAAATTTCCATTGTCTGGAAATCGTTCGTACGGCGTTCGTAGCAGTTCGTAACGGCATTTGTGACCGAAGCTTTAGACACAAGTTTTGTGATCACCTTATCCCGAACTCCTGTATTAACAAGTGATTGTATTGTGACAGTAAATTTTTAGGACGGCCATTAGCATGTGATTTGCATCCATGCAGTTTACTTCTTGAAGAAGAAAACAAAAATCAACAATTGCCAACAAAAAAGTGTAAACCTAAGGTATAAAGGATTATGCATTTATTAACAATCAAGCTTCTAAAATAGACAACATAATACAAATAAAAAGGAATATTTTATTGTGTACTGATAAAAATTCTAACCGAAAGAAAGCCTTTGACTGTTGAAGGTCAGTCAAGGCGTTTAAGTCTCTGGTAGTCCTGATTTTCACGTATTTCAGATGATGCTAATCAAGATAGGTTGGCGGAATCTCTCCGTTGTCTTTGCTCTCGGCATGGACCTCGACGGCGAACATCAGTTTGAAGTTGCCACATCGTGCCGCCATGACAGCCTCGTAGGAAAGATTGTCGTTGATGGGCTGCGTTGTGTCTGGCTTGGACAAATTTTCTTGAGGGGGAAATTAAAAATATTGGCTGAACAAACTTTAGAAATGGTAAGGGAAAAGATTATATTCCATGCTGATTTTCATGTTGAAAATAGGTAATCGAAATGGTAAGGAATAAAAGCCAAGTATTCAACCACTGCCATAATCTACCAAAAGCACAACCAAAAGCAAATAAATATGGGGGGAAATGAAACAGGATAAAACTAGTCAATTATTGCGAAGTTTTATTAATAATACGTTTTTACAAATGTGTAGATCTTTTTTTCCCGCCAAATTAAACAAATTTATTGAGCAAAACTTGGCCTGAATTCTTAATCAGACCAAACGAGGCACCTCGTTTTTAGTTCTTCCTTCGTTCAATTTAATGACAAGACATTATAATGCAGTTCATCACTCTATTCGCCTCTATCCTTCTTTCTCTCCCTCTCTGCATTTACCCGGTGTTCACGAATGGTAGTGGCGTATCAAGAAGGATGGGGGCGTACCCCAGCCCTATATCTTCTGCTGGATACGCCTCTATTCTCGCACACTCATCGCTTGTACAATACTGGGCAAACTTTTTCCCGCTGTTCCGTCGGGATCGTTCGGATTGTCGTGCCGACCCGGTAGCTCCAGCTGCTCCAGATAGTAAGTTCCTTTGAAGAATGTGACTAGGTACTCGGTGCGATCATTGAGGTGAGCTGATTTGAAGAGGTCGTGCAAAGCGCCCCGCCGGCTGACGAAATCCAACCCCAATCTGTTTGGGCACCATATTATAGGGTTGAATATTGATTATACCGGTTTGAGTTGGAAGGGTGTGTGTGGGGGATGGTGTGTGTTGGGAGGGGATGGTGTGGATGAGTTTGAAATAATCGCTGTCCAACGAGTGAAAAGGCGGGACATTTTTGACATTCAGGTTTCAAAGATGCAAGTGTTTGGATTTTTGTTTAATTGTTGAGAATTCATAAACATTGGCATGTTGTCATTTACCCCCGTGAAGTTGAACACTCCCTTTTATTTTTGCCTTGGTGAGGAAAATGCCCCTTCCTATCCATTTCGCCTTCCGAATGCGCCAATCGAAATTATTGAGAAACTCTATAGTTCGTGCATAAATGCAGCAGATAGTGAGCCGATGGTATGGTCTTATTTTAAAAGGAAATCTAATAAAACAGGGCTTACAAGACATTCGGCATTGATAAAGATAATCAAAAGGAAGCAAGTATTATACTAGTGATAAAAAGGCCAGATCAATTGTTTTCATGTCTCTCTCTTACCCTTCCACTGACCACACCCTGTCCGAAAAAACAATTCCAATAATTCCACCCTCTATTGATCAACTTTGTGACATTAACGATAATTACATTTTTTATTACAAGATTGAAAATAAGGATATCTTTCAATGTTATAACTATCTTTATCATTATTTTTGTAAACTAGAAAACCTGCTTTCTGAGGCTTTGAAATGCTAGTTGCACATGAAAAGTTCGACCAATTATGTTAAAGCTAAAATGGTTACGATTACACAACATACTCTCTTTGCCATAATTATTACTGATCTTTTAAAATATTCATTTTCAGTTAGTTAATCATTTTTTTAAAACAACATTCATCTGTTAATTTGGTCTGTCAATTCCAAATGGATAATTCTTTGAGCTTCACATTAACTTCCAGCCTATATTAAACAATGATTGGTTCCAATTTCCGGCGCAAAAAATCATGGATAAGTGTTTGGTTCTAATCTTATCTTATACATGCAATTAAAAGTAAACCAAGCGATTCAAAGTAAAATACCTTTTCGATCCATCTGCCTGAATCTCCAAGATCTTCCTTCGTTGAAGGTCATCTTGATGATCCCGCATCCATCTCAACAAGACATCCAACGACATCACATCACCGTCATCATCCCCACGGTCACGATCAACAAACTCCGAATGACCTGGGAGGAGGTCAAACTTGATTCATAGTCCGGGATCGACAAAGAATTTACGAAAATTGCGGTGGTCGTCGCAATAGTTCCTATTTTTATCAAGAGAGAAGTTTCCGAGATGGACGTGTTCAGAGAAGCCCTCGGCCTCATTTTTCCATTTTGTGTCGCTCATAGCATGGACCTATTACGGATGGACATTCAACGTGATTCTTTCTTTGATCCAATGATAGTCGCCGCCTTCTGATTATGTGCATCTTAATGAGAACATTCAGCTGTTTTAACAATAACGACTGCGTAAGCATTTTTGGTCATTGACAAAGGAGCAGTTTCCCTCTCTTGGGTTTTGTTTGGATGGTGTGCTCTGTAAGAGTGTATCTTAAATAAAAGCATCCCCAATGGGGAGCAGCAAACTTGAAAAGCAGACGATTTTGGTGATATGAAATGTATTATTACTGTTTCGCAAACTTTCGCACACACCTATTACCTTATGAAACAATTAGAAGGCCATGATCTGTATCAGCCCTGTGCGTTGTAACTCTGGAATATTATGAGGAAATAGGGGGAAACGGGATTTTAAATCACAACCCCAAAATCCAAAAATAACCTCTATCTGGTAATATCAACATGTTTCTCAAGATAAAATACATGTACAGTACACGGAACAACAATTTCCGATTATAAGCCAGTACTGCACATCGATTTTCCATGATTTAGGCAAGTAATTATCTTCTGCGCATGTAGATTAACATGTGTAAAATCACTATCTTGATTCTGTCCCGGCTTTTTGGCGGCGACCATGATGAGATCAAAGTGAAGAAACATGAACGGAATGTTATTGAGACGACATTGGCGGAGACAATCACAATGAATTCGTTAAGAAACCGATGAATGTCCATCCGTAATATGTCCATGCTCATAATTTGGTATTCTTACGTCTGTATTTCCTCCACGAGCTGATTATTCTCCATTTTAAATGCAACCAGGAGATTATGACAAAATGCAGCTATTAAAAAGTATGTCAATGTTGTTTGGGTTTGATGGGTGCACGCACAGCTCAAAATGGATTGAATGCGATGAAAGACATATCTAAGTATGTCAATGTTGTTTGGGTTTGATGGGTGCACGTACAGCTCAAAAAGATTTGAATGCGATGAAAGACATTTCTAATTCATGCATTTACATCAAGGAATGTTATTTACAGATGAGCGCTCACAATGGATTTGCGCTGCAGTCTTGGAGAAATTCCTGACTTATCATTTATTATGAATCACACCGAACCGTCTTTACTTTTCAGTCTTTAATTTGTATCCTAATGGCACGCAATATTATTCAAGATGGATCTTGCACGTGTTGACGATCTCTCTCTTGAATAATTTTACTGAGCGAAGACTTAAAAGGAAAGGGAAAAGAAAGGATTAGAAAGGAAAAGAAAAGTATGAAAACAAATCTTTGAGAGGATTTTAATAATGCAAAATAAACTGAATGCTCGAAGTGAACAGGTGAATATATTCAACAGTTTCTTTCAAATACGTATTAGAATGCACCGTGGATCCTCATCAAACAAGCCTTTTCGTTGAAAATACAGTGGCGTACATTATTGACTCGATCCAACCAGTGAGGGGATATTGTCAGAGGTACAGGTGGAATTCCAAGATATGGAAATAATGGCCAACAGCTGGGGGAGGGGGAGGGGCATGGGTGTCGATCTGTAACTGATACCTATTCATCAGGGGGGATGATCTATTCATTCATCCCCCCTGATGAATAGGTATTACGTGAGGATCGACACCCATGGGGAGGGGAATGGGTGGAAGTGGAACTTTGCTATATTAAATTTGAAAGGGGTGTCCGACAAAATTTTCTAAGATATCAAGCAAAATATTAAACAATGACGCAGACAAAATTATATTTTGATATTTATTTGCCGACGCAATGAAAAACCGAGAAATTAGGTCGAACGGGGAGGAAAAAACCCGTGCACCCCCCCCCCCCCCCCCCCCCCGTCCTTTCTCTCTCTCTCTTTCTTGCAATCTTTGGGGAGAGTGTGGGAGATGCCGTATAAATTGATCTTCCTCTTTCTTTCCCCTTTTCCTGAAAACTGTATTTCACTCGATCTCTTATTAGACTGAGTCTCTCTCTCTCTCTCTCTCTCTCTCTTTACCATATAACATTCGAAGGAGAGTGAGAGCAATTAAACTTCTTGTATCCTTACCACTTGATCGCTTTATACTTTTTCCATAGTACCTTACCTCTTCCTCACTCACTCGACACTGGAATACAAATACCAGTCTACTAGATTCTTCAATGTACAATCAACAATGTTGTTCTTACTTTCATTATAAACGACTAACGAGTGTACGTTGTGGACAGGTCGGTAGACCTTAACAAACTCGTTTTGCTCAGAGCAAACGTTGTCAGGTGTATTAAATTAGAATTATTTATTTCAGGAGTAGAGTATTATTAATATAGGATTTATCGGTCACTTTCGTAAGCTTTTCATTCGTTTTGATACAAAGTTCATTCAAATTCGCGAAATAAAGCTGCCGGCGTGTAAATTTCATTCAAAATAACATTTTTTTAATTTGCTTTACTTATTCGGTCAATGGATTTAGCATTCAATTTTACAACCGCTTACAAATGCGCAGTTTACATTCATCTTCGTCAACAATGGCAAATCGGACGTCCGTACCATTCAATTTTACTTTGGGTCATTCTAAATAACAAAGTTTTCATTCATATTCGCCTATCTTTAGAAACCTATGGTATACATGATGTTTGCACATGTTTCTTATCTAAATTCAACAAATGAGATATATAACATGCCTAGATGTCTTGCCCGTCAACATGTAGAGGGTTACACAACTCTAGATATAAGATTGGACATCATTTTACTGATGTTCTCATCACGGACTCTATCGTACTCGGTCATCTTTTGGAAGTAGGATTTCTCAGTCACTTTCGTAAGCAGAATCGGCGAAATTGAATGAACATAAAATGAATTTGTGTGGCCAACTTACGAAAGTGACCGAGAAATCTATTTTTATGCAGAAAGTGATAATTTCAATACAATACAACTAACTGTGGCCTTTAGGCCTATATAGGCCCTACCCTCTTTCCATGAGAACATCTGGAATCTACACACTCTATAATATTACAAAAAAGCATGCATTATTTGGCCTCTAGCTGACTTAATAATATACACAAATCTAGATATTAGCCATTACAATTAATTAAAACCGAATAGCTTATATTTTTTGAATCTCACATTCATTCATTGCAATCTTGAGTAGATAAGGTCCGTGTACAGTAAACGTGATCTCAGTGCATCATACAGATCCAGTCGCCGTCGACGTCGCGTCACGTCAATCAACAGGCCATATTCCGTCAGATCTCCTCGATCACGCGTGCTCGGCCGGCCTGCAGTCAGACCACGCGCGTGCCGCAGCGCGTATGGTAATGAGGCTTACGATGAGGCCTTCTAGAGTAAACAAAAATATGTTGTATTGCCCTTAGAGTGCCAAAACATGGGTCGGTCGGTCGGAAATACTGCCCCTCGCTAGTTTGTAAAATTTGAGAAGCTTAGTGGTAGATACATTTGTGGATGTAATATATCTAAAAATTACCATCGTACAAGGGAACACTGGATAACTCAGGGACGTGATAGAGAAGGACTTGAATCAAGCCGTTCTCCTTTGACCCCATGCTCCAAGCCGCCGGAAAGTTGTACGCTAATCTGCAACTGTTGACCAGGTGGTGAGATAAAAGAGCGCATGAAATTTTAGGATTTAGAATTCCTACATCAGAAAATGGTATCACAGCAACTGTTCGCTGTCCCTTCCAATGATTTCTCATCCATTGTTGAATGTGTAAAGAGTAGAACAAGCGAACACAAACTTGTGTAATTTCATTCTTTTTTTAAACTTGAAAAATACAAAAAACACGCGAAAACACGCATTAGCAAACTTAATGTTATTGAAGATTGTAAATCATGGATCAAATAACGGGACATTAAAGCATGCACAAATTAGCGCATCATCCTAAAATATTGAGTTTTTGACAGGATGTAATTTTTCTTTTACCAACTCTGGCACACAATTTAAAGGCAGGACGGAGTTCTAAATTTGAAAATTTGTTTGATGCACTATTCCCAATAAAATCCCCATATAAAGTTTTTAATTTACACTGTAATTTTGCCGGTAATTTAATATTTTGTAATAAATGTAAAACTAGTGCCTGGCTTCCGAAATTCCCCGCAGTGGAAGCGCGGTTCGGAGCATGGAACTTCAAAGCCAAGTGGAATGTTACACATCCCATTGTTACGCTTTAGAACTCAAGAATGCGTTTGAATAAATTACAAGAGTTTCGCCTCCTTTTCTTTCACCTCCCTGGATAACTGTATGAAATTATATTTTTGCCCCCCCCCCCCAAATCTGGGGTCGGAGGGACCGCATTCGTGTTCCCAAAATCCCTGGTAAAGGGGTACTTTTCGCGTGGCAAAGTCCGGCCCGACAATTGTTTTTAAAAAAGGGGGTGCCTGGTATTTGACTTTTCACCCGGAGATTTCTTTAAAAAGGGAGTGTCTTTTTTTCTCTTTATCTTTGGATTCCTGAAAAATTGAAAAAGGGGTTATAAAATATTTTAAAAGGGTTTTATTTCTCTTTCTCTCTTTGGACTCCTGAGAAATTAAAAAAGGGGTTTATAAAATATCTTGAATATCATAGATAGGGGGTACATTGAGCAAAGTTCCGGGAAAGCCCGTGAAAGAGGTTTCAGAAATGTTGGCAGTCCCGAGATAGGGGGGCTTTCAAAGGGAGGGAACAAGCATACGCGTTTCCTAAATAACACTGATGGTGGGGGGGGGGGGGTTGTATACCTGATGTACTTAAGGAGTACCTGTCATGTGAGACTCAGACTCGGAGAATAGAAGCAAGTGATGTGATATATTACGTTTATGATATGGCTCGCATAAACAGATCAGTTTTCTTTTTTCTGCCATGTAGATTTGATATTATTGTATTGTTTACCGTTTTTTAATATTCTTGAGAATGTGTTAGTATCAAAATATATTTTCGGTGTTATTAAACAACGCTGTAAATATTCTACAACTGTAAATAATGCAAATATTCAACATTTTCAATAATGATTCTCAAGATGACCTCAGTAATCAATAAGCTCTCGACATTTCATGGGCCATCCCGATTAGTTAATTATTTGTTAGTGTTCTAGTTCTTTTATTTATCTTTCCTTGTCTTTTGTAACACTCTATTTTAATTCTATATAATAATAGTTCAGTTCTTGTATAGCGCACAATACGTTATGAAATAACATCTCTATGCGCTTCCAAAGAGCTTTGGACTTTATTACCCTAGCTTTAGCTCCGGCAGCCTAATATCAGCGCACAGTGCATTTCAAGGAATAATCCTATCAGGTACCCATTTACCTCACCTGGGTTGAGTGTGGCAATTGTAGATCAATGTCTTGCCAAAGGACATTAGTGCCGCGGTAGGACTCGAACCGCGGACCTTGTGATCAACAGTCTGGTGACGTATCCACTCGACCCCTACACCTCTATATGTATATTTAATAATAATAATAATAATATGTCTTGTTTACCCAGGGTAGCCTCATCAGTATTCATACTGTTCTGCCTGAGGGCCCTGCAATCATATTATTATTTTGAGCTTGACAAATGCAAAAACACAATACACTTTACATATGGCCAGGCATGAATGACCCTGACATCAATGGCAATACAAAGCGAAAAAACCTGCGTGATATAAGCTACTTCAATGGCACCCTCTACAGTGCGTCCCAGAAAAAACGAAACCGAGAAGTATCGATGTTCTATCATAACTTAATCACAACTATAATTAATGAATGATACATATTTGGAAAGCTTAGAGTCTCCTCTTTCATGTGATGCTACTCAGATGATACATATTTCACGCATGAGTGATTGAAAGCAATTTGAAGGAAGGAAACCAAAAAGACATTAGGCGGGCGGTATCTGAATTTCGAAGAAAAATTCACATTTCTAGAAAGTTGAGTTTCTGCCCTTTCATATGACACCTCAATCAGGAAAAATGAGCGAGGAATGACAAAGTTCTGTTTGTTTAAAGTAGTGCTTGCATTTCCATAATTGTATTAAACGAATTCGTTTTCACTGGCTGGCTGCCTGCCGTATCAATAAACGAAATTAACAAAAGACTTAACTCCGTTTCGTTGACAATCAGCCGTAGACGAGAGTCTTCATGCATGGCTGATTGTCAACGAAACGAAGTTAAGTCTTTTGTCAAATCTGCTTTTTGCTACGGCAGGCACCTAGTGAAAACGAATTCGTTGGTTAAAATTATGAAAATGTAAGGGCTACTTTAAACAAACAGAACTTTTTTATTCCTCGCTCATTTTTGCTGATTGAGGTGTCATATGAAAGGTCAGAAACTCAACTTTCTAGAAATGTGAATTTTTCTTCGAAATTCAGATACCGCCCGCCAAATGTCTTTTTGGTTTCCTTCCTTCAAATTGCTTTTAATCACTCATGCCTAAAATATGCATCATCTGAGTAGCATCAACTGAAAGAAGAGACTCTAGGCTTTCCAAATATGTATCATTCATTACTTATGGTTGTGATTAAGTTATGATAGAACATCGATACTTCTCGGTTTCGTTTTTTCTGGGACGCACTGTATAATACTGGACGAAGGAAGGCAGTCCCAAAGGCATCGTTGTAATGACTTACTACGATCAAAGCAGCCCATCATTCGACATCAAAGAAACCAGTGAGTTTAACAAACCCTTTCGATTGCTCATCATTGATGAAAATCTTTTGAAAGATATAAATGCTCACTTTTATAGATTTATATGGGGGGAGAAACCTGATAAAATAAGTAGAAATCAAATGTCAAAATGATAGATATATACACACATTGCTAATTATTAAAAATGTCCTGGATAAAGAGATTGGTAAGTGGCTCAATAGATCGCAATATCCTCTTGTCTTTTGCAATGTTTTTTGCATGAACCGCATGAATTAAAATTATATATGGGAAACAATTATTCACGGGAAATGGCAAGTAAAACAAAGAACCCTTTTTGGAAAGAAATGTTCATGGCTTTATAGTACACTCTTGTCCACGCATTGTGATAACATTTCCTGCCAACCCTTATGGGATAATGATTACATTAAAATAGGCAATACCCATTATAGTGAACAAACTTTTGTAAGAGGGGAGTTCGTTTTGTCAATGATAGAGACAAATGGTGTGTTTTTTTTCCCTCTGGAAGATTTCCAAGATACGTATAATATTATGCGATGGAATTGGAGAAGGGTTTAGCAATTGTAATTTTTCTTAAACAGGGTGCCACAACCCCTCTTACCAAATACAATGGCATTGGTTATGAAACGTATTAAAGGATGTTCACATATCTATGCAATTGTATTAAAGTGAAGGAGACGTGAATGTAAAAGTTTTCCAAAATGGCAATGCATTTTCGACCTAAATGACTAGAGTTGGGAAACATAATATTATTGTTCCATTGGATTTAATTGTATCATTTATGTGGGCTGACGATGGTTTCAGCGTATATTATCAGGGGCGGATCTAGGGAGGTTTTTTGGGCGGTTTAACCCCCCCCCCCCCCCTTGGGCGGCCCTGATTATATATGAAAGATTTACTGTTCAAAATCAAAATAGTCCCAAGAGAAGAATGTACATTTTGTAATGAACAGAGTGAAACAGTTATACATCTTATATGTGATTGCGCTCACGTTAAACATATTTGGGATAGGTTGGAACACTGGATATATACTGGAACCTGAAATAGAACAATATTTTCACTACAAGGTAATTTATTTGGTTTAAGAGGTTCAAATAATTATGCATTGAGTTGTATACTGATTGTGGTGCGACAGATGGTGTATACGTGCAAAATAAAGAAAACAATGCCCGACTTTGATAATATTAGAGTTTCGATTATAAATTATTTCAAAAATGACAAGTTTATTGCAGATTCGAATTGTAGAAATAATAAGTTCACAAGAAAAGGGTTTCAATTCAAGAATTTGTTTATATAAAAAGATTTTTTTTCTGAATTTTCTATTTTTTATTTTTTATTTGTTTAATCATTAGCAGTGGTCACAACAAAGTAGTTGCATATAGCCCAATAATCAAAGGATAATATGTCTCTTTTATATTGTTTCTTCCATTTTGTTGTTCATGAATATCAGAAATACACTTTTGAAAATATGTATGTCTTCTGCTAACTCGACAGTTTAACAAATATTTGTATCTTGAGTAGTCAATTGTATTCATGTTATAAATATGAATTACCTCGAATATATGAATAAAAGTATGAAGACAAAAAATGAAATCAGTATTTTTCAGCATTGGTAACAACTAGAAACGAGATGAGAAAGATTGAACGCCATGACAATCAGAAGCTGCACTGCTCAAGCCATAATTATGCTACATTATTGTAGAGCGCTTAGAGACTTCTGGCAAAGTAAGTGTTAGGCGCTATATAAGCACTGTAATTATTATTATTATTATCGTGCACAACATACACATATATTCAGTATCCAATCAATGAGCCATGGCATGAACACCTTTTAGTATAATTAATAAAAACCTCATTATTTCTACTATGATTAGGATAAGTAGGTGGTCATTAACGGTTGAATGAATTGTTGAAAAAGCGAAAGCAAAAAATAGTAGGCATAGTGATGTGTATTAATTTTTCAAAAACAATCCGCCTTTCGAGGCCAGTATGTAATGCTAAAATGCAACAACATCGAGTCTCTCCCTCTCTCTCTCTCTCTCACTCTCTTCGGGGTTTTTTTCCTCCCATATCCAAATCCATTTTTGCAACTAGCGTTACATGAAAACATAAAAGGGGGGAGCAACTGAAGGGGAAAACATGCGAAAAGAAAGATAAAAGAAGGTAAAAAGAGAAGAAGAGGGGAAAAGGAGAGGGAGAGAGAGAGAGAGAGAGAGAGTAACGGATCGGCAACCTATGGGATGGGATGGAAATCCCACCTCACCCCACCTCACCCCACCGCAAGCTATGGGTAATGCGTACAAATTAGTGGTGACTCGGGGGGGGTGGGGGCTAATTGGTAGCGACCCTCTCTTTTTTGGCGGGAGGGAAAGAGTAAAAAGAGAGAGAAATTGCAAAAATAAGAGAAAAGGAAGAGAAACGAAAGTAAGAGAGAAGGAGAGGTAATGAGATAGAGAGAGATAGAGAGTGAGAGAGAGAGAGAGAAAGAGAGAGAGAAAGAAGAAAGATGAAATTCAAATTAACACATACAGATAACATTGCCGATGAGTTGGCTCGACATTTTCATACGAAGACTTCAGACAAAATAAGAACCAGGGAGGATGTTGTCCTTGGTAGAACAGTATACGAAAAAACTAGTTCTATAAAATGAAAATCAAGGAGAAAAAAATACTATTTCTATCGCTCGTGTTGGCTATCTTAAAGATTCTGAAGTTCTAAAGCTCGAAAGCGTCCGGGGGCACGGTCCTTTGATCCTCCGGCAAGGGATCTCCCCCTGGACCCCAACCGCAAAGATAAAAGCGAATCCCAGGACAACCCTTTGTTGTATAAAATTGTCCATGAGAGCGTTTATGTCTTTCTATCGCTCAAGACGGCTATTTTAAAGATTCTGAATTGCTAAAACTCGAGAACGTCTGGGGCTCTGCACCACAATAGGGGCCAAAAGACGAGCCCTTGAACCCCATCCAGAAGGGCTAGCGCTGACGCCCAGGCAGCAAACGTTGGTTTGCCCCCCCCCCCCCCCCCGGAAAGCCTTGATCCGCCGCTGCGATCTTTTATAATGTTTATATATATCGCCCAATTGATATACACATGAAAGTGAGTCAATTTTGGTACACAATATGCAGCTCTCTGATTGGTCCCATGGTATACAACGTTTATCCACACCCATTAATTGAGCCAGCCATTGTCAGAAATGCTCCTTCAGCCGACACCCGCTCTATAACATCCTAAACAGAAATCTATTGCACAAAGTACGACAATACTCTTTAAGAGGGATGTACTCCAATGGAAGTCCAATGAGGGGAAGGGGTTCTAGCCCCCCCCCCCCCCCCCTGCCTGACTGTAAATTTGGGAATTTGTAATTTTCCAACAAGCGCATAAAACAGTAATATTTGAAAATCACTGGGATCGAATTAGAAATAAACCACGTTTGAATTTTATTTGCCCCCCCCCCCCCCCCCATCGGTACGCCAGTGAGTGGAATAATGATTTTAATAACACCTCGAGCGTTCCTTGCGCACCAGTGTACATTCGTTCGATTAAATTGAACAATTTTAATAATTAGCTTTCTCCGCCACCATTGTACCAGTGAAACTATACAAAAAAAAGTGTGCTTAAAGGTCCCCTTCCATTCAACATCGGAGGCTCGTCGTATCCTCCAAATATGAAAATTTCAGATGGAATCTGTGCCGACAAGGGCCCTGTTTTCTGGGAATCTTACACTGACCCGATACTGGAAGGATTATTCGCCAATATCGGAAAGTTTTTGACTTTGTGTTTGGCGGCTACCGAACACGTTGGGCAGAGTCCATCTGCTGGATGGATCCGTTGTTTTTGTAAACTTGATTTTTCAGTTTATTTTTCCCAAATTTACAGTCGGGCGAAAAACTTAGAAGCCTTATTTAGTAGCCTTCATGTCAGGGCCTGCAGAACGGCTGGGCTCGGGGGCTCGAGCCCCCCTCAATATTTGAAAGAGTATGTTACAGAGAAAAGAAAGAAAGAGAGAGAAACAATAAGTGACCTGCCAATGTCACAATAATGAGGTATCAAAATATGCTCATCTGACCGTAATCAAATGCCTAAAACCCCAGAGCTTACGGGGGCTCCTCCCCCCGGACCCTACCAAGTGCCCTAGGGCGGTCCCCCGGATGCTTATCTGGCCGAAATTAAATACCTAAAACCCCTGAGCTTCCGGGGGCTCTACCCCTGGACCCTACCAAGGGCCCAAAGGCGGGTCCCTGGATGCTCATCTGACCGTCATTAAATACCTATAACCCCTGACCTTCCGGGGCTCTGCCCCCTGGACCCAACCAAGGGCCCTTAGGCGGGCCACTGGATGCTCTGAGCTTCAGGGGGCTCTGCATGTAACGTGTAAGAGTGGTGGTTTTTTCTTCTGCCCCCCCCCCTTTCAAACGTTTTTGCTCATTACGCCGCTGCCCCTGGAAGGTGAGCCCCCTATGTTTGCCCCCCTCCCCCCCCCCCCCCCCCCCCCTCAATCCCAATCTGCTTCCGGCGCGCCTGATGACCCAAGACGGGTTCGAGTAGGGGGTGACGGCACGGGGAAACTTGCCGAACGAATGAAAAAATGTGGAGAGTGGAGGGGAGAAGAATGAGAGGGAGAGCGAGAGATAGAGATAGAGCAGAAGATGCGATAGTCTAATTGGTCTTCGAACATATTCAGGTCGAAATCCATTGAATGAAAGTATTAAGAATTTGTGTTTTTTTATTCTTAAGGAACTTGTTTTTTTTTTGTGTATAAAAGTCATCTTTACATTTTGTGTATTTAATGACTTATTGCAATTCTGTATTATATTTTATGTGTTTTAGCCCACGCGCGGGGGTCTACAAACATGGCCCATGAAGTGTTGCATACGGAGGATAATCATTGTCAGCCGATTCTTGTCAATGGTGAAGTGATTCCTACAGTGCCAGAGTACATGCCCTCGTTTACCGTCTCATTGAAGGGTATTAAACGACATTTCGTTTGCAAGTTATCTGGTGAGTTTTAGGTTTATTGTGATGATCATAACAATTACGATATGTCAGTCCAACTTTTATACTGATTACAAATATCATAATTCATCGGAATGAAGGGTAGGCATTGAAAAATATAATTCTTTAACAATAATAGTAATCAACGACTAAAATAGGTGCATAATTTAGAAAATTGAGACCTTTGTGAGGTCAGAGAGGAGTCAATATCGAACCAAGTAGAAATATGTAAAAGCTAGTAAAGGAAAAACTGAACAAGGTAGTACAAAGGTTAGGCGTTAAGAATCATGATTTTGTTTTCAATTTTCTCTTCCCCCCCCCCCCCGCTCCCATTGTATTTCTATTTCACTTTTTCTATCACTTTCAAGTTACATCAAGTATATAGAATAACAACGTGAAGCAACATCTAGCTTTCGGCAGCCGCCGAGGCTTCAAAATCTACTAATTGCCATGGAACCAGGCGCGTACGCAGGGGGGGGGGGTGTTTGGGGGGGGGGTGACCCCCCCCCCTTGAGTTTTTGTTATGTGTGTATTATATGTGTATTTTTTACCAAAACCCCCCCCCCCTTTTTTTTTTTAACCCCCCCCCCCCCCCCCTTGAAAAAATCCTGCGTACGCCGCTGCATGGAACTGTCCAGTAAAATGTGTATGGGATTGCGACCGTTCCGTTTCTAGTTTTATTTTCCTGCTGGTTTTGTTGAACAATTACAAAAAAGAAGAATAATTCCCATATGAAGTATGAGGTGATAATCGCTCGGAGCTTGGTTTCTTTGTTTTCCAGTGTGTACATGGACTATACACTCACTTTCTTATATCGCTGAGGCAAATTCTTCATTTGTTTGTTTCTTTATTATTATTTAGTACGATTTGTGAGTACATAAAGATTTCTCTCAAGAAGGCGTTTATCGTTGGTATTTTTATATTTCTTTTCTACAGCCCCGACAACTGTTTCTACGACGCCTCCAACCACAGCAAGCCCTATATCTTTCGGTAAGCAACTTTCAATGCACTCACCCCCCCCCCCCCCCCACCACCCTTTCTCAGTCTCTCTCTCTCGCTCTCTCTCTCTCTCTCTCTCTCTACACATAGTATACGTCACGTTATCAAGAAAATGGCGATGCCCATGTCGTGCTGAGAAACTGTACATTTTCCTTGCTTTATAAATGCCTCTTTCCTACACTTTGGTGCACTGTAAAAAAATAATAGTCGAAATAACTCAATAAAATTGAGGAAAAGAATTGCCTTATTTTTGTTAAGTAAATAAATTACCTACGGCATCTTAAAGGTAAAGACCAGTATTGGAAACGCCCCAATTTCAAAAAATGAAATGGAAGCTCTCATTACCAATCATGTGAAAGAATATGTTTTGACTAATACATGATGATAAAAAATTTGCCGGGAAACCGCCTACTAATTCATATATTTGGTAAATTTGTTTCTCTCATGGTCGTGTGAGAGATATAGGGTAGTCCCATATACATCTTTCTGTGTATAGTGCTTGTAACTTTATGAAGAATGGGCCAAATTTCTTATCATTTTGATGATTCCAGAACCTTGCAGATGCTAGATGCTAGATGATCAACCTTTTCTGATCGATTCCACAAAGTTTCTTTCACAATGCAATCGCATGACCATTACTGGTCTTTACCTTTAAAGTAGAATTTACTTATTTTGCTGAATAAATTTTTACTCAGTTAAATCGAGTTACATTAACGTAAATAATTTAAGTATTGTAATCATTTTAGATAATTAAAAAAAAGCTATGATAGGATTACATATTGCACGATTTGGTACCCATCTAATCTAACAAGTAACATCCACTAATCATTCACTACTTCTATTTAAGATTAATCACTAATCACTAACACTACTTCTATTTAAGATTTAACCGTGTATATATATATATATATCTACCACCATCACAAACTATAACATACGCTTCAATTCGACACATATTGAAAGGCTCCAAATTTTATATATACTTGATCGTAGCATCTTAAAAGGAAAATTGGTTGACAATTTCCTGAAATATCAAGTTTTGATTTGTTTTGAACTGGGTAACAATTAAAAATTGTCTTGTCTTTGCTTAGCCATGTTAAATGAATTAGTAAATGTTTTAAAGTCTTAAATTTTCATTCAACCACCAAAAAGAATTGTTTTATTTAAAAAAGAGTTTAATTTGGTCTTAATGAATATTCATAAATTATGTAAATATTTATATTACGCACTGCATCGGTCCTTACTTTAAAAAGATAAGAATAATCAACATAAATTGTTTGAGTAATACGTATAATTTCTGATTTTGAGTTAAAATTACTAAATTAATACAAGCTGAAATTACTTAAAGTTCTTATGTATTTGATTTTACTTAAATATTCCACGTATGTTCTACTAAATTGGAAGTTTGAGTTAGCAAGACTTAAATTTAGTGCGTAAGTGGCAAAACTAATGTTTTCAAGTAAATTCTACATGGAAAAAATACGTAAAAATTACCAATGAACCAATTCTTTTTTACAGTGTGGGGAATCTTGTAGATTAATGGGCAAGAATATAATAAATCTCTCAGAATAAGAACACTTATTTCCTGGGGTGAGGTTTCCTTTAACGTATATTGAATTATTGATTTGCCTATTTCTTCACCTTCATTGTATTGATACGGATCTATTCAGTCTTCCATCCATTGTGCTCTACACATTGTAATTGATACATTATCAGAATAGTATTTCTAATGCTAAGTTCACACCGACGCCGAATTGATGGCGAATTAAATCGGCGGGCAAAGCGGCGGCAAAGCGTAACAAAGCTTAATTAAAGCGTAAAGACCGTAATAGAGCGTGAGAAAGCTTTGAGCAATTCGGGACATTCGGCAAGAGCGCCAATTTTTGTTAAACTGTTTAAAAATTTGAGGCGATCTGTCACGAATTGCGTAAAGCGGGGAGAGCGTATTAAAGCTTATCAAAGCGTCACAAAGCTTATCAAAGTTTTGCTCAAAGCGTAGGAAAGCTTAACAGAGTTTAAATTTTGGGCGCTCTTGCCGAATGTCCCGAATTGCTCAAAGCTTTCTCACGCTCCATTACGGTCTTTACGCTTTAATTAAGCTTTGTTACGCTTTGCCGCCGCTTTGCTCGCCGATTTAATTCGCCATCAATTCGGCGTCGGTGTGAACTTAGCATAACATATCTGAGGAGATCGTGAGATTTTTTTGAAAAGTAAACAAAATTGATCGCCGATTAAAAGCGCGACATTCGGCGTCGGATAAACAGAAGGTTGAGCTCTGCTAAAGATGAAAAATAGAAATGTAAAATTGAAAAAAGGATTTCTCTTCGAATGCCCTCATACTCGAAAAATAAAGAGAAATACATAGTTGAAAAGATTGGCCCAAACTTCATCATAAATGTCCCATTCATATACCTATCTGTGTGCAATGGATATGATTGTCAAGTCAAATTGAGTCAAGTCCTTTTGATTTATATTATTCTTTTATATTACATAATCAACTGTTCCTAACAGTTCTTTCGCATTTTGTAATCAGATGACCAGCATTAAATTTTGTTTTCAAGTATCAGTGTCATAGTTCTCTTTCAGCTATTTAATATACGTACAAGGGAAAAGTTTGTGGAATAAAGTTACCTTCTTTCACACATATATTTCAGAATCGACTGCAAAGATCTTTGTGTCAGGTTTCAACAGTGTTTATGTCGCAGATCTACAAGATGACCTTGACTTCACTTCTATATTATCCGGTGTAGGACCCCGTTATATTACCTATGACTCCGTGGAGAAGAAGATCTACTTTACTAACGCACATTACCGAAGGAAGGTTCATCGTGAAGATGAGGATGGTGGAAAGAGGCAGGACATCACTCGTGGAAACGGCAATGGTATGGTGTAGAAAATATCTCAAGATAAGCTTTGAAATACGCTTAGATGTAAGGATAAACTTGCTCTCTATCCAGTGATTGAAATAAATACAGAATCATATCATGAATCTTTGTATATACGAATAAAAATGGTCAAATAATCTGACACCATATGACACTGAAATAGAGCTTATTCCACAGCATATTTCCTTTATGAGAGGAATATCAAACAACATTGAATTTATTATGATTTGTGATATACAGTTAACAAAAAAGATATTCATACCCTTACCAAGTTTTGTACTTTGTTAAGTATGTGAAAAATTGATTTGTCCCGATTTATGTTTCTTGAGAGTTGGACATATTACAGCTAACATCTTAAAGTATTCAACAAAGGCCATAATTCCACCAGTGCGTACACCTTTCATTCTCTAGTTATTAAATACACAACAAAAAACTAAGTTTACAAAGGGAATGAGTAATTTAGTTGTTAATTGTATATCATGCAATCTTTGTTGTTTGTTTGTTTGCTTATCAAATGCTATTATCTTTTGTCTATCTATTTCGAATCTTAACCAAAAAAATGGGTATTTGGAGTAAACCGATCTTTAGGAGCCTCCCCCTTCCCATTTCAAGATGTTTAGAATTCATGATTTCATTTGAATCTTAGAGCCACGAGGAATTGCGATCGCTGAATCATCACGCGTACTGTACATCGCCTACAGAGGGTTAAAGGAAATAAAAACTGTGGATATTGGACCAGGTAGCTCATTTCCAGGGAATGAGATAAACTTCGTAACCGGATTATCCCATGACCCTGATTCTTTGGAGGTGGATGAGGAACAGGGGTAAGTTTAATCACCTAATCATACTGATGGTTCGGAAGGAGGGGCGGGGATTGTTAATTAACCCACCGAGACCCTTTAGTACCCCTCTAATAGTTTATTGAAAGTTTCCTGCTGTTTTGCATTCACTGTTAACGTGATTTTCCCAATTCATAATTATGATAATAATGATGATGATTAATAGTGATAAAGATAATATATTAATAATAATAATAGTAATAATAATAACAACAACAACAACAAAGATAACAATAACAATGATAATAATAAAAATAAAGATAATAATAATAATATACAAATAATAAATGTTTATTAGTTGACGACTCGTTGAATAAAACGTTAATCTTTGAACTCATTAAAATATTCGCACTATTGATCCTATGAGAAACACTCATATTGAATAACTTGAGAAAACGTAAGACGTGTAGCTTGAGAAAGTCCACAGAAGTGGACGAAAGCTTGCCAACAAAACTCAAGGTTGGTATAGAAGCTTCAAAATTACATTATATGATTATCCCAAACCGATGAAAGTTTTCTGTATCACTCATTATTTGTTTAATATAACATCTATTTTATATATCACCTCCATGATGACCCAGGTTGTCTGCTTGTGAATGTACTTGTCAAAGGTTGTGCTGCAGTACAACGTCACAACTACGGCAAACAATACGGGTCGCATATAACCAAAAATGCACGCTGAATAGAACAAAAATGCACGGTGAATATAACCAAAAATGCACGCTCGATGACGTAGTCGTTCAATATATTTTTTGTTGAATATCATGTGACCAGCAATCCTCCAATCAAATGTCAAGGATCTACTTAGATATTATATCATAATAATAATAATAATAATAATAACAATTATGAAAATAAAAATAATGACAACAATACTAAAATCCGGCAAGTACAGGGAATTGCGATGCTTGTCCTTTTTATATACGAGTTTCAATGCTGATACTTTAGAGGCCATTTTTGCGCCACTGCAATACTTAACATTTTTACTTTAGTGCATGAGTTCGCACTAGGTTTCACTCAAACGACAATGCAGGAAATGTTTCGTTTCTATCAATGGTTACCCATATATCTTGGTGAAAGGATAACGTCATGATGATTTATGATTTTCTTGATGTTGACATGAATTTTCAGGACAATCTTGATTTTTCAGATTCTTGTATTGGTCAATGAACGGGACGATCCTACGCAAACCTCTGGAAGCACGGATACTATATACCATAACAACGATCTAGCCGGAATCACCGGATTGAGCATTGATCTCAGCCGTACGTATTTCATATTTAGAAGGGTTTAGTAAAATACACTGTCGCTCATAACGGTGGAATATTTTTTTTTTATCCCAATCTATGGAATTATTTTTAAAATAATTTAAAAATACTATATCTAGATAATAGTATACATTCTCAGATTTTATTGAATAATAATTTGCCAATGTGTGTTTTGCGTTACTGCTAAAGCATGTATATGCTACTATGTTTATCAACTAGGGGACCTATGCCCTTAAATTAATGCCCCACAAAAGGGCACTAATATAGCACATCGACATGGTGTTAATCCTTGGGCCTCACAGTTACGAGGCCATTGCTTTGTCACTGAACCATGACTGTACGCAGCGGGGGCTAGGGTAGGGGGCAGTTTCCATAAAATAAAAAAAAAACAGAAAATGCAATAAATTTTCAATCATTTATTGCATTCTACCCCGGTCCCCAACATTAAAAAATCCTCTGTGTGCCCATGCCTTGAGCCATAATGCATGGCCGTCCAGAGGATTTTTTTATCACGTAGGCCTATACATATATAATAAAACATAAACAAAAGAAAGCAGTTTATTACCAAAATCGGTACAATAATAATGTTGCAATTTTTTAATGATGTACATACCTCTTAGTGGACATAAATGTATGGTCACAACCAGGCGCGAAAAAGAGAGGGAAAAAAGAGGGTTTTTTATTATATAATTTGTTGTAGGTAGTCCACACCCCCCCCCCCCCCCCCCCACCCCCACTGAGCGAAAAACGGTCTGCGCAATTTACGAATTCCCGGGGGCAAAAATGAAGGAAAAAAATAATGCTCAGTATCCCCCCTCCCCCCCCCCCCCCTCCCCCCCCCCCCCCCCCCCCGCTTATTCAGCCGGCTGAGTCGTTGCCAAATTTTCTCTCAAAAACGGGACCAAAAAAAAAATGCCCCTGGTACCAGTACCAGTTGATTCCAACTGGTCCCCAACTGTTTTTTGACCTGGGATGCAGTATCTTCAGTTTATATATCATCTTGTCTTGTCTTCTCAGACTTTGATTTTCAATCGATTGATTGTTGTGTGTGTTTTGTTATTGTACTTTTATTTAATTAACGATTAAATTGTTCAGGAGAATAAATTTTCTTATTTTTTGGTAAGATTTGCTAGTTTTCTTTGTTTTGGCAGGAGATCCCCGACGCATATTTTTCTGTGACTATGGTAAGGAACGAACTTTCTACAAGGATGTAAACCAACCTCTTACAATGGCTCACGAGCTCACAGGCTACATGAATGACCCTGACATCGATGGCGATAAAGAGCAAGTAAAACTGCGAGATATAAGCTACTTCAATGGCTCCCTCTACTGGACGAAGACTGGCAGTCCCAAAGGCATCGCTGTCATGACTAATTACGATCAGAGCAGTCGATCATTCGACATCAAAGAAAACCTACTAAACGGTGTCGCACCCTATCAATTGCTCATCATTAATGTAAATCCATGATCAATATTTGACAGAAAAGAGCCCGGTTGTCTATTGTTTATTTGTTTCAGCGTTGTCAACATTGTTGTCATATCAGCTATGATGTGGTAAACCACCGCAATAAAACCGCCCCATCTTTTTTCTTCTTAAATGTAAATGAATATGAATGGCAACAAACGTCCTACGCATATTTACTTCTGGTGTAGGATTGTACATAGTGGACAAGATAAGTTTTCTGGTAAGGTGTATATTATATCTTAATAATATTACTCTTTGAGAAGAATATCTATCAGGCACCTTGGTTTAAAAAAAAATCATGCTTACTCTGGACAATATGGGGATGTCTAAATATGGGAAATTTGGGAAAATACTAGCTTTGAGTGGGTCAAACAAACTGTGGAACGTCGATTGAAAGATTCTCATGCTCAGTATTGGTCTGCTTGAAGGGGCGGCCGAGCGACTTCCAAAGTGGGGGGGCACCAAGAAAAAAAAGGGCACTTTCTGGAGAGAAAAAAGGGCACCTACAAAGGGAAATCTCAAAGCGAAAATATACAAATTTTAGACATTGGTATTTACCCCTACATTGTGATTACAATTATCAGGGATGATTTCAATATTTATTTCACTTTATACACCATACAAGATATTGCTTAAGCATCATGCTATGCAGTTGGGTTTGATTGTTAAGATGTGTGAGGTCGCGGTGCGAAAAATGGGACACTTATCAGGAAAGAAAAGAAGCATGTGCCAAAGTACAAAGAGTAATTATCTGAGGTGAAAATGGGGCACTTCTTACACCCTCAAACAGGGGTACTCTCCGGGGGTGAAAAACGTTAGTCATGAAAAAAGGAAATAGGCATTTGTCGACGGAAAAGAGGCCCCTGTCAGTTTTTGATAGGGGCATTTATAAGATATTATTATATATTGTTAGAAGGGAAATTATCAGAGGTGAAAAGGGGTACTTATGTGAATGAAAAAGGGGCACTTGTAATAAAGGAAAATGTGCCTTAGTTAAAAGAAAATGGGCACCGATCAGATTTTAAAGGGGCTTTTATCGGAGGTGAAAGGGGCACTTATCTGAAGTGAAAAGGAGTAACTTCTCGTACCTGAAAAGGGTCGTTTACCAGAGAAGGGGCACTTATGAGAAGGGGAAGGGGCTCTTTTTTAATGGGGCACTAATCATTAGGAAAAGGGCACTTATTATAGAGAGAAAGGACACGGGAAAATATTAGGTGCGCTTATCCGAGTTAAAATGGGGGTAGTTATTAAAAGGGGAAGGGGCACTTATATCAAAGGAAAAGGGGCACTTGTCAAATTAAAAGAGGCACGTGCCCTTTTAGATTTAAATAGGACAATCATCAGAGGTGAAGGGGGCACTTATCAAAAGTAAAAAAAGAGGCACTTATCGTACCTAACTACAGGGGCACTAACTAGAGATTAAAAAGGGCACTTATGACAATGGAAAATGGACACTTATTGCAAAGGAAAATGGGAACCTGCGAAGGAAAAGGGGCACGTATCCAAATAAAAAGGGCACTTATCAGCTTTAAAAGGGGAAGGGCCACTTTTACAAAGTAAAAGGGGCACTATTCCTATGTTAAAAGGGGCACTTCTTAAAAGTTAAAGGGGCACTTTTCGGGTGCTTGACAAAGTGGGGGCACTGTGCCCCCTCCCCCCCCCCCCCCCCACCCGGAAGGCCGCCTCTGTCTGCTTGTATATACGATAATTCGCATTGCGTTGACTATCGAATCTTCAAACATTCTTTATGTTCAGAAAGATACTTAATCTATCTTATTAAAAGAGATCGGACAATATTAAGTCGTTTTCGCTGTGGCAATCATTACCTGCCGATTGTAGCTGGTAGATATTCAAATACTCCCCGGGAAATGAGGCCATATGTACGCTGTGCAATTTGCAATCGCTTGGGGATGAGTTTCATTACTTGTTTGTATGCCCTGCCTTTCGTTCAGACAGAAAATTGTTCATCCATAAATATTTTATTGAAAGACCAAATACACTGAAAATGGACCAGCTTTTTAACTCCAATAATGTACAAACACGTTTAAACTTAGTAAAATTCTGTCGAAAAATAATGCTTCGTTTTCATTAATGTAAGTATGTGCAAAAAACAAATGTTATCAGTTTAATATTAACTTTATTTTTCTCTTTTTTGTCTTATATCAAATTATTAAATTGATATCAAGAATATTTTCAGTAATTCATTAATTCAAATATCAATTTACTGGTGCCAGTAACTTCTTTTTTAATTGCTTCCATTAATGTCGTCATTAATTATCGTTATAATTATTATTATCGTTTTGTTTTTAATTATTATAATTATCCTTATCAATTTTTGTTATTATTATTACTATCATAATTTTTTTCGATAGTGTTATTTTGTATTGATTAACATTAATTCGATTTATATTGTATACTTTACAGTGTTAAAATTGACAAATTCTAACTGATTGTAAACTTCTCCAATACCCCAATGTGGGTGACATGAGAATAAATTGTCTGAACTCATATGAAGCGTATTACACTTCATTATTACGTCATAATTTAAAAAAAACGCCGCGGAGGGAGGGGGGGGGGGGGGGTTCGGTTCAACTACACAAAGTGTTCCCTAAAAATTAAAGACATATTATGTTGTAAATGATGCTGGTAGAATACTTAAATTTCAGACTTTGAAAATTTCCCACTCTCCACTACTTTGGGTATACCGGCCCTGCCCCGCTGTAGATACAAATATGTCAAAGTGTACTCATCTTAAAGGAAGAATGTTTGAAAGTCACATTTCGAATTATGGCAGCATATATGTTCTAGAATTTAGGCTATAGCTGAAGTTAGCGTGGTTGTTTAAGAGGAACGATTGAAATGATTCATTATTTCTTGTTGAGAATTTGCTTTTCAATATTAAATTAATGGAACCATGTAAACCCCGAGATACGAACCGTAATTTTGTCTGTATGGATGGTATAAACTCCTTGAAGTGATAGGTCATGCTTGCTCGAATATATCTATCCCATAGGGCCATGCATTATGGTTCAAGGCAAGACCACACAGAGGAATTTTTCCTGTTGGGGGCCGGGGGAAAATGCAATGAATTTTTGACAATTTATTGCATTTTCTTCTTTTTGGGGGATTTGTGGGGGCGGTCGCGTACCCTAGCAAACACTGCGTACAGTCATGATTCAGGGGCTAAGCAATGGCCTCGTTACTGTGAGGCCCCAGGATAAAAATCGTGTCGATCAGCTATATTAGTGCCCTTTTGTGAGGCATTAATCCTCATTATTGTCAATTATGATTTAAGGACGTAGGTTCCCTAGCTGATTAGCATAGTAGCACACATATGATTTAGCAGTCACGCAAAACAAACACTCGCAAATTAATATTCAATAAAATCTGAGAATGTATGCCATTATCTAGATCTATTAGAAATAAATAATTTTTTAAAATCCTTCCCTAAACTGGGGTAAAAATAAATATTCCACCATTATGACCAACAGTGTAGATTTTCATATCTTGGCCAAAAAAAAGCATGTAACATTATTATAGTCCAATGTTATAATGTACGTAATCTGAATGCATTCTCGTACAATTTTGAGAATGCAGGAGTGTAACTTGAATTATCGAAATATTTACCTAGGTAAACTGATTAGAAATACTTGTATAAAAATCATTATATTCCACATACTAAGAATCTTGGATTATGGTAGGGGAAACAAAAGACGCGCAGTGCCACAGATGACTCCAAAGGGGCCTCTTGGACGGGATCTCCATTCCTTACAGCTTCTTGGTATGTTCATGTGTGCATGGCTTTATCACAAATTCGATGAACTTTTGATGTCTTTCTGGGAAAAAATATTCAAAATGTAGATACAGAAAATACGCCCTAAATAAATACAAAATAGCAATAGAGCTAGTTTGGTTAATGCTCACCAATGTACTCTGATTATCGACATTATGTTCGGGGGATTCATTCATAATTTTATTTAGGCAAACAATGCAAATCTAAATATTTAATAACCGTCAAAGCATTGGGTTTTTAATCATTTCCACTGAATCCACTATCGTACATACATAATATGATTCTTTTTTTTTTTAATTTTGTTTACGGCGATATGTATATATATATTATATATTAATTCACAAATCTTTGTTAAGTGCCTAATGAAAAATTATTTCATTCACTTGCTACGAACAATTCGTCGCTGTTTTCACGAAGTGACGGTAGTGAAAAAAAATTGCATTCACTTTGCGTTACGATTTTCCTCACTACCGTCACTTCGTGAAAACAAGGACGAATTATTGTATTTCGATAGTCAGAATGCGAATTGCATATATTAATTGATGCTAGGTAGGATAATCATTATGGCTTGTCTTACCTAACAACGCGTACTGTATGCAATCCACATTCTGAATATGAAAATACAATTATTCGAAACAAGTGAATGACGAAATTTGTAACGAGGCAAATGTTATTACATCATGAAAATGGCCTATACAAGAAAAAGGTATGCTTAAATGTATAGACCAGATCTGCTCATGGGATTGCATTGTGAAAGAAACGTTGTGGAATCGATCAGAAAAGGTCTATCATCAAGCATATACTGTGTGTACTGCACGGTTCATCAAAATGATAATAAATTTGGCCCAGTCTTGGTAAAGTTACAAGCACTGTACACAGAAAGATGTACGCGATATATATCCAGGCCGGATCGATATGATAATTTACCAAATATATCAATTAGTAGGCGGTTTCCCGGCAAAATTAAAATCATCACGTATTAGTCAAAACATATTCTTTCACATAATTGGTAATAAGAGCTTTCATTTCATTTTTGAGAGGGGGGTGTTTCCAAAACTAGTATGTACCTTTAATGTGGTCGGTAACGTACTATGTGACAGAATAGCTTGGACCCCAAACACGATAGTTTCTACCGATAATTTTGTACGCCATTGTGGCGCGTACGATGATTCGTATTTCCCTAGAAAAGGGAAACATGCATGTAGCTTAACGAAAGCCCTGCCATCGTTAAGATCATGACCCACGAGCTTAACCCCGTAACGACCAGCAGTGACCTCCCGCTTGATTCGGTCGTGCTCTCGTTTGGTTCTGGTGTGGTCTCTTCAGGATCTTGAGACCCCTCAACATGAAAGTCCTCGAGGATGACATCTTTACCACCTCCAGATTTCATCACAATGACGTAATAGTCTTGATCATCATCCATCTCTGTCTCAGGGAAGGACAGGATGGCCTCCTCTGCGTTGGGATCATCTTCAAGGGCATCGGTGCAGGTCTTCACGATGAAAGCCACATCCATACTCCCGTCAAGGTGGTCCGAAATCTGCCGGATTTCAAATCAAAAGTAGGACTATACCAGAATTTGCAAATTGAGGTACCTTTTCTGATGTTGATGTTAATGATGATGGTGATGTTGATGATTGTGAACAGTTGTTGTTGATGTTGTTGTTATTTTTGTTGTTATTGTAGCCTTGGATTTCTGGGGGCACCGGCTCTGCTCCATAAAGCTGGATACGCCACTGGTTTTCTTATTTCTTCATTTCATTACAAACTTTAATAGTACTATATTTGTATAATCCCATTTAACATTTAGACTAGTCTCCGACTTGCGGATGAATTCGTAGAGTGTTGCTGAAAATACGGTCGATTTTATTGCCATTGTTTTGTTTTGATTTGCAGTGTCATTATGATTTCAGCAATGGTGTAATTTTTTTTTTTTTTTTTACATGTGCATGTATTTATTACCTCAATACTGTAGCATTCTGCGGCGGGTAATGATTCAGTGAACTGGGTTCCATTAACTTCGACTCTGCCGTCTGAGCTGATGGAATATTTAAATCCCAATGGGTCTCTTTTTACCGCCAAAATGTGTTCCCGCGCTTCTGCGTCGTCAAGCAGGCTGCTGCTGCGGATGAAGATATCGACGGTTGCAGTCGATGTGGAGTCGTATCTAGGGATGAAATTAATGCAAGACATTATTGCAGTTTCCGGCGGTCAAGATTGTATTTGCCACATTTAATATCAATAAGCTCGCAAAGACTTTTGAAAAAGTCAACTCAAGGAAATTTCAATAGCCTTGTCCATCACGTATTAAAATGTGCGCACAAGACAATGAGGAACAGCCGAACATGATGATATATATGCGTTATACGATACGGTACTACAATTGCCCTCCAGTAGATTTCTCGACAGTTTTTTTGCTATTGTGTTTATTGGACTATATACCCTGTTCACACAATTCTGACAGAACCTTTTACCTTTCTTGTTTTTTGCCTAATTCTTTAAAAAAAATTGTGCTTGAAATGGGTTGAACCCACCCCCTTCAAATTTTGTTTATGTGTGTGTTTTTGAGGTCCCCCCCCCCCCCCCCCAACGAAACAAAATATCGATCGGCCAAATTTTCAAATGTTGGGACAAAAAAAAAAATGTGCTCTATAGCAAAAAATTGTTTCTATCGTGTAGATAGTATATCAATATTTCCTACCTGTCCACAAACTGAACGCGTACACTAACTAACATCCCATCCTGACTCCCAGGCATATGCTGTCTTTTAGAATGAATAATCGCTGCTCGAGTAGCGTTTCCAGATATACCAAGCCCCTCGGTGCTCAAGAATGCAAAGTTTCGTCCATCTTGGTTCTCAAACGCCACCCATTGGTCTGCATCCCAGGACGTGTCCAATGGAGGCGAAGGCGTCATTGACGGATCATCCAGTGCGTTTAGAAACGCCTGCTTCTGGAGATCTGGCAGGTCGTAGAAGATTCTCTTCGTGTCGCCGTATGTGCGCAAGTCCACGAGTCCTCCGACGTCGACGACGTCGCTAACCGAAGACCATACAGTGATCGAGAAAGAATCTCGAAGACCGAGGAGCCACACGAATTTGGTCCAGGATGTTTTACACCAGACTGCCCTGATTGGGAAGGTGACTGGTTGCGGGTCGAGGGGGTAGGAGTAGTACAGGTTATCGAAGATCATGGTCCATGTGTAGAGTTTATCGGCCATCAGTGGACCCCAACCAGTCGTGAAGCCCAGAGATAATGTCGTCTTGTCAAAGTACCTGCACATTTCAAGTGTTTTTGGTAAGTCTGATGATTGTTACAGATCAAGAAATATCAAGTAGTCAGTATGATTCCCTCTATTGACGTTATAAACGAATTCTGTAATATTGAAAGAAGTTGTACTCACTTATCACAACATTATTTGCCCGGATTATTTGTCTTATATACTTTCATGTAACTTCTTTCTGGGGAGGTTGATGTCGGTCAATGTAAGCTTAATGTTGATATATTTGGAACTTCAGAAAGGTCAGATTGTTAACTTGGATTTACCCAGGGAGGACAGTATCATCACGTAAATTATGTTCTACAAAGTTAATATAGGCCTGTTATCATAAGCAAATACATTATCATAGTTAAAATTTGATAAAGAAAGGCTACTGTAAAGCTATACAAATTTCATCACGTAAATTATGTTCTACAAAGTTAATATAGGCCTGTTATCATAAGCAAATACATTATCATAGTTTAAATTTGATAAAGAAAGGCTACTGTAAAGCTATACAAATTTCTTGTAAAAAGAATCCATTGAAACAATGGTACTTACCTATTTGCGATGTCAATGAAGAGCTGAGGCGCCACAGGATCACGTGGTGAATTTGGACCAATCACGATATCAGCATTGAGCCAGAGTGGCGCCTTGAGTTCTGATTCGTACTCTTCAATTAACTGCATGGAAGGTTCTAGAGCTTCCAGATACTTAAAGTCCAGCTTCATTCCTGAGTTCAATCATTAAAAAAACCCATATCATTACGATAAACATCATGGTGTCCATGCATTCAATATAAAAAATGAACAACATGCTCTTCTTTTACTAATTACAGCACAAAGTTGCGTTTTCATTGATTTTTTTTCTGTTTTGGAGCTTGCATCTCTGATATTCAATTTTTTTCAGCAAAAATATATAGGTCATCTCTTGCTTCAAAGCTGAGCACTGTTCTTCCTCATCTGAAATGCTCATAACTTGTTTGGGGCTAAGTCAATCCACTTGAAAATTATTGCGATCACGATTTCAGTTAGAAAGTTCAGAAACATAAGTTACTACCAACCTTTGTCAGCGTATTGTGTTGTGACATTCAGGAAGTGTTCAAGAGTTAGGTCACTATCAGTCAAGGGAGGGTGTGCGTGAACGGGAATGTTGGTCTGATTTTCAGTCCCGATACCGCGCAAGATGATATCGGTTTCCAGCATCATGGTGTCGTCTGCGTGGGTAAATAAAAGTAATTGTCACACGTCTTTACGGTAACAAGATTTTAAAGTGGTTAGGAAATGTGCTGATCTACACCAGGTAAAATGAACATATGAAACAACAGCAGGAGAAGGATCAGAGCCACGCAAACATATTTGTTAGCAGAAGGATTAACAAATTGAAAGAGCGAGAGAAAATCATAACATCATAGCATTAATGGTTTGAATTCTTTAGGAATTGGGTCGATTGATTTTTCAACATCGCGGTAAAAATTCGTGAAAGTGAAATCAAATGAATGTGTTATGATCAAACCTAAGCAAGGTAATAAAATCATTGTTATCTCTTGTGCATAAAACTGTTCTAAAATGAAAAGTTCCTTATCACGTCGGGGAATTTAAAAGTAGTTCATGACAACTAGAATATACAATCATATTACGCATATATATTATATATACACACACTGTGTTTCAAAATAAAGTTAATCCAAACCCAGAGGATTAATATTCCAAGCTGATTTATCTTTTAAAATGTATATGAAGCTTCAAATGAGAAACTTTTCAGCTTTTCAATGGTCTCTTACTCACAACACATGTCACGCATGAAAAAATTCAGTTGTTGCCAGAAGACAATACCAATTCTATTTTTGCAAGTTGGATGAAAGGCTGAGATGAACACTTTCACTGATGCCGCAGCTGATGGAGTTCTTTGTCATTGAACATGGTCACTTTGAATGGCAAGTTCAATCTTTGTATAGAATGCAAGATTTAAGGGATTGCTTTTCCTGGCTGACAAGTGGCTAATTTGGGATTTTCGGGTTTGGTAATTATCAGTTATCATTGGCAAGACGATTAACTTACGATTTAAAGGTAAAGACCAGTTATGGTCATGCGATTGAATTGTGAAAGAAATGTTGTGGAATCGATCAGAAAAGGTTGATCATCTAGCATCTAGCATCTGCAAGATTCTGGAATCATCAAAATGATATTCTTCGTAAAGTTACAAGCACTATACACAGAAAGATGTATATGGGACTACCCTATATCTCTCACAGGACCATGAGAGAAACAAATTTACCAAATATATGAATTAGTAGGCGGTTTCCCGGCAAATTTTTTATCATCATGTATTAGTCAAAACATATTCTTTCACATGATTGGTAATGAGAGCTTCCATTTCATTTTTTGAAATTGGGGCGTTACCAATACTGGTCTTTACCTTTAAGCACATAAAAATTTCCTTTTCGGTTTAATAAAATTTGGAGTGGACTATTAGGCTGTTATAATTTTAATTTTCTTTGTGGTTACAACATTTTACCTGTCAGTGCGTATGCATATATTCAGTTGAAATGTTGTGACCTCAAAAATATTTTTCTCGCTCTTTCAATTCGTTGATCCTTTCTTTATAATTTACCAAAACTAGCGAAAATTGACATCCCTACATGTGGTCGTTTTCAACAACGATGTATTCGGTCATGCATGACATCAGTAATGCAAGTGAGGTATAATTGGAAAGCAGAGGGGTTCCCTTTTAATGTTCAGGTACATGTAAATTCCTAAATGAAATAAGCTTTGAATACAGCCGTCTAAATGTGCATTACCTTCATCCTGGTGCACACTGTATATATATATTTCTATATATTTACTTTAGAGAGAGAAAGTTGACAAGGTAATGGTGTAACAAATTTAAAACTCCTTCATGTTATGATACTGCGAGAGTTTATATATATATATATATATATATAGTGCGATATAATGCGAAAGGAAATGAGAAAATAATGGTTGCTTAAACCAAAGTCCAAAATTGTCCTTCCTTTAATGTTTTTTTTTTTAAAGGATTGGAAAAATGTCTCCGCCGGAAATCGATCACGGGTCACTGGTGACACCAGCTTCAATTGACCAACATTATTTTCAACCTCCATTGATTAACTCCTGTGTGGGGATACTATACTTTACTTTCCGCATATGTACAAAATGAAATAAATTTTCAGCCTGGGTGACTTTAGTTTAATATCATATTTCATAGTATTCCATACCCGAGAGACTCTGGTTGAGGTCTGCGATGCTGTTGACTCCATGGGCCCAACTCACGTTTAATCCATCCCCGTCAGTTGAAGGAAAGAAATCCAGTACATTATCCTCCGTATGAGTAGCTCCATCTATTGACATAATGATAATACCATCAATGATGATGATGATAATAGTAATAATAATAATAATTGTTTTTAAAAGTATAATAATGATAAATACACTGTTGGTCATAATGGTGGAATAAATATTTTTACCCAAGTTTAGGGAAGGATTTAAAAATTATTTATTTCTTATAGATCTAGATAATGGCATACATTCTCAGATTTTATTGAATAATAATTGCGAGTGTTTGTTTTGCGTGACTGCTAAAGCATTTGTGTGCCACTATGCTAATCAGCTAGGGAACATAATGTCCTTAAGTCATAATTGACAGTAATGAGGATTAATGCCTCACAAAAGGGCACTGATATAGCTGATCGACACGATTTTGATCATGGGGCCTCACAGCAACGAGGCCATTGCTTAGCCACTGAATCATGACTGTACGCAGCGGTTTCTAGGGTACGCGGCCGCCCCCACAAATCCCCCAAAACGAAAAAAATGCAATAAATTATCAAAAATTCATTACACTTTCCCCCCGGTCCCCCCACAGGAAAATTCCTCTGTGTGGCCGTGCCTTGAACCATAATGCATGGCCCTACAGATTTTTTTTTTATTATCATAAATCATTTTAAAATGTCTTAATAATCATATTTTCGTAAACCATTTAACAGTATCTAAATAATCAACAACAATACAAAGAGAAAAGAATGACAAAACGGAACACAAAGGACAGGAAAATTACATAAAAGGATAAGACAAGACATGACAAAACAAGTCATAGCAGGACAAGATAAACAAGACAGGATGGGACAAGACACACAAAATAATATATAATGATTACATTAATGATATCAATTCTGTTTCCTCAGTGAGGGAAGCCTCTTCTTCATGACGCCCCTGCATATATTACCCAAGCAATTGCCACGTATTACACCTGGGTGGAGTACGTGTAGCAGATTTGGATAAATGTCTCACCAATGGACGTTGGAGGGCTTGGATTCCAGCACTTAACCCTTGGACTGTCAAGGAAATGAACCAATATAACCCAACACGTCCACATCTGTTGTGTGTTGGGATCGGATTGATGTTGCGCAGTTTACTTTCATAAGTATTGTTTAGAGAGTTAATCATGAGGAATGGTGACACAAATTGATTACAACTGGAAGATAGAGCACATACCTATAGGATTCGTTTATATAAAATACATCATGAAGGTTCAGATGAATACAATACAACGATGAATTAAAATCTAGAACCAGTCTGATGAAGATTGTATTCTCTTGGATGAGCCTCGCATGTATTCTCTAAAATTTTCTGAAGTAGGTCATATCCTATTGAATATGACGTAATTAAAATTCTGTTAACTTGTATGAATAAAGCTAAAATCATTATTATCAACAAGCTAATTACTTTTTTAATAAGTGGTAAGGACACTATTGATATATACAAATAGCTGTCGGCCCGGCCCCCAAAAAAGATTTCTTTGTTCGCTCGCTTTGCTACCTTGCAAGTATAAATTATAGCCTTATTAGTTTGTAACCAGGTTTTCTTGAGCACGATAACATAATCAGTAACAATGAATTCACCAATACAGACAGGAATGATAAAAGAAGTGTGAATGTTTAAAGTTTCTATTCTTTGTGAGCCATGCTGACATAGCTATGTAATTGTTTTCCCTTACTCTCGTATAAGCCCTAAAATCAGATGTTTGTAAAGGGAATCTACATGTGGAGTAGTAATGTAATCTTTGTATTGATAATTTTCACTTACCTGTGTAAACATTGAAGAATACGACCAAGCATATTATGAAGCGTAATAGCGTCATGATTAATGATGACAAATTAACGTGCGATTGTATTCCACGAAATTGCCGGAACAAGTCATCAACATCCAATAAGCAGCACAATATTGGCTATTGACTTCGATGTAAAAAAAAAACCTATAAAATATTAATTTGCTTTGTCATAATTATCTGCGTGAGATAACGGAATGGCCTCTTGGCATGTTCATACAGTACAAGGTTCAGCTGTGTCTCAAGGTCCATGTCATTGTCGCCCCAACGGCCTCCAAGCTATGGGACACAGATATTATACAGTGTAGATAGATATTTATGTTCATGCGTTGATAGAGAAGATACTGAACAGAGAGGCTATATAGGTGGCATTAAACATAAAATATTGTGTAAAATGCGCATAACTTGGCCCATTTGGTAGCAAAATAAATGATTACTGGTTAAAAAGGGAAGTCAACCCTGATACTAAGCTGGTTTTAATACAAGCATAAAAAAAGAGAAAAACAGGTAAGTGAAAGCTTGAGCAAAATCTGATTCGATGTGAGTAAATTATGAATGTTTAAAGTTACAATCAATCAAACACGAATTAGTAACTTTATGGCGTATCTTACGAGGCCCCCTCCCATTTGATTTGTACTAAAAATTCATTAAATGTTTATGCTTTTATTAAAACCAACTAAATATCAGGGTAGAATTCCTCTTTAAGATGTTCCGTCTAGTCGGAGCCAGAAGAGTATTAACTCATATATTTTGACACAGAGAAAGCACCCTTCTGGCTCTAAACAGATTATATAAAAGCACTTCAAAAACGATCGTTAAGCCGCATTTTTTTTTCTTCTCCAAGCAATTTGTAGGTCTCAACTCCACAAAATTAAACTTGCTCCAAATAAACTCGCACCCTAACGCGTATACTTATGTTGTCTCTCTATAGGTCGAGTTTGTTGGGGATACCTAAAATATTATTCAACAATTATTATCAAAATATTTTTCAACAATTATTATCAAAAATATTATTCAACAATTATTATCAAAATATTTTTCAACAATTATTATCAAAAATATTATTCAACAATTATTATCAAAATATTTTTCAACAATTATTATCAAAATATTATTTTAAAGTTATTCTGAGATATTTAAACTGAAGTCCTTTCCACTGTTATATGGCGCCAGCTTTCGGCTCTGGATACGCAAACGACCTCACCTGACGTTTGAAGTATATTGTCAAGGATATTTTAATATAAACGAAAAGAAAAAACTTTCTGTAAAAGAATGGTAAATAAATTTAAAGAGAAGGTTGAATTCTGGGAAGAGGTGAACAATAATTTGTGAGCGTTATCATTGCATTATGCAAGTGTGGAAAAACATCAGATACAAAATGTTCCCTGAAAAGCATGGCTCTTCAAATGCCTTAATAATAATATTTTTAATATGGCATGTAACATCATACAAATCGGAACTGATTTTTATGCCACGATGCTAACAAGGGAAATTAGTCTGTTTTCTTTTTGTTAAACGTGGTCTTTGGGTTCACCTCATACCATTCACGGTTAGCACATGTCTCATATGACCCCCAATATCCACAGATCTTCAAAACATGAAGGGGTCCCACTTTGTAAATTCTGAAATAATCACTCCTACAGCGGTGGAGGTGCTACATTAATAGCCTTTATTTCCCCCTTTTCAAAGCATACTTCCACCTGTGAATCATCATGGAGTTACTAGGGTATCTTGGAGTGCACTGCTTGTGCATGAAAGAATAATGAGTACATAACCTTCATGCACCCAAAAATGCCCCCTTTACCTTGACAAGTGCCCCTATTAATTTGTAAAAGTGCCTCTTCCCCTTTTAAAGTCTGATAAGTGCCCATTTTCCTTCGACAAGTTCTTTTTTTCCTCTGCAATAAGTGTCCATTTTCCATTCTCATAAGTGCCCTTTTTAATATCTAGTAAGTGTCCCTTTTCAGGTACGAGAAATGCCTCTTTAAGTGCCCCCTTCACCTCTGATAATTGCCCTACTCAAATCTGAGAGGTGCCTCTTCTACTTTGACAAGTGCCTCTTTTCCTTTGTACAAAGTGCCCCTTCCCCTTTTAATAACTACCCCCATTCTAACTCGGATAAGTGCACCTTATATTTTACATGTGCCCCTTTTCCTTTCTAATAAGGGACCTATTCCCTTTTAATAAATGCCCCTTTTCACCTCCTATAAACTGCCCCTATCAAAATCTGATGAGGGCCCCTTTTCCGTCGACAAATGCCCATTTTCTATTCTCATGACTGACTTTTTTCATCCCTGGTGAGTGCTTTTTTTTGAGGGTGTAAGAAGAGCCCCATGTTCACCTCTGATAATTACTCTTTGTACTTTGACAATTGTTCCTTTTCTTTTCTGATAAGTGTCCCCTTTTCCTCTC
>JAVYIG010002505.1:0-243986 GCA_035222895.1 Strongylocentrotus droebachiensis | reverse complement strand
TATGTGTTTTTATGGATTTGAACTGAAATAAAACTTGAAACTTGAAACTATCTATTTTAGGCAATTTGAGCAAGGGAGCTCTTCTATTGTATATTTGTATTTAATTGACTCTTATTTGGTTTTGTGTCATACAGTTTTAAAAACATTTGACATACATTGAAGGGGATGTTATGGCATTAAAATTGGATTATTTGCTGGGTTTTAATTTTCAGGAGTTGAATTGAATTGAAAGTTTTATTATCTCTGCGTCGCAGCCAGTTACTAAATTGAGAAAATTAAATTGGAAAAGATGTACAATAAATAATTTTGAAAATGGCAAACGCTCTTAAATTGATGAAGAACGTTTATTAATGCATATATTTAACGTAATACTTTCAATATTTATTCTATACGAAAAATTAATACCCGCATTGAATATTTACTGAATTTATTTGTCTAAAAACGGAGAAATAGCTTCCAAAGCAAAATAGTTTAAAAAAATAAAGTTGATGACCGGTTAAGATGCATGAAGAGAAAAATATATAATGATGCTATAGAAATGTGGTTGTTGAAAATAATTATACATGTACTTGGCAGAAATAATAGTAATTGACAGAAATCACTTCTGCATCTAAGAAGTAAAGAAAATCAAACAACCTATTGGAGACTAGATAGATGTTAAAGTCACTGAGTAGTCGGCTCTCATGGGGAATTCGACACCGTTCGGGTGTTTACCCAATAACAGGTGTTGTCAATCACCAGGGTTAGCCTTGAGTTTTATGACCATTGGACCTTATGTAATGCTTTGATTTGCCCGAAGACTCTCGAGCTCTCCGAGAGATTAGGGGTAATTCTTGACTGGACTATGGGTTTGCTGTATGCAAATTTGTACCCCCATTAATGGTATTTCCACCAAGTCTGGTGTCAGCGAATTATGGCCTTCTGCACATGGAAACTGGCGATCCAATCCCTTTAACTAATAGATTAATGTGTTTAATGATAGGTTAATTGGTAATCTGTTGATTGGTTAAATGGTTAGCTGATTTATTATGTGGTAGGGTGAATGGATATTTGATTGTTTGATTGAATGGTTGACTTGTTGATTGGTTAAAAGGTTAGCTGATTTATTATGTGATAGGGTGAATGAATATTTGATTGATTTATTGGTACACTTGTTGATTGGTTAAATGGTTAGCTGATTTATTATGTGTAAGGATGAATGTATATTTGATTGTTTGATCGAATGGTTGATTTGTTGATTGGTTAAATGGTTAGCTGATTTATTATGTGGTAGGGCGAATGGATATTTGATTGAATGGTTGACTTGTTGATTTGTTTAAAATGTTAGCTGATTTATTATGAGGTAGGGTGAAGGTATATTTGATAGAATGGTTGACTTGTTGGTTGGTTAAATAGTTAGCTGATTTATTATGTGGTAGATAAGTGATTGAATGCTGGATCAAATAGTTATAGTATCGCTTGAAAATATTATTATTTGAATAGTGAGCAATTATTGACGGATTGATGAAATGGCTGATTTAGTGTAACGATGAATTTCCACGAATTTCCCGAATGCCCCTCTTTCTCCTTTAGAGCCCGTCTATTGCCTTTCCTTCCACGCTATTATGATATTCCTCTATCTATTTCTTTCTTTCCCTCATCTCTCTTTAACTCATTTTCTCTCCCTTCCCCTTCATTCTCCACTCCGCATCTCTCTCTCTCTCTCTCTCTCTCTTTTCCACACCCTCACTTTCCCCTCTCTACTTCCTACCTCCCTCTTCTTTCACTACCCCTCACTCATTCAGCTCATGCCTATATGTAAAACTCTTCTCTATCTCTATCTCTCTCTCTCTCTCTCTCCTGGTCTCATCCCATCTCTTTCCCTCCCTCCAATCTCCTTCACATCTCTCTCTTCTTTAACCAATCTCCCCTTCTCTCGCAATGAAATATACACATGTCACATGTCACTTTATATTATAAACACCTCCCTCACTCGTTCAACTCATGTCTATTTTTAATACTCTTCTCTCTCTCTCTCTATCTCTCTCTCCTGTTCTCATCCCATCTCTTTCCCTCCCTCCAAATCTCCTCTCTCCTTCCCACCTCTCTCTTCATTCACCACTCTACCCTTCTTTCACAATGAAACCCCTGTCACTTTATATTATAAACACCTCCCTCTCTCGTTCAACTCATGTTTATTTTAATACAGTCGCCAGTTTGAAACCAGTGACAACAACTAAAGCAAAATCCTTTCACAGACACTGACATAGTGACATGGTTCTGATAAATTTATTTTTAGAAATAGTACTCTTTACAAAATATCATAAATACATTTGTGCATCATAATGATTGTCGATAAATACAAATAGTCGTTGAATTGATTGTCTTGTAGTACACTAACATCACGATCGCAGACGTTTGAAAATAACGGGGGTGGCCGGGGGCACAACCGACCCGTACCCCGTTGAAAAACGTAAGTGGCATATAATAAATATATAAATGAAATAGACAAGTCAAGAATACTACCACCCCCCTTCTTTTGAAGTGAAGGCAATATTTGTTTTCAACAGCTTTGTCGATCACCTTCTTCAGTTTGCGAAAATTGCAATGACGGATTACGTAATCAGCACATGATTCCATGGGACATAATTATATGCATGTAACAAAGGTATTGACTCTTTTTACGTATTTGCGCTCGCGTTGAAAGGAAATAATACACTATAGCACGTAAACAGGCCTGATAATCACTATAAAACAGCCGATTTTTTTTCGGGAAATTTTGAAGTAGGTCTACATTTTAAGTTATCTAAAGATTTGGTACCGACGGAGAATGAGTTATCATAGAATCCAACAAAATGTATAATGATTGTTCGAGAATGAGAATGTACCCACAAAACGATTTAGTTATTAATAGCTGAGTATTAAAAGAGAAAAGGAGGATACGGAAAAAAAAGATAATAAGAAATAAATGAAGAGAGAATGAAATAACAATAAAAAGAAGAAGGGGTAGGAGCGGGACAGGGAGACAGGGGGAGGGGGGGGGGAGAAGAAAAGAAGACTTTAACAAATACTAGTCTCGACCATCTTGAATTACACATATATATACATGTATTACCTTACTGATTGTTATCAAACATCTTAATCATATTATGATTGTCACATTTTCTAGTATATATTAAAAGCAATGTTTACTGATAGCCGCCTGAGTGATAAAACAATATTTGAAGTAATGATGATTGTCAATTATAGCAGTTTCAAAGTGCAGGAGTGGATCAACTTACTTTTATATACATAAAGATACGGCTTGCGTACATGATTGCGTAGAAATATTTGATGGTCATGTTAGTTTATATTGCACGATACAATAAACCGTCTGTCGAGAGCTAGACGGGCATTAAAAGGATAGTTGAGTTTTGTTGCAGAGGGCGCTAAACATAATTTTTTTGTGTGAGATAACGACAAACTGAGTGTCAAACTTTTAAGAGAAATTTGAATGACAAAATCGTCTTTGTTTGATCAAAATCGGTTCAGAGACGGCTGAAATATCCATAAATATAAGAATCACTCATATTTGTGGGGCACCACAAATATTCGGTAATTTTGAACAAGCCGTTGAAAAAACGAGGTAGCGCCTTATACGTTTTATTCCAGCCAATGACAATGTTGGCTTTTTGTTGGCTATCATTTTCATGTTGGTTAAAATACGCACAACCAGCCGGCCACTATATTGTTATTATCAATTAATTAATTAATTAACGGTCACCGTATTTTTTAAAAAGTGGAGCTGAATTGGTATGATCGTATTTAATCTAAATTTTTACACATTTTGGGGTCTAAAATTACCTTCATAGCAATTTTAGGTCTTCAAATGGAACTAGAAATGTCATGAATAAGAATAAGAGCAATAACCATGCACTTTGAAGGCATTTGCGGTCTTAAAGATAAAGTTTAGTTCTGGTCATGCGCTTGTACTGTGAAAGAAATGGTGTGGAATCGATCAGAAAAGGTTGATCATCTAGCATGTAAGTATTGGTATTCACTGCATGGTTCTGGAACCATCAAAATGATAAGAAATTTGGCCCAGTCTTGGTGAAGTACTGCACACAGAAAGATATGGGACTACACAAACATGTGGCATAAAAATCCGTCCCGATGTTTATGTTGCTACATGCCATAATAATTAAGAATATAAGGCATTTGAAGAGCCATGCTTTTGAGGGAACATTTTTTATCTGATGTGTTTCCATACTTGCATAATAACAATGACAACGTTCACAAAATATTTTTCACCTCTTCCCAGAACTCAACCTTCTCTTTAAACGAGAACTCAACTATCCATTTAACTGTTTACAGCACATTCTTATTAGTTAAAGCCCTAATGGCTCCCAGCAGACGAACACTAATATATTCTTTACAAAATATGCAATAGTACATTCAGAATATTTATAACACACTAATAATAAATACACAATTTATATGATCATAGTACTGTTTTGCACTCGTACTTTTTCTGCGAATTTTCATAAAGTTAACGATAATATTTTTAAAATTAAAATGAACTAATTTGCCGACGAAGTAGCACATCCACTTTTCAATTTGTGATTGTCTGATTTTAAGTTTATTAGTATAATCACCCCTCCTCCTGTGTATTTTATCGATAGTTCATTATTAAAACTGACATAATTTCATTGTTTTCTTTTGACACAGAACAACTGCATGAAAAGGATAGGCGCACTATTAGAAAGAAATGTCTTCGTGTTTTTGTTTGCAATGATCCGAATGCTCAACTACATTTTTAATTCTGGTTTTCAAAACATCCCGAAATTTAGGCGGATACGACGGCAAGCTTTTTAATAACGGTTCGTCTGATTCCACTGCAGATATAAATAGTTCCCAGAAGTTTGCATTTTCACTGAGCACTTTTAATCTTTGCACCGTTTGAGCCCTGAACACACAAACTGATTTTAAAATCTGATCATGATAATGCCCGTATTGGTTTAACATCCGGTACCCGTGTCGTAAACCGGATTCGTTATCCAGAAACCATAACCGGCTATCCGTTCTTGAAACTTCCAAATTGTGAACCGGTTGCTTGAGCATGTACCGGTTCCACTGGAGGTTAACCAAGGAGTTGACTATCCGATCCAAATTCGCGGTTACATAGTCAAAGATGGCAAGATCGGACCACTGAATAAGTTCAACCAAATGATTATGACTTTTCATTAGATGCATGAGATCGGACTTATCAATAGTTTCTTGGCGTAGTGTTCCGTTCATACCCTTTAATTCAGTGGGTATGAACGCGGGTTCTAAATCGGGTATCCATTTTGTTGCGACGATTATTCGGCCTCGTTCCCAGCCAGCCGATGTGATGTTTCCTTTGACCGCCTCCCATTGCTCGCTGTCCGGTTCGATTTTCATCAAAACACCAAGCGGTAGATTTTCAATCCCAATTAACCGCGATAAATGGAAGGATAAAATTTCTCCTTGGATTTGGTCGACGTTTTGTCGGTAACGGCAGCATAACCTCTCGCCATTTTCAAGGACAGCGAGGCGGTTGCTGTCACGACCGCAGCCCGGTAACAACCGCACAACGCGGTGAGATTGAACGTCGTTCCGCCACGCCCTGATGACCGCTTCTGACGTTCGGTTGGGAAGCAACTTCTCGGCGCTTTCACTCCAGAAGATCCCATCCCGAAAAAGTTTGTAGTCGCCATTCAAATGATCACTCTCACCAGAATCATGTCTCATCTCTTTTGAAGATTTGTTTCCACGGTTACTAAGCACTTTCTCTGAATATGAATCATTTAAGATGTAATTACGTCGTGGTTGAGCGCGGTTATCTTTTGCCATGCGCCATGAAGGATCACGATGATCATTAAATCTCGCCGTGCCCGATTTCAAAGCATTCATCTTTCCCCCTAATCCAATTGTCGCTCGCCGAGCATCCCCTCTTCTCATGTTAGTGTCTCCGACCCCATATTCGAGTTTCCTTCGTGTTTTATTTACTTTTGATCGAGTAGGCTGACAATTATTCTTGAAACCCGAGGCACAAGAAATCGAAGTTGAAGAATCTCCTGCGTACTTCGCTTGGTTTCCGATGACTGCTCTGCCTCGATTTGATGGAGCATCGCCCCTCGATTGAATGCCAGTTGCGGGATCGCGTTCCCTCCTTGTTTGTGAGTACTCCCCTTCCGTGCGGTGATCGGTGCGAAATTCGCTTCCCGCCTTTTCTTCACGCGCGTTGTCGTCTGCACCAGCGTGAAGACGTAATCGTACATCGGGCGGTGACCTCTCTTTCTTATCTTTCCCTCTCATCTCCATCTTGTCTTCTTCCGTTGCTCTTAATCGCCTTGGATTCGATTTCGGGATCAATTTATCTGCATCCATTTGAAAGTCTTCCATCGGTAGATCTTCAGATTGGGGCGACATTTGGTTCTCTCCATTAGGGGCGACACTGAACTGTAGTAGAGTGTAGAAAATAACGGCGTAGACGGTCATACCAATAAATCGTAGGTCCGCCATTTTCAAGGACGTTCACTCAATAAAATGGGCAAATTTATCTTCAGATTACCATTATTTAAAATTATTCCTTCTTTAAGAGTGTCGTTGCGGCAAAAGCTTATTCGTTTTTGCAGCAAAAATACAATTCAATGAATGAACACGTTCATAAGACGTCCAGTTTGATTATTCTCCTCAGCGTAGAGTGAAAAAGAATACAGTAGTTTAAAAATTAAGAAAACAAGTTCCAATGGATTTCCTACTTTCTATTTTTATGTAATCCGAATGGATTCGGAGTGAATTAATCGCAAAATCCAACATAGGCCTCCAGTCTGTTCTAGCCGCAACTCCCGGGGTGAACGTTGATGAATAGACTGCTCGGAGACCCTAGGCTCCAGTGCGGTCGAGTCGAACGAAACGTGAGCCGAAATCCTGCGAAATTTCGCGCCTCATTTTCTTGATTGACACCGCGAGTGCTCCCCTGGGACACCCCTCCGAGATTCGGCCTGTTGGATAATACAAATAAAAGAAGGTAAAAAAAGATGAGGACAAGAGAAATATTGTTGCGTTTTCAGAGAGTACAACAAATATTAGCCTTTTGGCTACGTGTATAGCTTGAACAACAGTCGTCATACCCGGGCGGTAAACTTCGTACCCTTTAAAACTCTCCTGGGAAACGTTAAACGCGTCCGTGCGTGAGTTGATAAAAAGACTTGACGATCAAAATGTTAATATTCAGAAGAACACAAATTGAAATGGCGTTACACGATGGACAAGCTTTACTTTAACAAAACAAAACAATAAAAAGAAAGCAGTTTCAAGTCCCTGAATGGGATGAGTTTAGTAGGGCAATGTCAATACGAAGTGAATTATGACAAAGGCAACATTTTGGATAAAGTTTGTAATGACTATCTGAGCCTTAGGATCATAAAAAAATTTAAGTAATAAAATGCAAATCAGACTCCTAGTCCACGGTTTCATCCGAAAGTTAATGCCAGTGGTTTCTTTTGATTTGTGATTTAAAAAAAATCATGTCTCCTTTTTTATTACAATAATTATTTTCAACAACTTATTTAGTTTCTTTTCATTATTTTCTGCACAACGGTTTCGACTGGCCCCACAGTATTCTTTTACAAATTCGATAAGTGAAAAAAGAACTTGAAATTGAACGGACGAAAATGCAGTGACTTAACTTTAATGACTGAAATAATTTGGAAAAGCGGATTACGATACACGTCATCATGGTCGGTGTGGAGCATGTCTTTGATTGTTTTTATCAAAAAAATGATTTGTAGATTTTATATACTATTTTAAGATGTACAGTTTCTTATTAAAAGTAACTAGCAATTCAGATATCACAAAGCGGTAACAGAATTTTTCGACAAATTCATAAAAATATGTTCTTCTCGTTTTAATAAACAAAAAATTTGTGATATCAACAGGCGCAATTACTGATTTCGTACTATCCTCTGCACAAAATGACAACAAATTGAAATAGGCTTTACACAATCCCTATATATGATTTAACTGTATACCTATTCCAATTTGTTACTCTGCAAAATACCAAATGAGCAATTTCGCCTGCTGATAATTTCGGGCTACGCTTCTTAAGTTCAAACAAAAGAATTCTCATTCTCATATATCTATCATACATAGATTTCTAACTTGTAAAAAACAAAACAATGTATAACAAATTATGTAAATAGTGATGGAGCTTATATCAACGAGAGATTTTGATTTTTCACACAATGATTTCGTGATATTTGAAATGATGTGCTATTCATGAAAGTCATGCTTTTTGAACAAACAATATTGTGCTATCATTTCAATGTAAATAAATCTAGATCTGGAGGAAAAGAGTATATACACACAAAACCCCTCTGCTGTATTGTTCTATTGTAAATATGACGATCATGACTTTTGGTGAACTAAAATAAAGTATAAATAACATTTCAATACAGAGCAACCTATCATGAATCGACTCATCACGTAATATAACTGAGCCAAAAAATGAAACATGATTGTAGGTGATACACTAAAGCAGATGTACATTGAGCTATAAGACAGAATAAATATGCAGGAAAGTCACATTGACAAGAGTTGTGGCGACATTGTACAGGAGGGGCTGTACATCGAGGTAAATCAAGAGACATTTCTCTTTAGGGTACGAAGTACTATTAGTATCATTTTAACATAATTTATTTTTAGAATATTATAGAAGTCATTATGTCTACTAACAGGAGTAGATGACACAAATGATGAGAAGAATTATTAAATAGTTATTATAAAAAAACACAGAATAGGATAGTTATTATTGTTTAATAGCTTTTAACAAAACAGCTTAAAGTTTTTTTGTTGCGAAAAGAGACGCTATTGGAACCTTGCACATATTTTGATGTATTTATTTTACGTTAACTATAAGGGTATTGCATGTCGAAACTAAATTATATGATGCAGACTATATATCTCGCAAGAATTACGTGAATCGATTTAACACTTGATCGTATCTGAACACATAATCATTAAAAATGCTCTAAACCATTCTGAAATCGAACACAAAATGCTCCCAGAAGCCTAGTGTTTCATCATTTACGTGGCTTTACGCGAAAAACTCAAATGAATTCAGCTCAAATGATTATCTGAAAACAGCTCTTATAATTCAGCAATAATTATCTGAAAGCATGAAAACGTAATTGTTAAAAATACTCATGAACCATTCTAAAATCGAACACAAAATGCTTTCAGAACCGTATAGACAGAGTTTATCATTTACGTGGCTTTACGCGAAAAATTCGAATGAATTCAGCTCTAATAATGATCTGAAAACAGCTCTAATAATTCAACAATAATTATCTGGAAGCATGAAAAACAAATCGTTAAAAATACTCTGAACCATTCTGAAATCGAACATAAAGTGCTTTCAAAACCCAAGTATTCATCATTTGCATTGGCTTTACACGAACAATTGAAATGAACTCGGCTCCAACAATGGGATTGTATGATACCGGAGCATTAAAGGTAATACAAAGTTTTGGGAAAGTTTGAAAATTGGGTGGATAGTGATTCTTTACAATTTTGATATATTTGGATGCCCCTGTGGATGTTTTATAAGCACTAGACAAATTAGCCCCTACAGCACTTCTGCTTTCGAGAAAAATTGAATACAAAAATTTACCGGTGCTCCCGGTAAATTTTGATTAATTTCAAATAGCGCCTACGGCCCTACAGTAGTAGCTGCGACCATGAAGATCTCAGAATATGTAGTTGTGATATAATATAATTTCCAAACGGGAGTAGCTAACCGGTCGATTTTAGTCAAGAAAAATTGTTCTATAGCTTAATTAATATCTTGACCTTAAGAGGGAGCTATACAACATAAAGAGTCTATTATTTATAATTTCATAATTTTAGACTCGATTTCAACCGCGACAACGATCACTGAATATTGTAGGATCGCATATGCTTCCAATATGTTCATTTGAACCAAATTCTTGACCCCAAACCAAAACTTTGTATTAGCAATAAACATATTCGTTAAAATACTCATGAAACATTCTGAAATCGAACATAAAATGCTTTCAGAACCCGGGTGTTAATCATTTACGTGGCTATATACGCGAACAGTTCAAACAAATTCAGCTCTAATAATTGGATTGTATGACACCGGAGCATTAAACAAGCAACATGATCGTTAAAAATACTCATGAAACATTCTCGAAACGAACATAAAATGCTTTCAGAAGCCTAGTGTTTCATCATTAAACGTGGCTATACGTGAAAAATTCAAATGAATCCAGCTCTAATAATTCAGCTCTAATAATTATCTGAAAACAGCTCTAATAATTCAGCAATAATTATCTGAAAACATATCAAACAAATCGTTAACAATACTCATTCTGAAACCGAACATAAAATGCTTTCAAAACTGAAGTGTTCATCATTTACGTGGCTATACGCGAAAATCCAAATGAATTCAGCTCTAATAATTAAATTGTATGATACCGGAGCATTAAGCAATAAACATGATCGTTAAAATACTCATGAACCATTCTGAAATGGAACATAAAATGCTTTCAAAACCCAAGTGTTTATCATTTACGTGGCTATACGCGAAAAATTCAAATGAATTCAGCTCTCATAAAGCTCTAATTTATAATTCAGCAATAATTATCTGAAAGCATGAAAAACAAATCGTTAAAAATACTCATGAACCATTCTGAAATCGAACACAAAATACTTTCACAACCGAAGACAGAGTTTATCATTTACGTGGCTATACGCGAGTATGATACCGGAGCATTAAACAATAAATATGATCGTTAAAATACTCAAAAAACATTCTGAAATTTAACACAAAATGCTTTCAGAACCCAAGTGTTCATTATTAACATTCAAATGAATTCAGCTCTAATAATAATTGTTTGATGCCGAAGCGTGGACTCGTTATTTTCTGAACTCCTCGTCACCGAGTTCGCTGGCCGGGGATGACTTCGAACTCAATTCTCGGTCGATTTAGATGCAAATTGAGCGATGTTTCGACAAACCATGGAGTTTATGTATCATCCACTCGTATTACACAATCGGAGACGCAACCAAGACAAGCGTTCTCTATAATTATGACTTGAGGATTCTTCTTCGATTTGTAGCTCTTCATTGCTCTGTTCATTATTCTACACGGGTTCTCAGACACGTTCGTTTCTTTAGAGAGGGACGAGGGAAAGATGGATAGATAGGACTCACAGTCATGATAGATAGAGAGAAAGAGAAAAGGGGTGAGGTAGAGAGAGAGAGAGAGAGAGAGAGAGAGAGAAAGAGAGAGAGAGGGGGATCTTTATCAAATTTAAGATTTTTCAATTTGTACCATGACGAGTATATTATATAGGGCTCTTTTTTAGATTTGAAATGGGATCATTATAGTTTCAGAGTCCATTCTCGCAATAGATTTCGATGCGAATTGAGCGATGTTGCGACAAAACGTGAGAGAGAGATAGAGAGAGAGACAAAGAGAGAGAGAGAGAGAGATAGAGAGAAAGAGCGAAAGAGAGAGAAAGAAAGAGAGAGAGAAAGAAAGAGATAGAGAGGGGGATTATGAGTAATATGGCGATGAGCGCTCCTTTTCTATTTGCGTATGCTGGTGATAGTTTCAGACTCCTTTCTCGTTAGATTTATTTGCAAATTGAGCGATGTTATACGAGAAACCACTGACTTTTTGTATCACACACTCGTGTTACACACATTGAGATGGAAACGAGATAAGCCTAACTTCACGCTTTTTTTTTGCTTCTTCTTTTTTTCGATTTTACTGCGATTATCCCTCCACAAACTGATCATGAAAAACATGAAAAGGGGAGGTATGTAGACTTTTTTTTGGTTAAACAACGGATGAGCTTTATCCTCACAAGGAAATAAAAAGAGAAAAACAACGTGTGACATTCTACATTATGTAACACATGTATGTTGTTCACAGAAACCAGGAAGGTCGTATCATAACACTGTAGACTGTGTACATACTGACTGAGGAAATACTGATTGAGGAAATCAAATGCACCACGAAACTCATTCGAAACAAAATTATGCAATTCCCGAACATAAAAAGTGCTTATTGGCGTCTTTAAAAGCATTCGTAATTTTGTCACAACCATGAAAATAGAATAAAAGGATCATAACAATTATTCTATCATCAATATTTCAAGATATTTAATCAAAAGCTATGCCTTTTGACCTTTTGACCTGGTGAAATAATTTAATATAAACGTACTGATCATTACTGTCTGGAATACTCCCCAGGGAGTGGAGATTGTGCACACAGTGTGTGCGGGCAAGCACTGAATCCAATGACCGGGGTAATAATATATTTGTAAAGCGTTTAGAGACATTTGTAGTAAGCGCTATATAAAAGCTAAATATAATTATTATTATTACTAATAGAAAATATTTTAAAAAATCCCTTATCATTAGATCCTCTTTTACAGTATTCATTCGTAACATTTCATGATTTGCATTTAAATTGTAAAGTAATGAAATACATGTACATGTATTCTGGTCTTATTTAAAACTACCTTTTCTATGCTAAGGGATGGAGGCACATCGTGAGAGGAATGGGTGGGGAGGGGGGGGGGAGGGGGGGGGGGTAAAAACCTTGGCGAAATTAGTATGGACAAAAGGAGCATGAAACTGAGATAAAGAAAAGTAACATGAACAATAATGAAATAAAATAATATGGACAGTCAGAAGACGGAGATGCAATGAAAGACATTCACACGATTAATAACAAAAATACAAATTGTCGTACTCCCTTTTATGGACGGGAGGGGGGGGGGCATACTTGCCGTGCCCCTGTGCTGGATATAGGCTACTCTGCAAAAATCGACACAATGTTTATTTTAGATATAATTGTAGATAAGGATACGCACTTTATTATATTGAAAAACCAACAACGAATGTGATAATCAAATTGAAAATTGTAGGTACACGTTACAGGGCAAGCAAGGTATACATATAATATGTACACACGTATTTGGAAGTATTATTAAGCATAGTGCATATTATCATGATTATAATGGATAACATACTGTAGTTGTGGAATTACACATTTTTTTCTTCTTCTTGTTCTTCTTTATTTTCTCCTTCCTCTCATTTGACTTCTATTTATTCTCCTTATTCTTCCTCACCTTCTGCTTCTTCTTCTTCCTCTCCCTCTTCTTCTCCCCCTAATTCTGATCTCTATTCCATTTCAGAGAAGAAGAAAAAAAATACACAAAGTGTAAACACAGCAACAAAAACCGTCCTATAATGGAATCATTATCGAGAATAGAATACACCATAATGGCTTTATACTGTGGGGATTTACTCTTTTTTTTCTTTTCTTCCAAGAATAGTCTAAGAACCAATGTACATGTATACGCATAATAAGCGATTAGTAGACCTCTACACACAGCATGAGAAAAAAAATTCTTCTTTTTCCTCCTTCTTGTATTTCCTCCTTCTTGTATTTCCTCCTCCTCCTTCTACTTCTTCTTCTTGATGTCGTTGTTCTTCTTCTTGTTCTTGTTATTTTTCTCCTTATTCTTTCTTCTTCTCCTTTTTCATTCTTCTTTTTCTTCTTCTTCTTTTCCTTCTTCTTCTTCTTCTTCTACTTCTTCCATTTCTTCTTCTTCTTCTTCTTCTTCTTCTTCTTCTTCTTCTTCTTCTACCATTTCTTTAAGTTATATCCGACTCTCAAGTCCATTCAGAGAGAACCTCCCCACCCCCCCCACAAATAAAGAACAAAAACAAGCAAAAACAAACGAACAACAAAGTGTAGCATTATAAATAAAATCTTCATATTAATTAAGTAAACAATATTGACAATAGTTGATATCATGTGTAATTATATAAAATTGGGGTTCATGTACTTCTTTGACCAAGGATAAAGTACCAGTAACTCCATGATACCAGCCACCCGCATACTCTATGCATACAAAGTGATTAGCAGCACCATGCATTTTACTAACACTACTAAACTCCACGGTAGCACATATACGCGGTCATAGCCCCCAAAACACAACATGAGAAAATGTTTTTCTTTTCTTTACTGGTGGTTTTATCCGCGTCTTTTCAGCGCTAAATCCGCCCGGAGGACACTCGGGCCAATTTGTAGCAATTTGACATACCTACCGGTGACTTATTGAAAAAAAACCCTCTTTTTTAAGCTGTAATCCCTTTTATTCATACTTCTATTCATCAGAGGACTTGATATCGTTTTATGCGGTGGGAAAAAAAATTAAGTACTGTATCTAAAGCGTTGGCCTTTATACAGTGCCAGTGGTCTGTCCGTCTGTCTGTTTCTCAGTTTCTCTCTCTCTCTCTCTCTTTCTGTCTCTCTCTTTCTCTGTCGATATTAAGTATGCCTACGCTTGGGTCTATTATAACATACTACTACATGTACCTTCATTCTTAACCTGCGATATGCACGTTAGTCCTTTGTCAATATCATTTTTGAAAGAGAGAGAGAGAGAGGGGGGAAGAGAGGGATAGAGAGAGAGAGAGAGAGAGGGGGAAGAGAGGGATAGAGAGAGAGAGAGAGAGAGAGGCACAGAGAGAGATGAAGATGGAGAGAGAGAGATAATAAAGGGATAGAGAGTGAGAGAGAGAGAGAGAGAGAGAGCGAGAGAGAGAGAGAGAGAGAGAGAGAGAGAGAGAGCAGATTGAGAGATGTGGGATTACAGGACATAAGAAAGAAATAGAGAGAAAGAGATGGATAGATAGATAGAGAGATAGAGAGAGAAAGAGAAATAGAGAGAGGGGTAGAGAGGATGAGAGATGAGAGATGGCATGAAAGTGACACTCACCCCCTAAAAACACACAACAACAACAACAACAACAACAGAGCATGGGATAGAGAAATAAATACTGTAGGGAAACGAGAAAAAATGTAAATCCAAAGTCTTGCATAGACCTTTTTTTGCATATATTCATTTTAAGCAACCAGATAATATTTCAAACGGAGGCTAAATTTCTCTCTCTCTCTCAAAGCGATTTCGTTGGCACCTCTGTGACTAAAACGATGCAACCGAATGCTACGAAAAACAGTGAAATTGAGAAAAATATCCCGTCTTACTCAACACCGGATACCGCGTTACCGTGGAAACGGGCTAGCAAATCCAATCGCTACTTGTAACAGTGTACGGTTGACATTGAACATAGATTGAAGTCACATATCGCATGAAAAGTGTTTGAGAGGGAAAAAAAGTATTGACGAAAGGAGAGGATTACGTAGTCCGCCTACTTGCAGTTGTGGAAAATGTAGGTTAAACGTTTCAACAGCTATTTTTCTATTAAAGGAACGATGCTGTTCTCCTACATGTACATAATGTATAAAATGGATCAATAGTATCTTTTCTACATGGAATAGTTTTAAATTATATAAGGAGGGAGCGGAAAGTTCAGGAAAAATATGAAAGTTAAAGATGAAAATGTTGATAGCTAAATAATGTAGAGCAGTTCTGAAAGTTTGGATTTATGCCAATGAAGCTCCTTTCAAAGGCATTTTAGTCAGGATGTTCGTTTTTTAATATGCTATTTAGAATTTAAAAAGCAACACGACTAAACATTAAAACAAACAAACAAACAAAACAAATCAAAGAAAAATTAACAAAACAAAAGCTACAACAAAAAGGGAAAACGTAAACAATCAAATATCAAGACAAATAAACAAACAAACAATCAAAGAACCCCTCCCCCTGAAAACGAACAAATAACAAACATCAAAATGCCTTTTCCCCATATTTTATAATGTAATGAACATTATATGGGATCTGGACAGCCCCCCCCCCCCTTGATCTTCAGTTACTACCCAATTTGAACAGACAGAATGTTATGAACGCATCATCCTTTCACGTATGTTCATGATTCTGTCCGAGAAAAAGACGGGAGGGGGAGGGGGGGGGGGGGGGGGGGGCTCTTCAGTCCCTCCCTCCATCTGCACCTATCTTTCTAACCCATCCTTTTATAATTGATTTGCCATCAATTAGGATACACGTTCGGTGGCTTTATACAATTATTCTACACTCATTGATCACAGATGCACAGCTTCGCCGCCTAAAACATGCCTCAGAGCATTTGAAAGAGATACAGTTATGATTTTCGTAAAAGGCCCCTGATGGGGGAACATGTCGTAAAACCAAATGGCCCGGATCGCTGGTTTCTATTCAAATTAGGTTGTTATCAAGATAGCAGACGCTTGCTTTGGTCATAGTGAATGTGCAATTTGTAGGGCTAAAGACCGTCATTGTTATAGAGAGAAATTGGCAAACGTCTCATCGTTTTATTCTCGCTTAAAATAATTATGTTACACAAACATCATGGCAATGATTTTGCCCTGACAATAACGCAATCGGCCCGGATGGTTGATTTCTATTCAAATTAGGTTGTTATCAAGATAGTAGACGCTTGCTTTGGTCATGTTGAATGTGCAATTTGAAGTGCTAAAGCCGTCATTGTAATACAGAGAATTTGGGAAACATCTCATCGTTTTATTCTCGCTTAAAATATGTTACACAAAAATCATGGCAGTGATTGTGCAGACAATAACGCAATCAAAATATCACCTCGTATGCAACAGGCCCTTACAGACAAAAAAACCCATACTTGCAAGTGCGAAACATAACCTTTAAATTACTGCACACGGATATATAAATACTACATGGGCAGATGTGCGGTAACCATTATGCATGGTCATAAAAATAGGTTTTGTTTAACATGTTAAAATCAATGCAGTCGACACGAATAACCTTGGTACGTGTGGCTCACAGTGCGTTCTATTTTGTCGTGGTGTTAACGAAAAACCTCACATAACTGTAGCCATTTGAGTCAGGTGTTGCGTTGAAAAGAACCATGTTGATTCGGTTTAAATGAAAATATTCATGTAGGCGGTCCATTGTACATACATCATTCAAGAATGATACCTAATATCAAAATCACATGAATGTACTTGCACGATGAGCTCTAAATTTGGCCATGGATATGCTAGCGACGATTTTGTGCAATAGTAACATATTTATACTCAGTACTTCAAGTGTCGGTAGTAGTAGCAGCAGCAGTAGTGGTATTATTATTAGAAGTAGTAGAACTACTAGCAGTAGTAGTAGTAGTAGCAATCATAATAATAGTAGTAATTGTAGCAGTATATATAAGCATTAGAAGTAGTAGTAGTGGTAGTGGTAGTAGTAGTAGTAGTTGTAGTAGTAGTAGTAGTAATAGTAGTAGTCGTTGTCATCGTGTCATATCACCAGTATTTAATATAAAACGTGTTGATTATGAGCCCTAATTCTCTCGCATGCAATCACTATAAAATAATCGAATCTTATTTTGAGGTGTAACCCCCCCCCCCCCACCCCCACCCCCCCCCCCCACCCCTTGGCGGCAAATGCTACCGCTCCCCAAAACCTAACCTCTCCCCTTCCAATAAAACTGACAACGAATTCGTGTAATTATACCTCGTTAAATCATCGAATTGTTACGGACAATTGCGGTTGTGGTTAAGAGGATTCGCGTGCAACTGTAAATCCACAGCGTTTTTTTTTCTTTCATTTTTCTTTCTCTACTTTTTTTTCTTTTTAAAGGTTTATTGGGCCTATCCATGAACTGTGTATTTATGAAGGAGCCATATGAATTGTGCAGTCTACTGCGCAAGCCATCATTACAAGAAGGCTAATTTTCTAATTATCTATCAATTCCCAGTTGGTTTTCGAAAGTCGCCCGGTAATTTATTTTCCGTGCAGATTATTCCCCTTTCTCGTTCTTGCTAGCTCTTGAATACTTTATAGGCTACTTCTTTTTAATGGGGCTGTGGCCATTATCTAGTTCTTTCTAGGTTGTTCTGTCATCCCGCTTGATCATAATAACGATTGCTGAATGATATTCATATCCACCCATCTGCATCGTCATCTCCCAAGCCCTCTCACCCCTTCCTCTCCCTCGCTCCCCATCTAATGTATCTAGTACATCTCTAGATATTATCAATAATACATTTTTATATATTTTCCTCTGCCAATCTCTTTCTGATACCTACTTACTAATAATTCTTCCTTCCCATCTCCCTACCCTTTCTTCCCTCCATCTCACTGTTTCTGTCTCTGTGTGAGCATGCGCGTGTAATTTTGTGCCCCCCTCTCTCTCTCTCCTTCTACTTCTCTCTCTCTTTCATATACCCATCTCTCTCTCTCTCTTTCATACCTTCTCTCTCTCTCTCTCTCTCTCTCACACACACACACACACACACACACACTCACTCTCTCTCTCTCTCTCTCTCTCTCTCTCTCTCTCTCTCATTCTCTCTTATTCGGTCATTATCGACATGAAATTTTTCCCAACCTGGCTCCTTGAAAGAAAAGAAAAATCATAGTCTGAAATACAAGCATGCCAAATATCAAACTAAACCTGGTTTACACATCGCCCCTCGTAATCAAATCATGACACAGGAGTTTGTTACTGGTTAGAAGTCAAGGCAAGAATGTGAGATTGACAAGATCCATCGCATATTTAATTCATAAAAGGACTAAAATTCACCTTGAGTGATGGCACGCTATGGTGTATCTTTTTCCCCATTAATGTCTTTTGTCGAATTTTCAGAAACATTATTTCAGAACTTTAAAGGTGCCCCTTAGGAGAACTAAATATCTCGGCAAGATCCTCCCCCTTCCCGCATACTCTCTCGTTTATTCTTGTTTTGTATATATCATATGATGTACAAAGGTGATAACAATGCACATCAGATAAATTTCATAATATGATTCTATCGGAAACCAGACTGCTCAAATAATTAGGCATTCTATTTTGTTTCAATGACCGCAGAAGATTCTTATAATCTTTAAAAAAAAAAATCATTCTGTAAAATTATTGAAATACTTAACTCTGCTCTACTTCACAAAACATACATATCTTGCGTATTAGTAAAGTTAACCTAAAGAAAATAATGTTTTTCTGTTCCACGTTGTTTTTGTTTTGCCCCTCACCTATATAGGAAATTATATGGCATGCCACCACCCGAGATAAAAGTTAGCCATATTTGATTACTAAAATGTATGTATAATACTTACAATCGTATTAAACATCTTATTTTATTTCTCATTGTTGAATACAGAAATTTCCACAATTTCTTGAATGCCATTATAATCTGTAGAATACGATAATTGAGTTAATAAATTTATTTCCGTCTAGTATACACCCATCCATCTTGTCAACAAAAAGATCATACAAAATATAATTAAACACTCGTTCGTGATTTATCGCGTTTGGTGTATATTCCCGAAAGTTGAATTCATAAGCCTATTAAAGGAATTTTTGATATAGAGAGTATAGAAAAGAGGCATATTCCAACAAAGGTACCTTACCAAACATGTGCTACCCATATGTGGGAAATAAATCAGTATATGACCTAGTTTCCCAAAGTATTTATCACCAAATATGTTCCTAATTATCTTAGAAAAATCATTATGCATTGTGCGCTTGTAACATGTATTTTCGCCTCCTCCTCCTCAAAACTGTTCAGACTTGCTTCCGCCACCCCCCATAAAAATTGAGAGATGTTTTTTTTTCTAAAAATACCCCTTCATCACAATATAACATGAAAGGTGTCAGTGGTATACCTCAAACATGAATAATTTCAACAGAGCATTCTTATTTTGGTTTATAGGTGCGTCCATATTTTAGAAATTTTAATTTTGTATTTTGTAGAATTTACGGAAATGCAAATTCGGCTCTTAGACTTCTACACGGCAAAGCAATCATATAATCTTTGAACACCAAGCAACCTTATAAAATTGTCAGTGCATTCTGTAAGGTGGATTAGCTGAAACTTCCTTCTGTATTTCCTCATATTATCTCTGCACTTCTTTTTCTTCTAGAGAATTTTATCCTTCAAAGTAGTTATTTCCGTCTTCATTCATCTTGAAAATATATTGCAAGTTTAATATATATTTCCATTACAAATATTTTCCTCATATATTATTCTTCAAAATGAAATGGGAACCGTTAGTCTATCCTATAAGAACATGATGGAATGAGCTTAAGAGCTATATGATACATGTTTCTATCCAAAATAATTGTTATGATAATAAATTTTAACGATATTGAGCTTCTATTGCAAACATACAATGTATATATAATCTTCATGTAAATAGTGAAATACGTTTCCAACAATCATTTAAACTAAAAAGAATTAATCAACGCGAATAAATCTTTTCACACAATATGAAAGCAATTGTCCTTTTGCTTTACTCATCTAAAAATGTGTTTAACAATTCGGACTAATCACTCATTAAGTATTATAATATATTATCATATATTAGGGATTTAACCATCAAACACGTACTAATATTTTACTTTGAATTAATCTCTTTATGTCACAATTAAAATGCTGTTATAGAGTTCGTGTAAGAACTAATGGCTAAACCATAATCTCCACTTCGGGACTACATCAAACTTAAAATAAAATAATTGGCAAAATCATTCAACATCATCGCTAATATCATGTAAATGTGGTAGAGAAACATTTATCAACTGTAGTATAATATGTATTATACGATACTGGGTGTAAGCGCGGTTCTAAGGGCGTTTGCCACGAAAGCATGATGAAAAGCTGTCAGACTTGATATAAAATACAAAATACGCTGAGTTGCTTTCAACATTGAAAATATATTTCGCAATTATGTAATATCATTATCCCCATTGCTTTCAGTATGATAATTTTAGCCTCCGTCGTTTATAAATTTACGTTATTAGACAAAGGTTTATCTAGATATTTGTCAGAGGAAATGCCAGGATCTCGAAGAGAAAACTAATGAATCAGGATATATTATGTTACACAAAGAACTGACTGATATTCGAGAGAAAATAATGTTTTTAGGGAAAATTCCAATTCCTTCTACTTTCTCACTCTGATTAATTATACGCTGATAAAATGGCGGCTGAGCTATGTAGTCAACCGTTCGAGTGTTTATTGGTTTGTTGATCAAGATGTAAACCTGTACATCATGTACAATTTACGTAGTCACCATGTCACATACAATCTTGCACGCAGAACATAAGCTTATTTGCAATTTGATTTGTAGTCGACAGATTCGACACTAATATTTGTGGATAATTCTATAGATAATGGAATATTATAATATCGGGGTAATGTTCTTTTAATAATAATTTCTCTATGATTCTACAAATGACAGAGATGACACAGGCAATGACTAACTCGAATTTATTAGACCTTTCTATTAGGCCCAACAGATTGTAAGCTATGTGAATAGGGAAATAAAAGAAAGCTACACGTAAAGTTATGTATGACTACGTACATTGGAACTTCAGTTAAACAAAGTCCTATCAGAATTATCCTATAATATTTTATCCTATAATATATATCCTATATATTGTGTACATTTCATAATTTCGTGATCACGAAACCAGGCAGTTATACGAATAATTGCACGATACAGCCTTTAGTGGAGACTCAAGGCGAAATCAACATCATCATAAAAATATAATTATAACAAGAGGAACAGACAAGAGAAGTACATACAAACCTATATACAGAGGCTTTTGAGACAAACAAATAAAAAGACAAACTGCATGTTTTCGAAAATTAATGATCCTATAAGTATAACTTACCAAATGGTGCACACAATAAATTTCCAGTGGTGGTTGTTTCCTATAACCGCGATATCCCTTGCAGTCGAAATATTCTCATTAAATGCCGGGATTAAAAGTCGTCTGTAAAGAAAACCTTCTGCGATTTATCAACAAGAACAGGGCTGCTGGTAGTCCATTAACTTCCTTTTCAATAAAATGAAAAACACTGGTATCATGAAGGAGAAGAAATCAAAAGAACAGATTGTTAATTGACCCGGTTCTGTTCGAAATCAAAACAGTTGCAGGTCTTCAATGGATTACAGTCCGCCCGAACCGTCCGCGGTCAACGAGCGCTTGTGGTATACTGAACATTTTCGCGGAGCGCCGATAATGCTCAGCACATCCTATCGTCTGCCGCCTCCGGTGCTTGTCCCACCCCTTGCGTTCGGTGTAAGGTAAGCTCAGACAGAGCAGGGTAGGGATTATCCACAGGGAGGGGTGACGTTAAGAAAATCGGAACCTATATGGTTATTGATCGGATAGAAAGATTTAGGGTGGGAAAAACAAGACCGGATGAAACGCTCAATAGCCTCGGACATCGATCGAAATCTGGAATGCGGTAAACAACTTCCACAACTATTTTCTTGAATACCTGTAATGATTTTTCTTTTTCTAGAAGGACAGCAAATTTTGAATTTTAAAGTTTAAAATTCGATGCCCATTTCATCCTTCGCCTCCTTTCTTTTCTTTCTCCTGTTTTTGTTCTTGTTTTTCTCCTTTTTCTTCCCCCCCCCCCTTCTTCTTCTTCTTCTTCTTTTTCTTCGTCTTCTTTCTCTTCTTCTTCTTCTTTTTTCCTTCGTCTTCAATGTCTTCTTCTTCTTCTTTTTCTTCTTCTTCTACTTCTGTGTTCTGCTTTAAAAACATGGACATAAGTATCTTAGTTATGTAATTTTTTTTCTTTAATTAATTTAATAATTCCCTTTGTTATTTTGGTTAATTGGGTTTTGCTCCTGAAATTTGTCGAATCAAAAGATCCGAGGGGGGGGGGGGGGGGAGGGTTATGGGGTTGTTACTGTTATTAAGGTGAGTGTCGGGGGATAAAGCGGCACGTCTTGAATGCCTTTTTATCATGTTATAGAAATTGCTGTGCCGAGAAAATAGCTGTCTAAAAATGTATCACAAATGAAAAATGATAACATAGGGCCTTTTGAGGATGCAGGGGAAGCTTGCAAAAAATACATTTTTATGAAGATTAATTAAGTTATCCGTATATACAGCTTGCTTTTTGACATTTGTATTTTGTAATAGCTTGCACCGTTTTACTGTTCGTTTTGATCGATTATTTGGACAATTAAAAAAAAAGTTCCCGATCACATTCACATATTTTAGTATGATTTCCTAAACTTGCTTTGATATTTGAATATTCTCTTTACACATGATACTCGTAGATGAGATCAGATATCCAATGAAAATGTGGGCCACTAAATGACCAATTACCTCCAGCCAACAACCTTTATCTAATATGACAAAGTAGTTCCTTGGCTTGACTGGCACTTGTCAATCAAAAGGAATTGTTTGAAGCTTAAACCTATTAATCCATTTAATCTGTAGAAGATTAACTAAGTCAATTAAGAGTGATCAGTATTATAGAATAGAACCGAACTTGAGCAACGATCTATGTGGCGTACTGTTTTTGTAGTGATAGGTTCAAGTCGATGACAAAAAAAATGAAAGATAAGCTTGAGTTCTGGAAACAAAAGTTACACTGAATGTCCAAAATTACGAAAAAATGACATGTCACGTGTACCAACGATCTTGGTAAAAAATGTATGGGGGTTAAGAAATGAGTATAGAAATATTGTTACGAGATTTTACCCATACAAGACAGATTATTATACTTTTCAAGCACTTATATCCACGTAACAAAATTTGTAATTTTGTTTACTTTACTTACTTTCACGTGTGGATCATTTGTTTCAAATATTAATTTTCAATCATAAGTTTGTTCTTCGATTGTTTGATATTGTTGAAAGTCAAATTGATAAGTCGTTCCTTCCAGAATAGGTATTTTCTTTTAAAATTGTTTGGGTACCATACCTGTTCGTTTGGCTCACTATTATATATTTACTGTATTTATAACTGTATTGTATGATTTGTAAACATGATCAGTTTTGGTCCTTGGAGCTTTGAACCATGTATATTTATATGTATTTCTAAACCGAAATAAATAAATAGATAACAAATAATTATTTGTGGTAGGTAATCCGTATGCCCGATCATGTTCGGTTTATATACATTAATATAAATAAACAATTATATGCCTTTTTTTGTTGTCCTGACTGTCCCTACCACATCAACCCGAATGTATGTTTCTCGCGCTTTTTCAACGGTAGCGCCTGTCTTGTGGAACCAACTTCCTGACCAGCTTCGAGTTGTTGGGAGCCCTGACGGCTTTGGAAGAGCCCTGGAAACTTATTTGTTTTCAAAGGGTTTCCTAGAGCTGCTTTGTCCTTTGGCTGGTTAGGAGGTTGGTTCGACATTATGGGTGTCTGTTTGTTGAATTTGTTGAATTTGTAATATGTAATGTCAAATAATTTTACTTTGGTGTAATTTTAAAGGTGAATTGGTTAACTTTTATATAATTATATTTTGTCATTTGCTTATCTACTTCGTTATTTTATCATGTTGTTTATATATTCGAATTTGTCATGATTATAAAGGGCATAGAGAAATTTTCAATTTATTATGCGCTCAATAAATATTTATATCATTAGTATAATTATTTCCTGCATGGTCGATCAATGTGTGAATAATAAACATCACATCGATACAGAAAGAATTAATGAAATGGTAGAGCACACTATAGGTATTATTAATTTAATTAAATAATTGATTCATAAGTATCTCATTTTCCGTTTCAATATAATCATAAAATAGTATTACACTATGTTCAAACATGTAGTTTGTTGATTCATGTTTTGTAAACAACCAGTTTTCTCTCATCAAACGGTTCCTAGGTCCTAGTAGTACGTAATAATGTATATCTTACACCGAAATATCATTTTAATATTTCTGTTCATTAGCTTTCGTGGAAAAGCCTAAAATAATAAATTAAAAATTCATTCAAGAGTCTCGTGACTATGCAAAATATAAAATGCGCGAGGCTTTGACTTGTTGTATGTTGTGCATGTTGAACAAGTTAGAGTTCTCGATACATTTTCCGTTGTATTCTATCTCGTACCACCCCCTTTCCTCTGCATTTTCTATCTCTTCGGTGAAGGCTTATAATCTCGACCCTTACTGCTCCGGGGAAAGGAAACCCCTGGTACAATACGAAAGATCAATACTTCATCATCAGCTCTTCATTGACGGGTATCACTGACAAAAGGTCCTTCGCAAGAGCTCATCCTATTGTAAGCATTGTCCGGCATCTTGTAATCAGCCTGCAAAACAAATCGCCTTACAACATGGACAAGATTGTCATCAATGGGGGATAGAAAACCACCGACGCATCAATAGGTGGCATTATATAAATGTGAAGAGGCTTGGAATTTAGGGTTAGGGTGGTGAGTATGTGTGTGTGTGTGGGGAGGGGGTGGGGAGGGGGGATGGGAGATTGAGAGGTGAGGAGTGGAGAATTAGTAGGAAAGGGTTTATGAGTCGCCAGACTATTTTAAAGTTTGTTTATGATCGGGAGGGCGCTGTTTTCGTTAAATCAAAATTAAAACAGAAATTAAAAAGCGTTTAGATTTTTACGAATTGTCGAGAGAGGTGCTGACATCATTCTTTAAAGCCCGTCTATACTAGTTTGGCCAGGGGGCCTTCCTGCAAGGTCAGTGACAGGTGATTATCTCATCAAATCAGCTCTCAATTAACATAAGAACAAAGGGATCATGGGGACCAACAGGCACCGATTAGGCATTGTTTGCTGTATAGAGGGCGCAAGTAGATATAAGTAGTGTAGTGGGCTTAAACAGGAGAGACTGAACCCACTACTTTGAATGGAAGGGAGGAGGGGGGGGGGGCTGATATTTTATATTTCTACACATTCCTCAAACCATTTTAATGATATTTTTTTAAACTAGAAACAAATGATTCTCTTCTTGAGAAAACATATCCCTAAAATGCAATTTTATTTATCAACAAAATGTTAAATGGTACCACTTTGGTTTCCATTTGCAGGCCCCCAAAATGAAAAGGTTAAATTCCAACGGCATTTGAAAGACAATACTAATTTAGAACTTCCCTAAAAAAGGGGGGCTTGAAAATGTCTTTAAGTGGGAAAATAACGACTACGAGTTGTCGAATCGACTTAGGAGCTACAGAGGCTGTAAGTAAATGTCCAATTTTTCAGACCGTTGTACCGAAAGGTCGTACGTTTTATTCTGCGCAAAGATTCAATCAGTTTGATTTTGGCCATTACAAAAAGTGGGTTATTGATGTAGACAAATCCTCATGTACCCTTTACAGCTCATTTTGTGTATGTTATTTACAAAGAATAACAATATTTTAGCCAGTCACTAAATTGTGTCTGACAGTGAAGTCTAGCAAGTAAACGGGTTTCCTTGCATAATTTGAATATTAGGACACTGCTAACGTTTAAATTTCACAGATAGGACATACATGGCATATTTATAATTCCTGCAAAGTTCTACAGAATTTGATGTTGGCTGCAAAAGGGACATTATGATAGTATCTTTAAAGGAAATCAATATAAATAAAGGTTGATAGGTTTGGAAAAGAAAAGAAAAATTAATACAGCGCCTTTTTAAACCAAACGTACATCACCCGCTCACATCATGGAGACAAGGTAGATCACAATTTTCTCTAGTCCCAACCCACCGAAGATGGCAGCATTCACAACAGTTGAAAAGAAAAATTAATTCCATTTAAAATGAACACGTTGTCAAGATAGATTTGTTTTTCTTCGAAAAGAACAGAGACCTGACTGTACCCAAGTCACGCCAATCAAACTGCCAATTTGAGATTCGCCTAGATTTAGTGATCTCGTATTTTTTAAACATTCGTATCTTTCTTATTTTTGGTCAGATTAATTTGAAACTGTCGCAATTGTGTTTATACCTTCTTTCTCTGCTTTCATACAAAATGAACTAAGTAAAGTCAAACCTTCCTTGGCGACCACCTGTCTACAAAGACCACACTTTTCGTGTTTCCCTTGAAAAGGGTTTCTCATTGAAACATGTACCAAAGGGACTTGTCAACAAAGACCACTTTTTGTGTTTCCCTGGGGCGGTCGCTATAGACAGGTTTGACTGTATAAGGAATGGATTGCCCTGTAGGCATGTCCAGTACGGGATAGGCGAGTGAGATTTTCTCTTTATCTCTCCCTTTTACTCTCGCTTTCTTTCCCTCTCTCTCTATGTCTGTCCCTCTGTCTGTCTCTCTCTGTCTCTCTCTGTCTCTCTCTTTCTCTCTATCTCTCTCTCTCTCTCTCTCTCTCTCTCTCGTGTGAACCCTCATTCTTTCTTTCTTCCTTTTCTATCCATCCTCCCTTTTAATCAATTTCCTCTTCTATCGTTAATAAAGCCTCCCCCACTCACTATCCACTTCATCATATTTTGTGCAAGCATGTTAATGTTCCATTCCTCACTACTTTCATCACACAGGTGCAAGGAGAAGAGTACACGTTTTAATGTGATATATTACATCTTTATTTTACCACATTTAAAGTGAAACGAACTTTAATTCTTTACATATCTTTCAAATTTGTTTACATCCAATGCCTTTTATTTTTTATAAAAAAAGTAAACGTATTAAATTTAAAACGAGAAAACAAAAATATGACTGTGGGAAAACTGGAAGACCAGTTTATATTATATCCTGTTAAATTTCAAACTAAACGAATTGTTCGAGCGAAGCTGTAGAAGTCTCAGTCTCATCCCTTCTTTCAGAACAAAATTTTGAAGCAATGTCAAGAAAGGCTTTTGTCGAATGAACTCTGCGTTGAGGGCGCTCTACATAACACTTCCGTTCGGTAATTCCTCAAAGTATGGAAGGAACGAGAAGAAAAAAAAACGCCGAGGCAAAACTTTTCAAGTCTATAACAACAACGAAAATAGTAAGTTCAGTCTGAGCTCAAGTTATGCCAACGCGTCTGCCTCTTGGAGCATACGGGGTCTGTTGAACCTGGGGTTTGGGTTATTCGGGTTGTTCGGGTTGTTCGGGTTATTCGGGTTATTCGGTTGCTGGCCACCCATGCCTGGTTGTCGCCCACCCACACCTGGTTGATTACCAAAGCCTGGTTGTCGCCCTCCCACACCTGGTTGTTGTCCACCCATGCCTGGTTGTTGTCCACCCACACCTGGCTGATTACCAAAGCCTGGTTGTCGTCCACCCACACCTGGTTGTTGTCCACCCATGCCTGGTTGTCGTCCACCCACACCTGGTTGTTGTCCACCCATGCCTGGTTGTCGCCCACCCACACCGGGTTGATTACCCCAGCCTGGTTGTTGCCCTCCCACACCTGGTTGTTGTCCACCCATGCCGGGTTGATTACCAAAGCCTGGTTGTCGCCCACCCACTCCTGGTTGTTGTCCACCCATGCCTGGTTGTCGCCCACCCACACCGGGTTGATTACCCCAGCCTGGTTGTTGTCCACCCATGCCTGGTTGTCGCCCACCCACACCGGGTTGATTACCCCAGCCTGGTTGTCGCCCTCCCACACCTGGTTGTTGTCCACCCCAGCCTGGTTGTCGCCCACCCATGCCTGGTTGATTACCAAAGCCTGGTTGTCGCCCACCCATGCCTGGTTGTTGATTACCAAAGCCGCCTTGTCCCATGCCCGGCTGTTGGCCGATAGGGATGTTCCTGCCTGCAGGTACCTCACAAACGAAAGCGCGCATGGCGGTGACCTCTACCGCTTCCCACTGTGGTCCCACACCCTGAGGGATCTGTCGTCCTCCTTGTCCAGGTCGGACAGGTGGGTTCTGACGCTTCATGACTGGAGCTCTTCCTGGTGGTCCTGACATGGGGTTCTGAGGGTTGACGGGCCAGCTACGAGTTGGGGGCATACCGGGACGTGGAGGAGCCGCCGCACTGCTGGAGAAAGCGGCGAATCCGTTAGGATAAGCTGGGGTGCCATCTTCCCAAAAGAATGGGCTCTGACTGTTCCATCCGAGCCAAACCTCATTCTCCATCTGGTTGTCCTGCGAGAAGCCGGCCACCAATTGGTAGATTTCCATGTTCTCCTGAGGCGACGCAACTGAAGCCAGAGCACCCATTTTTGCTGGTCCATTTCCACAAGGTGTAACCATTTCACAGAATTCGGAGGCCATCCTGTAGGGAACGCGCATGTTGAAGTATCTGAATAAAAAGAAATCAAATGCGGACGTAAAAGATTTAGTATTGCAACATGTAAAGTTTTTCCAAAAAAGCGAAGAAATTAATGAATTATTTAAGAATATAATCAATTTTCAATTGCTTTCACGCTCCATTAAAAAATGGAGGTAAAAGAAAATCGTGTTTTGCTATACTCTCTCCTCTTTCATTCTTTAAGAAAGTGTTGTATATTCAACGCCATGTTCCTGTTTAATTCTTCCAATGTAACGGCAGACCTAAACGTTTTACTTCCCTAGGCGGATTTAGGTGCCGTCACTAAATCCGCCTCTAGTACATTGAAGTTCCTAATCGTCACCACCACCACCATTAGACGTGGATCCTGTTTTGTGGGTCGCAATATCTTTCTTCGACTAAGTCATCTTTAGAATATGAAGCTAGCAGCTTTTATATTTTATGTCAATTCTTGCTCTTTAAAATACAAATAACCAAGTGTTATGGAGTCATCGTCTTTTGCCTAAACAGTAAGTAATTCATTGATCGATTGTTAACAACAACACTCATCGCCCCAAACATAAACAAAAGACCAACAAAAATTAATGTGAGTACAGCAAATCTGTCGCTCTTGACGAAGTAATGAATGAGCTCGCATATCTACATGTGACCGGATTTGCTGCAAACCGGACTTGGTGCTCTCAGGCGCGTTCCACACGAGACGACATTTTGATTACGCTATTACCTGCGCCAATACATCAAGCCTATGGAGGCAATTAGCGCATACGCCAGTAATGCGATGTAATGTTTGTATACACGTTTTGTACGACGTAACACTCATGTTACCCGTCAAAGACCGCGCTGGTCGTTGACGGAAGGTTCCGCCATTGAAATGACGCAGTCTTACGCTATTTAAATGGCGCCTCGTGTGCAACGCAACTGAAAGTAGTTTTCTCACGTGCCACACCGTCACGCCATTGCCGTCACCTATCAACACAACTCTAGCATACATGTACATACACTCACTCCATATTCTCTGACAAAAGGCCACTTGGGGATAAGAATCAATTTCTGTTTTTTTTTCTTCTTCAAATCACAGAAAATATGTTGGCTTGAATTCCCTTTTTTCGGAATTACGAACTAGTTTGTCATTGATGGTATCATGAACCTTGGGATAAACAAGTGCCTCCATGTCGCCTGTGGTTATACCCTTTCATATAACTCATTCAAATGGACGATCTATCCTCTTCCACACCATACTTATGTCGTAAAACACATTACGGATGTCCTACGTATCAAAGTAAAATATATCGACTTTCGAAGACAACAAAGCAAAAACAAATTGGACAACTGCAATATAAACAATACAATCTTTCTTTATTATTATTCTTTTCATTATAATCAATCAGTTAAATGTTTATCAAGTATTTACACAACATCTTAACGGTTTTAGGGGTTCTCGATGTAACGAAGAAACACTTATCGATGCCGCAAGAGAGGAATTTGGGTCATGTTTTTAGTTGGCCTAGTTAAACCATGGTACTTTTGATTTGTATTAATTGAAACAAATTTTGTTACATGATGGAATGCAGCTGACAGATAATTTTACAACAATTCCATGGCACTACCATGGTGCAAAGGACTTTTCAAAACACCTTCAATGGTTCTGGAGGTTACAAGGCATGTGTCTTAAGAGTTTAGCAGAATGTAAACAGTTTGAAATTGAGGGCGTGCCGGTTTGAATACATGGTATCAAGGAATGAAGGTTTTGAAGTTGGCCAAAGTTGTTCTGAAATTTCTAAATTACTCTAAAGACTATCAACATGTGGACGCTACACGCATTGGCACAGTTGATGCCCAGAATGCGGAAGTGCCATGTATTGGATAACCTCTGTTTTCTTTGAGTGATATCTCTCTAAAGTTATGATCTCTATGAATTTTCCCACTTTAGAGCTGGATTGGTCGTCGTAGCTGAAGAAGAGTCTATTGGAATAGACGTGGTTGGTTTGGTTGGTTGGGTCTGTTTGGAGTGTTGGGTGTGTTTGGCTGGTTTGGATTAGTTGGTTGATTGGGCCGCATCGGAGTGTTGGGTTGGTTGGGTTGGTTGGGGTTATTTGGTTGGTTAGGAGTAAATGGTTGGTTGGGCCGGTTAGGAGTAGTTGGTTGGTTAGGAGCAAATGGCTGATTGGGCTGGTTTGGATTGTTCGGTTGATTGGGTCCAAACGGCTGGTTAGGGTTATTTGGTTGGTTAGGTCCAAAAGGCTGGTTCGGCTGGTTGGGAAAGTTGGGATTGGTCGGCTGCTGTTGCCCAACTATCGTCTGACCGGCTGGAACTTCACAGACGAAAGCATGTGTGGGTCCTGTCAGCTCGGCGACTTGCCACACCGGTCCTTGCGATGCTGGGATCATCCTGCCGTTTGGTCCTTGACGTCCAGGAATGGTGCCGAGCTCACGGCGCATGGCAGGGGCAAAACCTGGCGGCATCCCGAAGGGGTTCCTGGTGTTCACAGGCCAGCCGTTAGCACCTGCTTGTCCGCCACTGTCAAAAGCTGAGAAGCCGTGAGGGTATGCTGGTGCTCCGTTTTCCCACATGAATGGATTCATGCTGTTCCATCCAAGCCAAACCTCTCGCTCCATCTGATTGTCCTGGGAGAAGCTGGACACCAGGCGGTAAATCTCCATGTTTTCTTGAGGAGACTTGGGTGCTGCTAGCGTGCCCATGACTGCAGGCCCATTGCCGCATGGGGTTACCATTTCACAGAACTCGCTGGCCCATTGGTATGCCAGTGGAATGTTGAAATATCTGCAGGTGGAAGACATAGGGTGAACAAACCATTATTCCTGAGACAGAACTAGATTCATCGGGGACTAGACTCACTTCACCCCTACCACTAACCGCATCGAATTGTAACATTTAAAATAAATCTTTTTGAAACTAAGACCCCGACACTAATTTTTCAAATTGATGCTTCTTTTCCTTATAAAGAGAATTGATGATGTTGAAACGTAATTTAATACCAATACGGCATAGAATTTGACAGAAAAGAAAGTGTCTGTAGTTTGTCCACAGTGTCTTTGATAATAACACATTCTGGACACTGTTGGAGTCAAGTGATGTTTACCACACTGTGTCATGTTGTGTTAACACAGTTTGAACGGAATATGAGCACAGTTTTGATTATTGTGAACGCTATAAAGTATTCTAAATTTGCCATGAGGTTACGTTTCGATTCGTTCACATAGTGAGTCAAATGATGATTACCACACTGTGTGAACACAATATGACCACAGTTAAGATTATTGTCAACTCATCGAACCTAATCTAAATAGTTCATGTGGTTACATTTCGATGCGTTCACATTTTGAGTCATGTTTACCACACTGTGTTAACAAAATGTGACTACAGCTTCATTATCAACTTCTTAACGTATTCTAAATTGTGTCTGTGGTTAAACTTTGACGCGTTCACACCATCAGCAAGTGATGCTTACCACACTGTGTGAACACTCTGTGACCACAGTTTTCAGTATTGTCAACACTATGAACTATTTTAAATCGTCCATGTGGTTAAATTTTGATGCGTTCATACTATGATTCTTCCAATGGTCACATGTTACCACATTGTGTCCACTAATGCCTACATTATAAATAAACTGGAACTTTTTTTCAAAACTCCGGGACCCAGAGTCGAGTGACAGTGTTTTTTCCCGTCAAAGCTATTTTATATTAGGCTAAAATATCATACTCGTTATTAATAGAAAGAAATGTCAGTTTATACATTCACTTTTCATTCAATACATGCTCTGCTTGAAATTTGGGCGGAAATACTTCATACTTTTTGTGTTAATTTGTTATTCTGCATTAAACTTTGTCAGTTTGTTAGGCGAATATCCAAGTGTTATTTTCTGAATATTAAGTTAAATTGAAATGGCAGAAAGGACCGGGAAATTAGAACGGCAATAATGATGATGATAATAGTAACAATGACGATAATAATAATAAAAAAAATCTATCATATATGTTTCTCGCATAAATATAGGTTTTATAGTAATTGTTAAATGCACATGATACTTTGATTTGCAATGAAATTTAAACATGTTAAATGGGTATGATGACAAAATAATTATATTTTTATGATGGCATGGCAATTGTGAGAGGCGAATATGATGATATACATAACACAACACACATACACGAGACATGATAATGAAGAACATTAAAACACATGACGAGTTTGTAATCTTGCTGTAAATACATGAAGTATATTCATTACAAAATAATTGACAAATAAAATCGTTCCCATACTAAATAACCTTAACCTTTTATGAAAAAAAAATATATTCATAGGCCCGGGCAATTGTAACTGCTCCATAGCGTATGAATATTGACAGAATATTTCAAAGAAAAGAAAATCCAGGAACCGCCATATGAGTTTTTAAATTTGATTATCAACCTAGATAAGACCAGATCCAAGACTTTTCTTTAAATAATATTTAAAGTGATCCCAAGATAGGTATTTAGAAAAAAAACTCTAATTATCACAACAATTGTATTGGAACGGTTCGTGAATTGGAAATCTATTTTGAAAATAATCAAGTAGGCTACGTATAAAATTAGCTGAAGTAATCTGTACTCTACTTCATTTATAATAATTATAAAGCTCCTAATCGCAGCCGGGCAGCGTCTTATTTTTTGTACCACGGCGAGGCCAGATTCCAGTATGAACTCATTTTCATACATAACAAGCTATGAGAGCTTGCAAAGAGGTCACAAACAATTCGACTTTGATTATTTATTGCTTTGCCTCACTATTTATAAAGGCAAAAAAACTGAATAAACTGAGATTTGAACCCTCACGTCAATTCCATAGTACTATTAGTAGCACGCTGTCCCTACCGATTGAGCTGACGATGAGTTGATGCCTGGTTGATTTGTATAATTACTATCACCCTATTAGTCACCCTACCGGATTCCACGTGCGCATGCGCTGGTTTCCTTTGCGAGTGCGCATGCGCAAGTTTACCTCGGGAGCTCAATCTGGCCTCGCCGTGGTACGAAAAAATAAGACGCAGCCGGGCAGTGCGCGTCGGCCTAAAGTTAAAACGTCATCAGGTAATGTCACCAGGTCGAGGCGAGAGGGCGCGCGACCATCTTAACGTCGGATGCGTAGTTAGAAACGCGATGTAAAAAAATGCGGAGAAGCTACCCGCGGAAAACGGTGCCACCGATAACAGAAACAAAAACAAAATAATAATAAGAAAAAGGTAACATTGGGATTTTCGAACTCTTCTATTCTGTTATGTCCCGTCAACGTTTCTTACAAAAATCGCAAATCAGAGCATTGAGTGTTTAGATGAAAAAGAACAGAATAATAAAGGAAAGGAACAACAGGAAGTGTGTAAAGATTAACAAAAACAGTTTAAAGGGGAAAGAGGGTGGGGTAAGGGTACGATGGACGGGGGGAGAAATGGGTTCCCCATCTCATATATCTAGGCAGATTTAAGGGGGGGAAAGGGTAGGGAGGAGGGAGGGGGGGGGGGAGGGGAGATGGCATATCCGGCGAGTAAAATCTTGAATATATTACAAAAGTAGTGATATTTGTAAATTGATTTTGCAGCGAGTAAATTGGATAAGAAATGAGCTATAAGGAACAACTATCCCCCATCTATATAGCAACGAGGCCAAGGATTAATGTTTGAAGCACTCAAATAAAAAAGACCATCAGATATTTTCAGTCCAAGGTTTTGACGGCAGAGAATAAAGTTTTAGAATTCAGGGTCGCAAGGCGATTATAATGTTAAAAAGAGTGCAATTTTTGGTAATGAGGAAAATAATATAGCTATTTAAATTGAAAACGAATAACCCACCAGTGCGTTGAAGTAGAATAAGTTGTTTCAGGATTTATAGGAAGATAGATCATATTTGCACAGGAAGAAAACACAAACACACCAGACAACAGCGAAAACAAGACAACAAGACAAGACGAAGCATGAGACAGGTGATACCAGAGTGGAACAAGAAGAAGAAAGAAATAATAGCTTACCTCTTTGAAAGTTGGCGACTGGCACAGGAAGACTCTCCTCGCGCATGCATGGAGGGGAACAGGAAGCCCCGCCCGCAAAGGGATTCGAGCCCAATCTCGCTGTGACGTCATAACGTAGAAATTTCCAGGTCTCCAGTTTTTTTCTACTGCTTATAGTTTTGGATGGCACTAATTATCTCATTATCTTTTCTATTTTGGGTCATTATAGGGGGGGGGGGAGTATCTTTGGTACTACTGAAAAGCACAGGCAATAATAGGCCCCCAAAAACAAAAATAATGATGTAAAAGTGGGTGAACAACCCTATTATTTTGTGGGGAAAGAAATGTTCCTAGAACTGGACAGAAACTGAACAACAACACAAACCATACCACCATCAACAATTACATTAACGAAATAGGTATAAACGAAACAAAAGTAACCTTATAACTTTCCGGTACCGGCAATTAAAAAACAGAACCAAAGAAAACAAAGTAAGACACAAATATCGTAAAGTATTTCAAAATATAAATGAATATACTAAACAGAGAAGGAGAAGAATATTAAGTAAATTTAGTGGAAACGAAAAAGGAAAAAAGAGCAGAGGATGCGATCAAAAAAGAAGTAATCTATTTTGAACAAGAGATAAGGCGGAAGTTAAAAACTGCGCGGCCATATTGTTGGATGGCAATAAAAATGGCGGCGCTAGAGTTCATCTACTCAGTCGATATCGCTCCTTAAACGATAGCAGGATCGGCTCTGCAAAATATCGATTTCAGCGATGTCGATACCACTCTTCCGATCAAATGTGACGATACAAACTTCCTCAAAAGATACCCGTTCTTATCAATGTATAACACTATTTTTGCTCTTAGCTACCATTAGACACGAAAATCCACTTCTCGCAAAAAACACACCAACATGCACATTAGAATATGGTTCAAGAATTAGTGATGATTCTGTTGCCTCTGAATGTTATATCATGTTACTATGCCATTGTGTTAACCTTGGTATGAAGCAGCTTGGGGATATTTTGGGGGGTAAAAATTTAGATGTTTTTAAAGACATGCCTCATTCAAAATGTATTGACATTAATTTGTTATATGAAAACCGTTTAGTAAAGTGTAACGACCCGTATGTTGTTTTAGGCCTAAAACATAGTTACTCGTTATAGAAAAATTCAGTCATCTTATATACAGGTATTGCCATCCTCGCGGCACTAAGTTCACTGGAACAGAAAGATTTTGTAGTCCTCGGAATAGTCTACTTTAACAAAACCTTCAGTGACCAATTCTATAAACCGTATGAGATGTTTATTTGGTCAAATATTTCATGTACTTAAGACGTACGTATCACTGAATGTTGACCTACAAGTTTGTAAAACATGAGTGACTGAAACAGCAAACCCAGTAATAAAAATGAAAAAAATAAAATCTAGGAAACATACCTGTAACATGATTGACCGGATTGACTGCGGACGTAGTATGCTGGACAGTCTTGACCTGTAGCAAAGGCTATCAGACTAGCCACAATAAACAAAACACCCTGCATGGTTGCTTCTGCAATGTGTGGCGATCTCACTAGACTTGTTTCTTTCTTAATTTTTCGAACTCCAGAAGAAATGGGATCGATGCATTCACGACTACCAGCAAACTCGAATGAAAGCTTTAGCCGAACCTCAAAACCCTAGCGCAACAGGCGTAACCCTGAGCCGAGTGCAAGACTTCAGTGGGGGCGTGACCAACGCATCTCCGTGCACGCCCCATGCGCGTGGGTGTGTGCGCAGAAGCTGAAAAGCGGGGCGTAACTTTTGGACCAATCAGAAGAGAAGGTATGATTGACGCACATCCAGACCTAGTCGGGGTTCCGAAAGGGAAACTTGAGTCAGGGGCTTTGGGATGAGCGCATAATTACCCATAATGAGCGTGACTTCCTGGTTGGGAATGAGTGTGTGCGTGGGCTAAATGTGGGTGAGCGTGTGTATAGGGAGTACACGCAAGATCGTGTGCGCGGGACGGTGTTGGGGGAGCGAAGGGGGCCTCCAAAGCAACGTTCCTTATGCGTGTCAAGATATGCATAGTTATTTTCCACGGCAGATCTCGAGGTTACGGCTCAGCCTCAAAACTGACTTAGTACTTTAAGTCCCCATGTGCAATATGTGTCACCTCTGTACAAGATCTTGCAAATGAAATGAAAAGATAAGAATATAATATCTCGCCGAATTAACTAAAAGGTCACACGATCTTTGAAACAAAATGAATGTGAATGTATTTGCGTTGGGCCCTAATATTATAAGAAGGTCAACTGTGATTCCACGTTGAACACTATTTATTCCTAGAGTTCAAGTCATGATTCACTTCAGAGCAATATAAGTAAATAATAGAAACTTAAACTTTTGAATACATTACCTTTTCTTATCGTTTAAATTTCTTATAGAAAGGACCAAGGAGACGCCTCGTCATCCAACTTTCATCCTTTTCACCATCTATTATACGAACCATCGCAAAACTGTATAATCTGGAACTATCACCATGCTGAAAACCTCTCGAAAACCTCTTAAAAACCTCTTAAAACTTAAAACCTCTAACATATTTAGAAGCTTTATCACTATATTGAAACTTACAAAGAAAAATGTAGAGATTTATGAATACTTGAGAAATCATAGGCTGTAACAAGGTCTAAAACCGTCAAACCGAACATTATTAATATGTTTAATGAACATTAAAGTGACATATAACGATTTCTCAGCAATATACAACGACCTCAAGGAACGACATATTCTGATAATAATCGCAATCGGCTATCAATCTATCCTTTAAAAAGGTTTTTTGCTTATAAACTTATCAGGCATTTATTTGCAATTGTATACACATGTATAAGCTGCTTATACTTCTACTACTGATGATGGTATTGATAACAATAATATTAATAATCAGAACAGCTCTAGCACATCGTGTATCTGTATGGTCTAATAACTGGATTGTTATACAATTTATGGAAAAAAGAAGTTGAATCGTCTCCACCAAACTATAAACAATAACCAATTTATAATAGACTAGAGAGCTCAAATCTATAATCCAACTGTTAAGCCTGCTAATTGAGTGCAAATGGTATTTTACTATAATAATGCAAACAGGCCTAATTGACTTCTCCCAAGAGTTATCATACATTATTCAAAGTATATGTTTCCCAAAGGATGTCTTTATTAGATACATTTGTATAAGTTATATTTGGCAAATCAATATACAAAGAAAGTTGAATACCTAATACAATAAAAAAAAAGTTGATAGCAAAATTTAAGGCCCCCACAGTGTACTGAAGAGTTGCCAGCGATACTTGATATACAATATGAAGTATACCTTAATCAGTTTTAAACAATAAACTAATCATTTAATACTCTTAATGAGCAATGATAAGTAGGCTATGCCTCTGGAACAATAGATCGTGATACTGCTTTAGTAGGGCACCCCGTTCAAAGGTATTCAACAATAATTGAAAACCTTTTGAAATGATATTAGATGATGATGATGATGATAATAATAATGATAATAAAACTACTACTATAATAATTATACAAGCAACAATAATAATGATCATTTTAACTACTACTACTACCGACTACTACTACTACTACTACTATTGATACTACCACTACTACTACTACTACTACTACTACTACTACTATGACCACTACTAACACTGCTACTACTACTACTACTACTACTACTACTACTGCTTATAACAACAACAGCAACGACAACAACATCAATAACAACAAAAAGATGGTGGGCAGAATGTCTCTCGACATACATGAAAATGCTATACCACATGCTATTTTGGATAAATTGACTTAAAAACCAACAAAAATAAACATATAAAATGAAGAAAAAAAAGAAGAAAAAAAGAAAGAATATTTGGTAAGGCAAGTTTACAATAAGAGGTTTCAAGTTCAGGGCAAGAAAGAACGGTTACATCAAACATAATGAAAGAGCGCCCACTGTGTTGCGGCTTGAATTCGTTCGTGTCATTTTGGTAAGATCATTGGTTTAAAGGAATATTTCTACATGTTTAATGATCTTGGATTTTAAAGAGAAAGTTTGGTTCTGGTAATGATGTGAAATGAATTGTAAATTTTCTAATTTGTTTTATTGTTAGTTAAGTATATAACCGTTACTCAGGAATGTTCCCTGAAAAAAAATCACTGCTCTGTAAATCTCTTCACACTCGATGGTGCTCGACAGTGCTCGATATATGACGAGAGAAAGCTTAAATGTTTGGACCATTTGTTCATGTCACATATATGTGTACTACCTTATACCTATTTCTATATACATTACTCTTTACTACGTATAAATATACATATATTTACATTGCATATGTATATATCATTAGTACTTGGAACAGTTGAAATCAAGATCATTGAGAGTTTCAAGGACGAGGATCTTTATGCCATTTCTATAACCGCGAGGGACGAAATTCCAAACTGAATTATTTGTTCTATTATATATATATATATATATATATATATGTGCAAAATCTATTTTCTCCCCCCTGATAAAAATTGGATCAATTCAAAACGTCATCAGTTTGCATGTTCTACATAATATACCTTTTCAAATACACTCCGATTTCTCTATAAAGTGTCTTTCAAAATGTAATCATGTGACTAATACTGAACTTTATCTTGAACTTTTCTTTTTAACGAATTGAGACAATGTAGATAATGTAGAGGGTAAAATGATCATTGATATGGTTTTGATCATTGATATCGTTCAACGGAATCCGATCAAACTTGAGTTCATTCTGTCTATACCATCCTATCACGTTTATTTGTTACACCCAGCCACCCATCCTCAATGTATATCCTTACATGAACATTTTGTAAGAGACATGATATGTCCAATATTTGAGAGGATCGGTGGAAAATGATACAAACCTGTACGTGCATGACGTGTATATTATTGTGAATTAACTCTTTACAGTTTTTGAAGAGTGAGAAGGCTGTTAACTCTTCACACACTTGAAAGTTATCCTCCTAAGAAAAGAAAGGGGAAGACTGGTGAATATATAATTTCCTTCTGTTACTATATTTCAAATAAAGGTTGACAGATCGTATAGGGCAAAGCCCATGGAATTTAATGTTACATATTTTCCACACTAGTGAGAGTCAGCAGTAAACGACTTTATTATTGTTATTTATGAAAATAAAATAGTTAGTTCAGGCATACTTAATTCATAGGCAGATCCCCAACTGCAAGAACGAAGGGAAGGCCGAAAAGGTCGTTGCCTCAAGAAAGTGATTACCCATAGATATGTAAGATAATTATTGTTGCTGTCTTTAGATTTATACCAAAATAAATCACCATTCTTACGATAATTTTTACCAAAATGGTAGTGAGAAATATTATATTACACTTTGGAAGATAAATACGAAAGGTAAGGTAGTGTTCAAATGTTGGAAATTATCATTATTCCTTTACTCGTTTAAATGAAACATAACATGATAATAGGAAGTAGGAAAATATTTTAAAGCCCCACTGTCCTACTTAATAATAATAATAATAATAATACATGAGATTTATATAGCGCCATTATCCATTTTAATTAAATGCTCAAGGCGCTACTTGCTCCCTCTATAAAGAAAACTTCCCCAATCGGTGCCTGTTGGTCCCCCGTTATCCTCTATTTCTTATGTTATTTGAGAACTGAGTTGATGAGATAGCCACCTGTCAGTGACCTCGCTGTGTGGTCTAATCCCTCCTAGCCACACTAGTGTTGATAACCTTTAAATAATGTAATGGAGTAGTCTCATGTGTTTGTAATGTATAGGGCTAGTATATTTTAAATACATACATAATTATCTTCCTTGTCTGCTTGCGAGAACATAAAAAGGGACATACCTAAATATGACCGAGTTTTCTTTCTTTCTTTTCTCTTGAATCTAAATGCCAAACCCAAGTTTCAGATATATATTGAGAAATATTGCTCATCGTTTGGAGATATTTCGTACAAGAAAGGAAATGAGAAATCAGTGCGTCAATTTTCCTGAACTTCATTCATTTAGGGCTATTCCTTTCGACCTACTTTTGTTCCTCTTAAACGACATCGCTCTCGGTTAATTTTTAAAGTGATTTATCTCTAAAAAGTAATATCCATATTAACCCACTGTTTTCCGTGACCTGTATAAATTATGAAACGGGGAGAGAATACAGTAATCAGCCGGTTAACTATTATAAGCTCTGAAACAGATAACCCCAACCTAATAATTTTGAATGTCATACAGCAATGTTGAATTTCAAATTTTCAGAAGAAACTAAAAGGAAAATCTCACCCAACTGAAATACCGTCTGATTTGTTTTAGGAATTCTAAGAATTTTGAATTGTTAAAAGTTTTTTTAAAGAGTTTTAAAGAAGTTTGAAATCATTATCTATATTAGAAAACATTAACGGGTATAAAATGGCAGGTGTAAGATCAGATGGCAGTTATCTCTTTTCATATGATCAAAATTCCTTCTCTTTTTAACATTCCTTGTCTGAGTACCTCCTTATAAATATTCTTTTACAGCCGAATGTAATTACGGGTTCCATCCCAAAAACATATTTGCATTTAACGAGTCAAGTTTAAACTCATACATTTCGTAAAACAGAACATTTGATAATTGTTTAGATTTATCGTCTTCATGTTCCTTGTATCTTCAATACGGTTAAGAATACTACTATAAATCTGTATAATAACAACATCATCTACATTCAGTATAAATGGTGGAGAAATTCATTAACTTAAAATTACAGAAAAGTTATAATCAGCTAAAGACAGACAGAACATTATGGAAATGTGGGTCCCCAAAACACCCACTCGTAGAAAGGTTCGTTAATGAGCAATAACGTTATTATGTCCCGTGTTTTCAACTTTCTATAAATGCAGCGTAAAACATCGCGAAATGATTAAACACAAATAACCCTTTTCCTGTGTTTAATCCCATTCACTCATTTTTAAGTATGTTGAATGAGTCACTCAGTAGCAGATGTAGGAAAATCGCAAACTTCCTTCCCCGTCTTCCCCAAAGTTCGTTAAAATATCTTTTATAGGTCGATATATGAAAGAAAACGTTGGCAACAATTCAGCAAACGTTTATTTTTAACAAATATCAAATCTGAAAAATGCATTCCGTCCAAACCACAGACATTTTCTAATCTAATTTCAGTAATTGGTATGGTTGGATTGACCTATAACTAAATTGGCAACACGTCAAAAGTATGCGATTAACTCAGTTTAAAATAGCTCTTGACCTTATGTGGGGTCTAGAAAAGGGTTCGAACGTCATGTCTGATAGGAGTGTATCTGGTAGGGGGAAACGGGTGCCTTCCGGAGTGGATTAGGGGTACGGAAAGGGGTGCCCGGGGGAGGGGTGGATGGCAGGTTCCGTGTCTAGGGGTCAACTAGGGATTCTGTCTCGTCATAGTTTAGAGTAACCTCCTTTACATTGACCGAGACGCATAAATCATCCATGATGTATAGTCCTAAGACTGTGGTTACACGTCGAGTTTAGGCTAAAAAACTTTTTTTAATTTTTCGAGCAAAAGGGGGTTAAATTTTGCACACCGAAATCTCATATTCCCTCAAGTGTAGCCAAAAGCAACTAGCATAATATTTAAAGAGAAAATTATACCTTGTGTATTCTCAATGTTAAAATTTTTTCTTATGCACTGCGGAATCCCTTAAATGCACAATATGGAACATTCAAGAAGAAGAAAACATAAATACCGAGTTGTACTTTAAAGAAAGGGAATCAAACCTTAGTTGGTTTGATGTGATTTCACCCAAAGTTTAATCAATATCAAAAGAAATTTCTGTCATATAACTAGAGTATGCATTATATGCAAACCGTGATATAATTTTTTTCATTTTTTTCGTCTTCTTCTTCTTCTTCTTCTTCTTCTTCTTCTTCTTCTTCTTCTGCATTCAACAAACCATCTTGAAAATGCTTGAGGATGAAAAGCGAGTTTAATATAGGCACATCGTTCGATAAATATTATGTTATAATTCAAGAGTTTCGAAAGCTCTTAGACATTCAAATGAAACCATCAAGTTAAGAGAAAGTAAAGGGGAAAAAAAGAAGATATTTCTGATTGGTTCATTTTGGCTGAACAAAAAATAAATGCTCGCTTTGTGTCTTATGTTCTTTTTCGAAAGGAAGACGTGTGTGTGTATGTGTGTGCGTAAAGGTGTGCATGGAGGTACTTACAATTTATTTTATTTTAATGATATTTCATGAGCGGCAAATCTCGGTATTTAATGTTGTAATGTTAACCTTTTTGACTGAATATCAAATGACTCAAAAGTTGATGATTATACGACTTCCTCGACAATTAATAATAATTTGATTTTTTTTTATTACCGATCATTAAAATCTGGCAAAGGTACCAGTAAAAGATTTCGTGGGCGAAGACCCGGCAAAAATAGAATAATGATCTGATTCATAAAGGCTTTGTGCCAAGCATATACCTACTGAACCCATCAGAGAGTCAGGGGAAATAACGTCTGATCGTTTTCACCTTTTATTAAAGAAATATATTTTTCTTACATTTAAAAGTCATTAAAAACACACAGCTAAATCAAATATCACTATGTTCAACGGCCAGGCATTCGAATATATTTTTATTCAAATCGTATTCATATAATTAATATAGATTAAAGTGAGTTGTTCTCTGGACAAAAAACTCGGAAATGTTCTTTTAGTTTTATAATGTCCATGAGAGGATATTTTTCGAATAAAAAAGAAGAAGAAATCACATTGGCTGCATATGCTCTACAAAGTTATTATATATAGTGTGTGTTTCTGTGTGTTTGTGTGCGTGTGTATATGTATATGCATAACGATTATGGAAGAACTCGAAATCGACTTGAAATGACCCGTTGAGATTACGAATAAACTTTTTTTAAATAGATTTACAGGCTGGTACCTACATAATACACAACCCTTATCATTTGCAAATGGTAAAGGCGTTACACTTACAGTTTGCTTATCTGTGTTAATTACAAGTTGTCAAATCGGCATCACCTGTAAAGGCAATATAAATTATCACAGTAATGTGTGGTTTCCTAAAATGGTATTAGCTTCTAGCAGGTGTTTAATGGCGGATACTGTTCGCCTGTTCGTTTAGCACCTTTGCAACTTGTAGTTATTCACGAGAATAAATTGCATTGCTGTTTTGATGAGTTTATCAAATGCATCCATGATGTCTAAAGATGAAGACAAGTTCATCATTCTGCTGTCTTTGAAAAATTTAACCTTTACCTCTATGTCTATTTGTAATACTGGATCAATAAAAGCATTCAATTTTGCTAAATTATTAATGTTAACGTTGTTCAAAAGGCATATTACAACTTCCATTACTACATCACATACAAAAGGGGATGATACATTCATATACCTTCCAAATGATATAATCGGTCATAGATTGCATATTAAAGAATAAGAATTACATCAGTTTTAATCAATACAAACAAAATACAAGTAATTTTTGCTTAACATGATTTCTGTTGGTATTCCATTAAATGAAACTCGATACAATGTAAAATGCTGTATGCCTGTCACGTGTCAAGAATATATTATATGGAGAAATATGATATTGATACTTTTTCACAGTACCATATTTTGTTCATGGGTTTTAAAGGAATTGTCTTTCAATATTCACCCGCAAACAGGATATTACTATGGTGTCTTATAAGCGACAAAATTTCTTTTAATATCACGTACTCAATTAACAAATTAGCAACTTCAGCATAACAGCCTCGACATGTGAAAAAGAGGGATCAGGTAAGGGGAAATGAACTGGGTGTAGCAAGTAACGTAGAAGTTTTCAGACATTGAAGGAGAATCGACATCATAGGGCGAGGGCACCGATCTTTATTATGAGAGAAAAAACACTTGAATAAAATTAAAAATTACACCGCAATAAATTAAGGGAAGCGTTGTAGGTTGGGGTCAAGGCGTCTTAGTTTTATGTTCTCTTTCCCTCTCTATCAATTCTCTTCATTCATTTTTTGCTATTAGATATTTTACTTGGGGGGGGGGGGCAAATGTCCCGTGGTCCCTGCCGCTACGACACAGGGTGAACCCATCCTGTGCACGGAGGGCTTGCGGTACGGGAAGTCGAGGGTAAAAATCAAAAATCTATTTTTGACATCGGCTCATTACCGGCGCCCTTCTGGAATCCCGTGCAGTCAGCACGTCAAAAGGATATTATAATTTCCTCATGACGTCAGCGCATATCATTTACATATTCATAGTGCATCCCTAGAGGAAAAAACAGGTGAACTTGGAACTTGTCTTGGACCTATCATAAACTATATCCAACCTCTCCCCTTAATAAAAGAAAACAAATGTATGAAAGTTGGAGAGAAAACTAGATCAGAATCATAAAATTACAAAAATGTTTCCATTGTAACAATGGAAACATTTTTGTAATTTGTAATCAACAGTTGATAAGTCATGTGCACCCAGTCTCAAGTCTATGTTTAGGAGGATCTGTTAGCCCGACCTATTGGAAAACACCCACAAAAAACTACAACATTTATTTGCAATTATATTGCTACACATGTACGTTCTGCTTCAATTAATACATTTAAGTTCATCCTTCTTGTTAAAGCTTCAACATTTTTTCCTATCTCTCATCACCCTCTCTTTGAGTTTAGATCTTCTGTTCTATTTTGAAATTCCAAATTGCCCTGCATAATTTGACTCAATTTCTTACATATCTCTCTCTTTCTCACTCTCTCTTTAAAAATCTCTATTACTATTTCTACTCGCGTGTATTTTTGTTTATTTACCAACCTTAATAAATCTCTAATATCCATTTTCCCCAGGGGCTATACCTTTTCCCTCTGTCTCTATTTTGTTCTCTCACTGAATTAAATATTACCCCTTCAATGTATGTCGCCATTAATCATTCTCATATCAAGATTCTATTGACAGGCTCGGCTACTAAACTTATCTTTAAGAGGTATCCAACTTCTTTCTGTTGTGTAGATCACTCTCAGGCCTCAACAAAGATCATATTTTGAATGAAACCTATCCTAATGTACAACAAAGGTAAGGGTTTGTAATTTCGAAACAGATTCCGGAAAGCAGAATACACTTGATTGATATCCACTCTGTTATGTAAAACATCATCATCATCATCATCATCATCATCACCATCCCGCGAGTCCCCTCTATTGGAGGGGGGGGGGGTCGGTTCTCCCTGTTACCGCTTTCCTTCTTGTCCTGTAAAAGTAGGACAAAAACGTAATGAATAGAAAGAGTTGAAATGATCTTAATCAAGACCAAATTTTGCCTTATTAAACAGCACATGGAAATGAGATGAAACTTTTCCCGTTCAAAATAATAACATTATAAAAAATACATGTGAAATAAATTGCTACGTATTTCATTAATGCTAAGCACAGGAAACGAATGTTTACTAACATGTAATACATTAAAAAATTACTATCAAACTACAAACATACGGAATTGTTTATACTTAGATTCAACAACGATAATCAGAACTGATTACGAGAAAATCATTAAACCGTTGTCGATATTTATATGAGCAGACAGATCCGTAGATTGATATAAAAGATAAAATGTATGTTGTTTTGGTCCAAATAAATCTTCATTTATCATTTAGCTATCTTAATCAAGGGATTATCTTCGTAATCACTTCATATCATATACCGTGATGTTATCTTCATGTTGCAGAAATTGTTTTTCTCTACATTGTCCTACTATGCGGTTACGAGAACGTGTCATACTACTGAGACTTGTTGAGGTAGGGGATAATAATGGTGACATCCGGGTATTATTTGGAAGAGGCTTCAAAGACACGGAAAAGGAAAACAAAACATTGAGAAAGAAAAAGGAGGACGATGAGAGAGAAGAGGAGGAGGAGGAGAAGAAAAAAGTACAAGAATAAAAATAAGAGTAAGAAGAAAGAAAATAAGAATGACAAAAAGAATGAGAGTAATAAGTAGCACTACTAGTAGCTGTAGTAGCAGTAGTATATAGTTTTAGTAGAAGAAAAAGAATGGTAAAGGGATTGAGATAAAAAGAAGAAGTGACAAGCAGAGAACGATATCAGAGAATAAAATGGATAGAGAGAGCCAAGCTAGTGAAAATGGTAAATATGAGTATATCCTTTAATAATATCTACCTGTAATATTTGCATGTATATTAATGTAACATATGCGTCTTTACCTATAAACACAACTTAATAATTCTAGTAATTCGGCATATACATGAACGTTTTTCAAAGGTGAAAAGTTCGGAAAACTAATTTCACTTGTGTCGTTCTGAAGTTCAAGATATACAAAATTGCTGATAGTGTGATTACTAACTTGCAAAATACGCTTATAGTGTTTATTATTCAAGGGCAGTATCTTATCAAAACACCTCAGCCTCTGAATTTTTCTCATTTTTAATATTTGAACATATCTGCAATTTAATTCAAGCCTGTGAGGTGTCAGGTCATACCGATTAATTCCAATGGATCATAGTTCACACGTTGATCTGTATAATGCTTCATTACATATCAAAAGCCCCATGTTTTTCTGTCTCCTTTCTCACCCCATAGAAACCGTCAAGGGCATAGATTCCAAAGGTTTCAATACATCACGCAAAGTTCTATTTTTTGCCCCCTATTTTAATCCCCTGTACGCTCATCCGGAAGAGGGGGAAAGAAACACGTGAGCCCGGGCTGAGTCACAAGTTTATAGGGGGCCTGCGAAAGGAGGTGTGGCTTGCCAGACTGTTCACAGACATAGGGGGAGAATGATTGACAAGTCGAGTTGGGTAACGCCCACTTTGTTTCTTGGCCGTGTGCAGAAGAAATCCGCACCCAATGGGTTCCGCGTTGGGCTACCTTCATTCGAGCTAGAGCCATCAGTTAGAGCAAGAGCTTTGGACAAAGTTGTGTGCTGGAACGTGTTGAGTAAGCAAAGGACAGAAACCAAATAAAGACATTGTGAGTTTGAAAACAAAATGGAGTCGACACTCCGTTTTGCCTGCTTGTTAGCAGGCTTAATTGCTGTCCAGGCCCAGTGTCCACCGTCATGGGTGAAGGTGGAGAATAGCTGCTACCGTGCCTTTGGCCAATTGAAGACCTATGACATGGCCTCGCAGTCCTGCAAGACGTTTACAGGATGCGATGGAATCTCACCCGGCCATCTTGCCGCACCAACAACATTCGAGGAACGCAGAGCAGTCCGAAAAATTAGGTTTGATCTGTTAAGGCCAATCGGTGGGAACAGGATAGGAGAAGGGCAGAGGCTTCGTCCATCAAATGTCTGGATGGGCTTCCGACTCGGTCAAGGTGCCAACTCATCTTGGGATAGCACCGAGCAATATGATAATCTACTTCTTGACCAGCACTGGGGACCCAACAGACCGAACATGCCAGGACAACGTCCCCAGGCACAGGCCTTCGACCCGACTAACTTCCGATGGAACGGCCGCTGTATGACACTTCCGGGTCAGATGCAGATGAACGGAGCTGTTCAGAAGTGGGGCCACATCGCATGCAACATGCAGGCAGCTTACATGTGCGAGATCTCACCAGCAGGTACCGTCAACCCCAATATCAACACTGGAGGAGGCCGAGGAGGCTTCAATTCTTCCACCGGAATGGGACCAGGTATGCCAGGTGGTGGACGTGGTGGATGGGGACAAGGAGGCCAAGGCCAAGGAGGACAGGGTGGTCAAGGAGGATGGGGTGCAGGTGCAGGAACCGGCCAGGGAGCTGGTGCAGGATGGGGCGGACAGAACCCACAGAACCCAGGTGCAGGTGGCGGGCGCTGGAACCCTAACCAAGGTGCCGGAGCTGGAGCTGGTGCCGGTGGACGCTGGAACCCCAACCAAGGTGCTGGAGCCGGTGCAGGTGCCGGTGGAGGCTGGAACCCTAACCAAGGTGCCGGAGCTGGTGCCGGAGGTGCTGGAGGCTGGCCCAACAACCCCAACAACCCACAAAGACCAGGAGCAGGAGGAGCAGGAGCAGGAGGCTGGAACCCCAATCAAGGAGCTGGCGGCGGTCGATGGAACCCTCAGACCCCTCAGAACCCTGGGCAGGGTGGCCGATGGAACCCTCAGAACCCACAACGACCCAGGATGTACCAGCAAGGCCAAGCTTTAGCTATGCCATAAAAAGACTTTCCTAAACTCTTTGACCAAAACCCACCACATCTTTGTTCAAATGAGATGTCTTCTCAATCATACGGGATTTTGTTTGTGACGCGACTTAGGGAAGCGAAAAAGAATGTTCGAATGTTAATCTGAACTGCTACAAAGTCTTTCATACCGTTGCAATATTAAACTAAGGAAAATGGACGATCACCGGAAATCACTTGTTTTAGCGAAACACTCTCTCATTCAAGAACTCAAAGTTATCTAGCGCCACCACGTGTTGGAAAATTGCCATTTGTAACTCGGGAAAACTGTTATTCATAGGAATGAAATTTGTATATTGGTGATTTATGCTTGATATATTTTATCAGATGTTTAAAAAATATTCTTGTCTCAAACAAGATGTATAATTTGTAAAGAATCGAAAGTGTTTTTCATGTTTGATGAATTCTTAATTAAATTAGATTTCAACTAAACGTCTTCTTCTGAATATTTCTTACATGTTGATAGTATGGTGCTTGACGTTGATTGATTGATTGATTAATCTGTATGTCCGATAGTGTTATCTTTATAATTTAATCTGTTTATGATGCTGACATTGATGATGATGAAGAGGAGGAGGAGGAGGAGGAGGAATACGAGGCTGATTGATGATGATGATGATGATTGTAAAGATTAAGATAATGATGCAAATGATGATGATGTTGTTGTTGATGATGATGATGATGATATGATGGTAATAATGATGATGATAATGGCTAGGATGAGGATGATAATGGAAATGGTAAAGATGGTGATGATGTTGATGTTGTTGGCGATGATGACGATTGTGATGTTGATGATGATGATAGTGATGATGTTGATGATGATGATGATGATGTTGATAATGACGATGATGATGATGGTGACATTGAAAATGGTAGTGAGGATGATGATAATGATGATGATGATGATGATGAGGGGAGGAGGAGGAGGAGCAGGAGCAGGAGCAGGAGGAGGATGTGTTGCTTGTGATGACGATGATGATATTGATAATGATGATGATGGTGATGGTGATGATGATGATGATAATAATGACGATGATGATAATGATGATGATAATGATGATGATAACGATGATGGTGATGATGGTGATGATGCTGTTGATGATGGTGGTGATGATGATGATGATGATGATTATGGTGATGATGATGATGATGATGGTGATAATGGTGGTGATAATGATGATGATGATGATGATGATGCTATTGATGAAGATGATGATGATGGTGATGATGATGATGATAATGATGATGATGATGATGGTGATGGTGATGATGATGATGATAATGATGATGATGATGATGATAATGATGATTATGGTGATGATAGTGATGATGATGGTGACGATGGTGGTGATGGTGATGATGATGATGATAATGATGATGATGATGATGATGGTGATGATGGTGATGGTGATGATGGTGAAGATGGTGATGATGATGATAATGATGATGATGATGATGGTGATGATGTTGATGATGATGGTGATGATGATGATGATTATGAAGATGATGATGGTGATGATGATGATGATGATGGTGATGATGATGATGATGATGGTGATGATGATGATGATTATGAAGATGATGATGATAATGATGATGATGATGATAATGATGACGATGATGATAATGATGATGATAATGATGATGGTGCCACTGGTACTGATGATGATGAGGGGAGGAGGGATATGAAGAGGAGGAAAGAATCATGATGAGGGTGCTGATGAAGTTATTATGGTAATGATGATAATGGCGACGGCGATGACGAAGACGACGATGATATTTATGAGGATGGTGATGAGGAGCGAAATATCTTCCCGTCTTGCACAGTTTTCTCCGAAAAATGATATCAGGTATAATAAGTGACTCATTTTTTTACTTGCAGAGGAGTGAGTGGGGGGGGGGGGGTCGGAGTTTTTTTTATATCATGTATGTAAAAGGTTTCAACCCGTTTTCATTTAACACCACTACGCCACTAAACAAATGTGTAAACGGGGGAATAAAATAGGCGCTGACCCCCCCCCCCCCCCCCCCCCCCCAACGGAGTGGCATATATGGAGCGGCCTAAGAAGGGCAACCACATGTGCTAGCGATGTTGATTAATGAAATTGACACGATACTGCTACCGAAAAAAAAATGTAACAAGACAAATGTAAAGGAATGTCAAAATCTCCCCCCCCCCCTCCACACACACACACGCACACACACACACACACACACACACACATATCTTGGAAATGCCTTTCGTGGATAACAGGTCACTACTGGCCGTGTCGGGGCATTGGAAAGGGAAGGGGGGCAGCAAAACGATTTACAGCCGCTTTACCCTGAATAGCTGAATTCCCCGCCCTCAAGCCTCCTTTAATGTTTCACTCTTCGATTATAAAAGGAGGCAGTGGGGGGGGGGGGGGGGCTGGGATCGTGGCTCCACGGATAGATGTATAAACTACAAGTCAGTGTCAAAAACATTTTTCTAATATACCGGTATTACATTCAGTTGACCTATATGCAAATATGTTTGAATGCCTCTAATCACCAACATTAACCATACCCTATTAATATTAAGACAGCATTACCCCAGTGCTTTGTATATTCTCATTTAATACTCTATGTGAAGGGGCGCATCCAGAATTAAGTGAAATAAGGGGGGGGGGGGCACACAAATCTCTGACCAAACACGTTATTACATTTATTCAGCTGCCTTTTGGGGTCTAGACTATGGGGTCTACAAAGGAAAATGTATATTAGAACAACACGCGAGGGTACGTCACATTTTTAGGGTACTCCAGACTTTGTCTCTAAGAAGGGGTTGGGGGTGGGGGAATTGTTTTTATGAGTTATCTCTACAAAGGAGCGTTTCAGAGATACTATAAAGCGTTTGTCACTGCCAGAAGGACGCATGTATGAGAAAGCAAATCATGATATCAAATATGATTTTAAAAAAAATTATCATTTTATTCAGCTGCCTTTTGCGGTCTAAACTATAAAGAAGCGTGAGGTGCAGTATAATCTTGAACGGGAAGGCGCGTCACATGTTTACAGGTATTCTAGACTGTAATTTAAAAGTGGGAGGGGAGGGGGAGTAATATAAGAAATGAGTCTTCTATGATTTAGCGTTTGTGACTGCCAGGAAGAACGGGTATGAGCAAGCAAAGCATGAATCGAATGATTTCAAAAATCTATATGATACGTCAGAGAGTTGCCGATTTGTGTTTTCTATTTCGATTTTGCTCAAACTTTCACCATTTTCCCCTCATATTTCTGCATTTATTAAAACCAACTTAATATTAGGGTAGAATTCCTCTTTAAGAATTCTGTTCACACCAATTTTTACTAGCGCTGTGCATCACATTTTTAAAATGATTGAACCGTAAAATAACATATTGCAAAGTCCGAACATTATTTCTGTAGGTAATGTATTAAATTTGCACTTGACTGTATCGGTTAATTTCTTGAAAAGTCTCTAGAGATCTTGTTATTGTTATTTGTCTTATTTTGCACATTGCTGTATAGACTATTGCGGGAGTGTTTTTTTTTTTTTTTTTTTTTTGGGGGGGGGGGGGGGGGGGGGGGTTACATCCATTACGACAATACACAAAATATTCATTACTTTATTAGTTGTGGTCATTTACCTTTCGTTGCATACTCAGTGATTATCAAATATAATGCAAATATGTATTTAAGTCTCGTGGATAAGTTACCGGACTGTACATCAGGTCGAGTCCCGCCACGCATGGATATCCTTTGGCAAGACATTTATCTACCAGCCTTTCCACAAACGAGTAAATTTCTTTAAAGCTGATTAGTTTAACCCTAACAAGTCCGGGCTATTTGAGGTCTTAGTACGGCCGGGGGGGGGGGGCATTATGGGCCCCCTTAAGATCTCGGCCGTGAAGCGGCCGATCTCCGCGAAAATGTGCACGTATGTCACGTGAATGTATAGAATAATATGATAATTTCAATTTTTCGAAAAATTCACTTATTTGCATATTTATGGTAATTTATGCAAATAAGGTCATAAAATCACATTTTTGTACCCATAAATCATATATCATTCATATTTAAACATTATTTTTCACTACATATATTCATTAGACCATTTAGAATAAAAATACGACAACAAAATTTGGAAGAGCCAGCTTATTCCTTATGTTATCTCTTGTTTTGATAATTTCTTATGTATTTCATTGTTTTTTTAACTTATGTATTTTAATGTTTTTGTTGTTTTATTTCATTTCTTACTACAATTCAACTATTTTGACTCCCAAAACAACCACCTAATCTTTAAACAAGACCCAATAACCATTTTTTAGGAAAAATGACGTTTCCATATGTTTTGTACACAAATCACAAAAATAAGCGATTTTCGGGCTGACATGCAAAGACAAAAGATCACGTGACCTCGAGCTGTAGGTCCGATTTCCATTTTTTTCTTTTTGAAAAATGCGCAAGACTCGAAAGAAAAAATGTCAGCGAGTGGCGGGGCGCCATCCATATGCGTTCCCGAGCAATCGGAAAAATCGTGGAGGGGGGGGGGGCATAATGGCCCCCTGCCTTATTAGGGTTAAAGCGCTTCATATAACCTAATCAGCTTTACATACGACATCATTCACACACAGAAATTTCGGTGCGATCGTTAATCGTTTCGTGATTAACTACTGCTGTTAAAATGCGCAGTAGTGCCACTGCGCATTGAAGGTCAGGTCATATCAAACAAAGCGCACGCTCCATCCAGTTTAAAGACGTATTACCGTTCACACACAAAATGTCAAGCTCTCTAGATACGGACTTCGTATCTACAGCCTGCTTTGAACGGCGTATGAATCGCGACTTCGTATCCATCCGAGCATCGTATAAACGATGTTCACACAGGGAAATTTTTCTTAAAAGCTGTTTAAAACTGTTGAGTTAAACAGCTTTAAACTAATCAGCTCTAGATACGATGAATTTCAGCTGTGTGTGAAAAGGCTGATCATTTGCCACACTCGAATCATATATATCTTGATAATCAGACTGGTGATCGGGTCGTAAAAGTCATGGGGTTCCTGACTGACCCAAAGGTTTATAATTATCGTTGCAACATGAGCTAAATCCAGGATTTTCTTTCAGAATCTGAGACAAAGTTACCGGATCCCTTTAAGATGACAGGCAAACAAGCAATTTCTTCAATGATGAGTTTATCATCCTCCTTTGATTAAAAGCAAACATAATTATGAAGGACATGTAGATATCTAATTTGTTGTCCAAGGATACGTCCTACTTTTATTGACATATTTCCAAAGCACTTTAAATTTTGTCGATTTAAAAAAAGAAAATAGGATTGGATACAAATTTCAAATGGTGCCTCTGGCCAACAATTAATTGATGACTGGTTTTCATTGCCTGCCGACCTTTTCCAAAATGTATTTTTACAATAGAAATATGGTATGATCAGAGTACCTTTTCGGTGGGGGGGGGGGGGGGTAGTCGACAAAGGGTTCTATTTCGTTTTCGGAACTATAAACCGCTATCTAATCTTCAAAATTATGAACCATATTTTAGTTTTTGAAATTATTAACATTATTTCATCTTTAAAATCATGAACCCTATTTCCTATTCATAATTGCAAACCCTATTTCAATTTTGGAATTACGAATTTTCGGAATAGTGACCCCCTTCGGAATAACGAATTTTCGGAATTGTGCCCCCTTCGGAATAACGAATCTTCGGAAATGTGACCCCCTTCGGAATAATGAACGTATCAGATTGAGGTACCTTGGCAGGAAAGACGCCACCAGCGAATACTCTAAATATGTTAACCAGTCAGGTTTTAGGGGGAGGGGTATAGGGGGCAAGGACTGTTTTGATTTTCAGATATTTTTTCGACCAGTTCTTAGAGAAATACTCGCAAAATCTTCGAATTATATGGCCGTCCCCCTTTCGCAATCCTGCTACCCTTTAAGTTCAAGATGAAGAAAGAATCACTTTTAATATTTATTACACTTTTAATATTTTTCTTACAAATCACACAGAGCTTAAAATTACCACGGGTTTATATTACTTAGTAAATACTAAATCAACAACATAAGGAACACAAAGAAGCATAAAAAACTAGATAATGCGCAGAATTGTAAATAGATCCAGTGACATAGATCATATTGTAAACGGTAGGTAGGGTTATGGTGTGGGTGGTATTAAGATATGCAATATCAATTTCAATTTTTCCATCATTAAAAAAGAACAAATATAACATGGTATTGACACATTGTATTAAAATAATAATGTAAACTTAAAAATGGAGGAATACCCTTAATAAGCAGGTTGCTTGTAGGGTCTAACTTTCTAAGAGAAATATCTAAACATATGAGAGAATTATAAGAAACATAATATGAGAGATATAAAAGAAACAGTTGTTATTATCAGGCTGATTATAATTATAGGAAGAAACCGGTTGCATGATACCGTTTCCTCTGGAAATTAGAAAATGCAAAACTCTCAATCTTTTTAAAATGAAATATAACAATTTCGTATAAGTATAATATTCAGTAGAATAGTATGGGTAACTTTGCCACTTTTGTAAAGTAAATTTGTTACACTCTTACTCTGATTGTACATGGTAGTATGTTTTTTTCCTTTTGTCTGTATGTGTGTGTGTAGGGGTAGGCTTTCATATGTTAAAGATTACCTCCTTTCTGCCTATCCTAAAAGCTCTCATAAATTGCCATTGTATTATATATTACTATCTTGTTCTTTTTTGTAATTATTCTATTCGGTATGTTTTAAATGTTTTCATGAAGAGTTTTGAATAAACTTTGAACTTTGAACTTTAAATACAGCAATGCAATGTGCCTACCAGCATAATACACACACACTCTCTCTATTATTATGCAAGATTATTCAAAACACATAAACACATATCTCTCCACTATTTGTATGACTAATGTTTGTCGGGTGTTTTCATATATTTGTTCTGCGTGTTCTTTAGTGTAACCTTTGACAGATTACGATGTCTTCCTCAACTCTAAGAAAAATAAAAGTGAAATCTTTTTCAAAAATTCACGATGAATGTATGACTATTTTATTCTCTTATAAACCCTTTTAAGATGTTTACTTTATGTAAAGCCATGTCTATTTATCAATACAAAATGAAATATTGACAGGGCGATGATATTCGCCTTTCCAGAATTTACCATTCTGTAACTGAAATAAAATGCTTCATGACGAATTTCATGGCTCCTAATTCCGAAATTAAATTTAAAAACAAAAACACATTAATTTGGAATTGGAACCTATATCGTTTTCGAAATAGGTGATCATGAACATGATCGCTTAGACTTTCAAGAAATCAACCTTTTAAAGGCATTTAACTTTTTAAAGGCATGTATTTTGTAATGTCATGTTTGTATTAGGTTATATGCCATTGCCATGTTCGAACATTTGAATAGGTGACTCATAAAGCTAATGTACTGACCATAGGTTGATTTGTTTCGATCATATTGCTATGTCATTTGCAGAATCATGGACAAATTCTCAAGGGGAAAACTGATATTACTATATGAGTCATCAATAAATAATCAAATTATTCATTACAAAAATGTAAGTACTTCTTCTATGTTTACTTTTTGTGAAAATCATAAGCAGACGTTGACTCATCTATTTTCTAAATTGTGAAAAAGCACGATCTCTTTGCAATGATATTGTATTTTCATGGTAATGTTTTTTTAAGTACTTTTATTACGCACCACTTTTTATTTTGTCAATACAGTTATTATGTTTGCCAAATATTTCATATCAAGCTGTAAACTGCAAAACATTATTCCAATATATTGTTCTTTTCTACGAGCTCTTAAAAATTTAGAAAATATGGAACGTATAATTTCTTACAGGAAAAATCTTCTCAGTCGCCATAATAAGAAAAGGTAGATATTCTGTTTATTATGAAATTTTGTTAATGAGTTAACTGTTAAGTTACATTGTACTATATATTCTTTGTCTATACGAACATGTGATTATCACGTACGAGAATTGCTTAAATAAATACCTTTAAAAAAAACAAAAAACGACATGGTGCCCCCTGAAATGTACACCACTCCTAAGTAGGTACAGTTTTAATTGGAATATCATACCAAATATTATGAACTTGCATGTCATATGGTTTGTTTTATGTGGTTTTCCTAATAAATCTCATTGGCTTATCCGTCAACGTACTTGTTAAAAAGATTTTTGATATAATCTTATACATGTATAAATGAGTTTATAGAGGGTCAGCCTTAGGGGTTCTGGAGAAGCGAATACACAGTAATTGGGAGAATCATAGACACAAAAAAAGCCATATAGAAAGAAAGAGAGAGATAGGGAGGAAGGGGTAAGTCTGTTGATAGAGATCTAGTAAGAGAGAGAGAGAGAGAGTTGCGCCATAGATTCCGTGTCCAAAGATCGGATCATCCATCGATATTTATTGTATAATATACAGGGGCGGCGATCCGGGGGGGGGGGGATATCACGTTAGCACAGTTAACACTATGCTCCCTCGTCCCTCGCATTTCGTCCCGCCTCCCGGTCATGAAAAGAAATCACCGCCCCTGATTATATAATATAAGTTAATCTACAAAAACGCCGACAGTAAAGTGTTCTTGCGAAACAGTATTACGAAGTCTCCAGATGTTTTTGTCGAAGAGGATAGGGGAAACTTTTAAAATTTCCCCAGACCTGTGGGCATAATGTGATTAATTTCATCCCACAGTCCCGTGCTGTGTTATTTCTGTGGTTGAGGCGAGCTCACGGAAGATCGTCATTACTCGGTGAGTTCCGTACAACGGATTTGTGTACAACCTCGATAATGATTCATAACCTTTTGCGCATGCGTAGAAAGTGAACACCTTTATCCATCCTTTATCCCTTCTCTCTTCTCTCTCCCTCTCCCGCTCTCTTCTCCTGTCTCTCTTTCGATGTTTTTCTTTAGTTGCGGGGGGGAACAATATTCACGATGCACGTCAGCATGAACCTCTGGAATCGCCCTCAATTTCCATGTGCCCCTTTGATGACAAGCCCGGCCTCATACTTAACGACCCAATCTAACTCGCGCAGCACCACCCTTAACTTAACTCCCGACCCATTTTGAATCGCTTCAACACCCTAACGCTACACCTGTGCCGATCCATACCTTCGCATAGCAGAACATCCTCATCCGTTCACATTTGTCTCCTTTGAACAGCTTCAAGGAAGGATTCCCAAACATTCAATTTGAATCGTTGCCTCTCATCACCACTGGGAGAAGTTCGCCTTTTGACCATGTTTCGATTAATGTGTTTCGCCGCTCTGGCCCTAGCGGTCACCGCTTGCCCGTTCGGTTGGTCCCAGTCTGGCCGTTCCTGCTACAAGGTCTCTCAGATGGCCGCCACCTACGAGCAGGCTGCAATGCTCTGCAGTCAGCAGAGCTCCTGTGAGACAGGATTCGGTGGCCACCTGGTGTCCATCACGACCGACTTCGAGAAGCAACAGGTGACCGACATCCTTAACTTCAACCAGATGGCGCGCAACGAGACGTGGCTTGGACTGAGGACCTACAACGGCCCCCTCCGCTGGGCCAGTGGCGAACCACTCAACCCAGCTCTCACCAACCCATGGCATGTAAGTACTCGTTAGGTAATCTGAAGATTATGATAATGATGATGGTGATGATGACAATGATGTTGAAAATTATTGGTTAAAATGAGGATTATATTCTACGACACATTCTCTGGGGACAATTCTATTGCTTCAGTCTTGATTTCTAGCACCCCATGCAGGTATTCATGTAATAGGTACACCATCACCACTCCCTGCGGAATATTCTAATCATAATTATATGGACACATTTAAGGGATACTTCAAAGTTAATCATCGTTCCTTTCGGGCAGCATCTACAAATAACAAAAAATCACATCTAAACCAGCACTCCTTAATTTGTTATATGTATTTCTCTTTACATCCCTGGGGACATTTCGTCAACATCAACCTAAAGGAAATGGTAAATTCTATTTCTCAAAATGGCGGAAGTGACTATAAGTTGAGGGAGGGGGAGCGGTAGCACTTGATTTAAACAAGCTAAACTGCATTGTTGCGTCTTATTGGTACGACATAATGCCATGTCATCGGTGAGTTGATTGGTTAAATCCCTTGATGGGTATATTAATTACCGATGGCAAAACACAATCGAACGGCTTGTCAGAAACATTGAATGACATTTATGGTTCCCATGTGCTAATTGCCAGATAGATACATGACCGACTCGGAGGAAGGAAAAAAAAGAGAACTGAAAACTAAGATTTAAAGATTAAGTTAAATCGATGTAGTTATGAAATATGGAACCATCACTTATAGGATAAGGTGTGTGGGTCGCAGTATGTGGGTGTGTGCGTGTCACGTACATGTATATCCGGAGACAGTTTACATGCCGCTCCCTCATTTCCTTGTCACAAATTTGTACCCATTTTTCCTCCTCGGAAGAATACTTTTGGGTGTGGTGGGTATCACTTTATAGCAGTACGTGGTTGTTATAAGCTTGTTATTAATAGATATCCTTCATACTACTCTATATCTAAACATCGTTTACTATCCAGTTATCTTTTACTGCGTCATGCTTATTTGACATTTTTCATTCTAGTAGGTTCACAACCAACAGAGTACACAAAATATATTTATTCCAGAATGATATGATAACGATCTAAATCATCTGACTGCATAATTTTGCGATTCTGTAACCCTCAATCAAGAGTTTTTTCTATTGGTTATCCTTTTCTTTTCGATTTGTATTCTCACCTAAAACCTTCCAAATTTGTTCCCTGTCGATATGTCTGTCATGTATTTCCTTTGAAGGAGAATTTGTCCCTTCTTCTTGCATGTAACATGTTTTCCTCATTATTTTGTTCATATATTTTACTTGGTATATTTTATCCATCAAACTCCCTGTTCTCAAACGACGCCCGTCCCTATTAAGCAATATTTTATTAGATTGCTTTACAACTAGATTGATCATTCCGCAATAATAATAGATGGCCCTAAAACCAAAGAACCTCTCTTCAAACTTGCCATACCAGTTCAAGAGAATAATAAGAAATTTGTTGAATCTTATCTCTGAAGTTTCATACAAGTTATTGGCAATAAGTAATTTACTCACCAGGGACTAGACAGTCATCCTTTTAGAAAGGTCAGATCCCTCTCTATCTCGTGATCTCCCGGGCTCTCCCGGGCTCTCCCGGGCTAAGAGTACGTGGTGAAGGAGATCAGAGCAGGATGAGGTTTGTTTGTCGCCATGGCGATCTCGGTTTACCCTATTAAAGACAGATTTGCAGTTTAAACCTTGTAAGGAAGGACCCCCTTTACAAGATCGTGAAGTATTAATATCCAGCGGAATAACGTCAATCCTGTCAGGCTATAGCGCAGCTACCGGTCTCGAGGGGGGGGGGGGGGGGGGGGGGCATGACCCAATATGAAATGGAGGTAGAGTAAACGAAAGAGATAGGGAAACAGTAATAAGGTATAAGAGAACGCATGATAGGACCCCTCCCTGATAATTTTTCTTATCAATTTGCATTCACCAATAGATGGACCCTCGCTACCTCACTGATGTCGGGGGGGGGGGGTGTTAGGGGATACGGCCCTTATCAGGCCGATACATATTTGAGAATAGATAACGGAGTAGTGGGCAGGGGGGGGGGGGTACTTGCCCATAGCAATATAAAAACGCTTGTCTCTATCCAACAAAGTAAAATTAGGTTCACAAAGGATGGTTTGTATTTTTGTCTAAGTTCGTAACTTAATATATGTTTCGCCCTTTCTTTCCTTCTTAGTAACACAATAACAACAAAACAAAATCAAAAATACACAACAAACAAGCAAACCCTAACAACAACAACATCAATATCTGATGCCCCCTCCGCTGTGCCTCTGTGGTAACTTGTGCTACATGTAAATGCTTGTTTGTTGTCTTTCCTGCATCCCAGACTTTCTAGATTACAGGATTAGTTTGAAATGGAGATGGAAATAACCCTGCCCCTGCTTTTCATTTATGATATTGCTTGGTCACTCTACTTTTTCAAAAGAGGAGATAATTTGCAGTTCATACGGAGCTAATCGCTTCGCTGTCCAGCAGTCTTTAAAGTCCTACGTACAGGAGCACCACATCAATATCAGACCGAAAAGTATTTCAAGAAAAACAAAACAAAACAAAACAAGCAAACTAAAATATCAATATCCTTGTCTGTCAGTATTTGAAATGTACGAAAATAAAATATTACGTAATCCGAACATGAGTTAGGTATTGAAACTGCTCTTATAAAATTGAAATTTTATTTGTTAAGTCTTGGCCATCGTGCAGCTGGAAGAAAGGGGTGCTGGAACTGTTTTGATTCAGGGTGGGAAGGGGGAGGGGTGTCAAGAACAGGAAAGTTGGGGGTACCCTGAGACGCTGAATGTTGGTTAAAGATTTGAAATGTGATATTCTTAAGGGAATGAATGTAATGACGCAGGAGAACGGGTCATGACATTACCAAGTCTGGCCAAGCAAATCTTATTGCGTTTTGATTTATCAAGGTCTGACGTCTGTTAAGGCAATGGGCAAAAGTAACATTACATGAACTTGATTTTCATGACCCTCTATAAATCTTTCAACATATCGGACTATTTCCACCCTGTTTCTGTATTAAAGCGACAGAAACACACCCAGTCTACTATAATGAATCATTTAAAAAGGGGCCTTACCCATGCCTCTTACCTTTTAATTCTATATCTGTGCAGTTATGGTTTCTTTCCCAGTTCTTATCCCAGGTACACCGGCAAATACACTTAAGACCGACCATAATTTACAACAACAAAAATCACGTTCGGTGTATTGCGATTTTAGTTCGATCAAGTAAACAGTTTACGGTTACATCAGTGCGCATGCGCAGACATGGGCGCCATTTTAATTGGCGAGTAAACAAAGCCAATGACCTAGAGGTCATTTGGTTTGTGCATAAATTAAGATTGCGCCCATGCAAATTATGATGTGAGCGCACAGCGCAGCGCCCAGGCATTGATGTTATCATAATTTGCATGGGCGCAATCTTAATGACGCACAAACCACTGACCTCTAGAGGTCATTGGATTTGTTTACTCGTCAATTAAAATGGCGCACACAACCGTAAACTGGTGTATTGTCAGTCTGATGTTGATCTCCTTGGTCTGACTGGGTATCGTCCAATCATATCATTTACCTGTCTTCTCAAAGGAGTATGGTTATGATTAGTGTTGCATTAGGGGTAGGGCTATACGGTAGAAGAACTATCTAGACCAAGAACTAGATTATTCCTCAGCACTATACATCCTGACTTATGGATCCTGCTGAGTATCGTCGTAGAAGTAGAAGTAGAAGTAGGTGTTGTGTTGGGTCCCGATTTAAAGTTAGGAAGTCGATTCGTTAAATGAAACAGAAGCGATGTGATTGTCGCATCAGGTAGTATCGCACAACCGATGTAACTGTTCATAACCCGTTATTTACCCCCCTCTCTCTCTCTTTTGTATCCCTTTTATCTTGTCTACAGCCGGGCAACCCCATGCGAGGACCCAACATGTGCACCGTATCCTTCCAGAACAGATGGGCCACCAGGAACTGCAACATGAGGAGGCAATACATCTGCGAAATGGGCGGCGGAGCACCCCCTCCCGCCTTTTACGTCAACCAAGAAACCGCGAACCAAGAAACCGCGAACCAAGAAACGCCATGATTTTACCGCGGTCAACCTACGCAAAAGACGCGGTCATCTCACCCGTAACCGCGTCCTCTCCGCATACTATCTGCTATAGTTACCCATGGACGTTTTAAATCGTGATCCTCCACCGCAGCTTCTAAAATTTCAGAATAACCGTACTGTCACAGAAATACCGCCCAAAGCAATAAATATTTTAGAAAAATATGCTTCGATTTTGCGTTTATAAATCCCACCCCGATGTACAGATCATGCTCCTAGTATTTAGATGTATATTTGTTAACCCAATTCCCTCCCCGAAAAAGTGAAGTGAATGTTATTATTTTAATTTTCTTTAAAATTTTAATTTGATTTGGTTTGAACCTTAAATTTACATGTATTTTTTTCTTCATGTGCCATTGATATCTATCATTATTTGAACATGATTTTGTAATCTTGCCATAATAGACTTTATATGGATAGACTGTACATTTTGTCGTTCTGACATTCATTTTTAGAATTTTATATGAATTAAATCATTTTTATTAAACTGTTGATAGCTGTGCACTATGTCTTTAATTCTGTCACTTTTTAAAATTTCTTTTTCATTTTTGGAAGAAAAAAAAATGATCGAGGTATGGTGTGAGTCAAAGACAGCGGTGTGTGAGAAACGTGCGTTGAGAGATATTTCCCGACAAAGTATGTAAGCTTCCTGAGTTATGATATCGTAGGGATTTAGAAGGGGTATGACTAGGTGTATTTTGTGGGTTCATGATTAACCACCGTATGTCACACAGGGTGAGAATTTTTCCACATTTATCCCACAATATGAGAGGGTGTGTGTGGGGGGGGGGGGGTCACTGTGTGATGATCAAGTGTCAGGTAGTTATGTGTCACATCATGATTGTATGACATTTCCAAATATAACGTATTTTCCGTTTTATTTTGAAATGATCTCTACTTCTCTTTCTTCTTTTTCTGCTCTTTGTCTCTATCTCTCTTTCTCTCTCCATGTCGCTCCCTCTCTCCCTCTCCCTCTCTCCCTCTCCCCTCTCTCTATCTCTCTCTTTCTTTCGATATCTACATATCAGTCTCTACTTCATCTAAGCATTGTGATCATTGCGGAGAAGGATCGCCAAAAAACTTTCGAAAAAATCAACCTGAGGAAAAAGTTCAATAGCCGTGTGCGTTACCTCTTGAAATGTGTGAATAAGACTGTCCACAAATCAATTAACCAGTCCGAAGACATTGACGTCTTACGTAATCTGAACATTTCTTTGGGACATACCAAAGGGTATCGACATTTTCCTCGAGTTGATTTTTCGAAAATAGTTGCGATCGTGATAATTGTGAGTGAGAAGTGTTGTTCATATTTATTCCAAAGAAATAGGGGCTATTTCACTTTGTGATGAAGAGGGGCTTGTTTTGTGTCACAACATGATTTTTACCATACACCCGAATATAACATATCTTATTTTTTATCATCTCTATTTCTCGGTTTCTACATCCATGTTTCCATGCTTCGCAAACTGTCATCATTGTGAAAATCAAAATACATTTTCTAATGAAATAAATCTAAGAAGTAAAAACAAAAATGAATTTAACTGAAAAGATTATGCTAAATATATTCAAATTACACTCTTAGAGTACAATATACAAAAGGTGCCCAATGTATTTATGAGCATAACTTGGTAATATTTTAAAAATCCTTTGACAAAAATCTTGGGTGGGGTGGGGCGGGGGAGCACAAACAAGAAAACAAATCTTGAAATAAGAGAACAATATTGTACCCATTCGTACGATGTAAAATGTTGGATACAAAAGCCTAATAGGTTCATATTTTATAAATTATACCCCCTCTTTTCTCAAGGGCACATGACACACATTTTCATGATTAATTACCATTTTGCTTTCAATTAAACGGCTAAGTATGACTTAGGCCGACATTAGTATACAAATAATACACATCAGTGAGGGTATTAGTAATAATTACCCACACGAGGTACATTTGGACTGTTTTGAAGGTACCATTTAGACTCTTTCACCAGAGCACTTCTTGGAAGATTTTCTCGAAAATGGCTTAACAGTTGTGTAAATAAAATATGCGCTAGCAGGATAAGGGTGAGGTTAGAACGCGTCAATCAGGAGAGGAAGGATATGACATGCGCACTGACCCCATGGTTTACGTTGTCCCACCTACTCAAAATGGATGAATGTCCCATATAGGTAAGATGAATGCGTGTCCTAGTTAAAAGATGTCCGAGAGAGTTGTCATATTAAAGATACTTAGTAGTTAAAAGAGAACAAAAAACAAAATATGTGTATAACTTCCCTTTTGGGGGGCCTTTTCTTAGAAAAAAAGGAGATTTGAGACAATGAGTAATAGTATTAAATCTGGTTTCATAAACGTCATGAAACTATATTTATTTATATTTATAATATGTATTTTGAAGTAATGTCATTGAGTATAATAATGTGCAAGAGGTTTAAATCTTGGAAATAAAAATAAGATCATTAACTTGCATCAAAGTTAAATGTATCACTTCGAATTCTATTAATCTCTTCTTAATTTCAGATAAGATATTTTTTTCTTCAAACATAACTATGAAAAGCCTTCCCCCGTCACACCATAAATCTATAAATTACATAAATGGCCAAGTTTTTAAATGTTTTGCCCACAGTTCTCAATTCGATATCATCTTAAATAAATAAACGCTTTAATCCCACACATATAAAACAGTGTGGTAGGATGACTTTCATAGGCGGATGCATGCATTAGAAGGGATGCAGGAGATGCTCCATATATAGTCTGTTTTCTCTCTCGTCACGGAAAAATGCCCAAAAAGATAAATATACCAAACTAAATTGTGCCAAAGAGGCGAGCCAACTTAATCTAAGAATAGCCAGTGATGTATGCTGCCAAAAGCAATTTAATCCATGAAGTGCTTTTCCGCTGCCACTTAGCGAAGCAATTGTATTATTTATTTGCTTTAATAAAAAAAGGTGAAAAGGGAAGAAGCGGGGCGGCGCGGGGCGGGGCAATTAATGAATTCATTTTATTTATCTTCTTTAATTTATTTTATGTTTTTGAAAGTCATTTATGTATTTATTTATTTATCTATCTATCTATTTCTTTATTGTAATTTGCCATTTGTATTAATCTTACTTCTTTCTTTCCTAATTTAATAAGTTCTTTTTTTTAATATCTAAATTAATTTTTCAAGGAGGGATGCTTGAACCCCCATAACTTTTAGAGTTTCATTTTCTTTTTTAATACGGTCCTGCTTATCTTCTGTCAATAAAGTAGACAGTAGAACAACAATATCCACGTTATCTCTGTTATACCAGATTGACAGACGGAGTCGTATAATTAAAAGTGTTTTCCTTTAATTGACAGGCTTTGAGGCTTATCTGGGATACTTTCTATTATCACAAATTAACGCCACTCATGAAGATAACGTTCCTGCATACACCTTTGTGTATAATAAAAGGATAGTCCGTTAATTTAATTGTACGCGAGGCGTTCATATTGCTCCGATTGTCTCATTTTCGCTCGCGTGAACATTGCCAGCACAAACCACTGACCTCTACCTCCTGAACGGATCATCGCCCATTCCCATTCACTATACGTTACGTACTAAAAGGCTGTATTGTCTGACCGTTCATGAATATTCATGTTTTTGCTAAACTCGGCAAAATGTTTGCTTTTACTAAATAGAAAACTTACGGTGGGGGGTTGGATGAAATGGACATAATGAAATAGGCAGAAGTGATTTATGATAATTCATGCTTTTTATGTTTCGTGTGCTCGACCTATAATCTTCAAATCGCTTGGTAAACTGAGTCCAAAGTTAGACTTGTTTCACATGTGTATTATAGGCAATGACGAGCTTGCAACCTATTTTGAAAAATTACGGTGGGTGAACTTTCAAAAGTCAATGGGACATGAGGGCTCCAATAAAAGAGCTAGTGATAACGTACGTCGGGGTGGATGTGCTTTTCGTTTAAACAAAAAATGAATTTTTAACGATTTAAAAAAAAAACGTCCATAGGCTAACATGTTAGGCTACTGACTCTGACCAGGCTCTGACGATAGGGGGCGTTGTGAAATGAGACTAAACGGAGCCATATGATTTTGCCTGACGTACAAATACGTCAGTGAATGGTGTCGTTTTTTGACATGAGATGTGAAAATGGCAGGATATCGTTCGCAATTTTAATGTAAAATTTATAGTTCGCATGTTCTGTTGAGTTAATGACGCATGCAGTCATTGCATTTACAATCTTGATTAACGCAAGCAAAGACGCAATCGAAATGATATATCGTATTTATGAGCAACGATAGATAGAGTCAAGTAAACAAATATAATGTCTGTTTCCAATTCGCATTATGGCATGGGCAAGATTAATTGTTTATTTCATTTCAGTATATTATCGTTAGGACTATCAATTAACAATCCATGTGTGGATTAAACTGTTTTGAACTTCATCTAAAAAAATCGAAACAAATGTGAATTGACTTTCTACCAATAATTAAGACCTCCGTTCTTTTGATTAATGAATAAGCTAAATTAATACCATTATTATTAGTCTGGGAAAGAAAGAGGTACAGTAAACAAAATAATTAAAAAAAAGAAGAATTGTTGCCATAGCATGATTAAAGCTTAGAAAACATCCGCAGAAATCCCTCAGAAGATTCCTCTGAAATAATTCTGACCCTAACCTCTTATTTCTTTGACGTCCTTCATGTAATTTGGCAGGTTGGTCGAAAAAATTACAAAATGCCGGGGGAAAATAAATGACTGCAGTTGTTTTGCTTGATTTGGGGGAGGGGCCCGGGAGTTTGATTATCTCTAGTGACAGAGACGGGGGCGGACGTTGAGGGCAGCTACCGGGGGAGGAAGAGGATCGTTTGGGATACATCACGTAGGGGAAGTTGAAGGTCTTAACGATGACAATTTTGTGACCCCCAAAAGAAAGGGTTCGAATAATTTTAATTTACCCCTCTTTGCATTGACCTAATTTTTCAATTTATTTACATAACAACAGTAATCATGGTGATTATAAGAATGATGATGATGATGAGAATAGTAATAACAATAGTAATAATAATAATATTAATGAAAATGATACTAGTTCTATTTGTTAATACTAATAATAAAAGCTAATAATGGTAATGATAATAATAATAATAACAGATAATAATAATGATAAAAATAATAATAACAATATTACTCATAATATGTTCGAATTCCCCTTACTTAGCTCCGTCACGCCCATTATTTGCAAGATTAAACACATTGACAATTTGTGATATTCATGAAATCCAAATTGCGATCCTGATGTATTACGTGAAACATAATATAGCACCTCTTAATATAACAAATCTATTTCAGTATAATAAAGACTACAACCAATATGATATCCGTCCCCACTCCAAATTCCATTTACCATTAGCACATAATCAATCGACTCTTATTGCATTTAAATCTGCTGGTCCTCGAATATGGAATTCCCTCCCTTCTGATGTAATCTCCAGCAATAATGTTACTTCATTTAAGACCAAACTCAAACGTTCAATATATACCTACGTCAAATAAACATGTAATTTCATCTCTCCTCCCTATACGTTTTCTTATTTCGCCTTTTCCTTTCCCCTTTACCTGTATGTTTAGTGCTTAATGTTTTGAAGTTTTTTATTTTTGTATAACTAAGTTTGTTTTGTATCTCATGTTTATGCTATGTATATTTCTTTATGTATAGGGGGCCCCATTCATCAAGCCTTGGCTTTTAGGGGCACCCTGACCATTTACACTGTATCAATAATGTTCATACACGCATAATTTGTATACTGTTTTTGATTTTAAATGGTTTAATAAAACGAATTGAATTGAATTGAATTGAATATATTCGATAAGGGTAATAATGCCAATGATGAACATAGAAATAATGATAATAATCATCACAATAATTGAAATTAACCTGCCAATGAAATATTATAGGATTAGCTTTTTTTTCTTCAAATGTCTTTTTGTAAAACATTTACAGAATAGCAAATCATGTAATTTGTGGTGATTTGCGCAATAGAAACATCTTTCATTATATTATTATGATATTGATAATAAGACACATTCGAAACGATCGCCGGAGTAGTAAAAGATTCTGTATTTAAAACAAAATAAGTGCAGGTTTCGTCAGTTGCTCTTTTGCTTCAGATACTCTACCCGGGCGAGGCCCCGTGTCTGAAGGTTGCGATTTCCGTTGAAAGGCTTGTCAGTATTTCGGGGCTTATCTTCGCTAGAAATATATGTTCACCAATTCGTGTTTAGATAACATTTACAACCTTTAAAATCTTTGTTACAGATCTATGATTAGGATATTCCAATGGAAGTATTGATCGTGAGATTTATCACGTTTAAGTAAATATTGTAAAATCAAACAGCTTTAGAGTTACAGGGAAGATTTTTTTTCAGAGAGAGAACGAGAGGTAGAGAGGGACAGAGAGAGAGAGAGAGAGAGATAGAGAAAGAGAGGGAGATACAGAGAGAAAAAGGGGGAACATGGGGGGGGGGGTAAAAAGGGAAAATTGAAGAAAGATTAATACTCTCCCTTCTACTTCCTCCTCCCAATTGGTGAAAATTATTCATCTTTTTGTTTTGTAGCCCCTTCCCCATTTTGGACCCATACAACGATTTATTTTATGAAAACAAATACAGAACATCATGAATCGTTGTCTGATGATGTAAAGAATTTTTTTCCTTTACGTTACATCTTTATGTGCTTTTTTCCTTCCAGGATGATTTGTAATTTTAGGCTCAACAGTTTTTAACTACTTGAGTCACATCTTAATATCCAAAATATATATTTTTATTTCTTACAAAGTGTTGGCTTTTAAGTCGCAAGCACTTCCAGCTCCCCTGCGTCATTCCATGTGATAAAGATATATTTCGCTTAAAATTGTTGAAAGGTTGTGTCACTAATGAGACCCTCAACTCCCCTTGCGAATCCATTGTCTTTCAATCTAAACCTAGTCATCTGAATTACTCATCACCGTAATGCACGGTATGGTGTCTTCACTGTGCCAAACTAGAGGCAAATGATTGATAGGATAAGAGGACAAATGATGTCAACACTTAAAAAAAAAAAAAATCTTCTTTTAAAAATGCAACCTACTTTTACTTAATGGCGAATAAAACAACAGCTATGTATTTGTTCATTGTCTTCCTGAGTCATCTCCTAATCCTCTAAACGTTTGTCGCAACAATTGCCACAATCCAGGGCTTTAAAAGTATGTGTGGCATCGTCATTAGGGGCGCCGCCAAGCCCGGGGGGAAGGGGGGGGGGGGGGGTGACATCTCCCATTTGCGAATTAACTCTCAGCAGAAGAAAAGAAAGTCTTGTCAGCAGAATTTTCTCTTTCGGTAATTTAAACTCCTGCCGTAATATTAGAAGCATTGACGATGCGTTATCACTTTTTAAGTTAGTGGCAAATTAAAGCATCTTTATTTTCCTTAAAAATGGTCTAATGACTTCCTTGCTCAGAGGCGGACTGAGCCTGAAATTTTGAAGAAAATGTAAAACTTTTCGGTGTTACTTTTAGGAAAGAGGAAACACGATCATTTGCTGACTAAATGAAAGATTTCCATATCGTAAAGATCCATCTTTCAGATTAAAACGAAAATAAATAAAATCTTGCTAAATGTACCATCGAACCTACTTGAATATTTTTATTTAAAACAAAAATCATAACCTCAATAGGCAGACTCAGGCGCACGAAAAGGTTCTGTGACGCAGAGCGGCCCCGTACCTCCCCGGTGTATGATCGAGGCAATCCTGTATAAACCCCCTGAGGACAACATTCACCAGCACGTGAACGAACCGCACGTCACCAAGTTCAGTTTTAGAGTGGCTTAGGCGATAAGAGAGAATATGGGATTTTGACACCATAATTGGTAATTTGCACGAGACTTTCTAACCCGTATTTAATGCAAAATCATTTTGTCACCGCACAGGCAATAGCCAGGAGCATGGTGAGTTTGCCTTCTTTTTCCTTCCGTTACCATGGTTACAGTAGTCTGGTTTGTTTCAAATAACAATTATTACAAAGTCATTTAGTGGCGGTTCCATAGGAGGGGGCCTGGGCATTAACATTATGACAAAAATCTCCAAGCCCCCCAAAGCGCCCCCAGCGCCTAATGCCATTGTGGCACAGAGATAGAGAGAGAGAGAGAGAATGTGAGAAAGTGAGAAAGACGGAGAGAGGGAGAGAGAGAGAAATGGAAAAAGGGGGTGGGGTCTATAAAGAGGGAATATTGAGAATGCTTGGGATTTTTTTTTTTCTTTCCAGAAGTACGAGTATAATATTCAAATAATTGTTCATCTCTCTATTTTTACCCCCAAAACTAAGAGAGAAAAGTTTCCTATCTGGTGTCTTAAAGTACTCTGGCATATAATCTCGTTCTCCGTCTTTCGAAAGTACCGTGTGACGATGAGGTCTACGAGTGTCCAAGGATTGCCACACCACGAAGCTCCACTTATGTGCAAATCCTTCTTTATGATTAATTAAAAACATATCAACTTTTTTCCATATGATATTTGTTACTTACATAGTAAACGAACTTTCTTAACTTTTGAAATGTCGTTGGAATCATAAATCCTTTTGCTTTCAGTCAACAACATCATGCAACTGCAGCAGAACGCATTGCAAGGAGTATTTTAGAAATCTGAAATAATTCTAAACGTTCCTATTCCTCTATTTCAGTTTTCGACATTTTTTTGGTCATAAATTAGCAGCAGTGAGATAGGGAAACGGTACCCACTTCTTGAATTCAGCTATCGAATATGCTAACGATAATACCTGACTCTAGCCTAAAATATCGATATCGTTCAGAGCTCAACGATCACATACATTGATGGAACGATCACATACATTGATGGAACGATCTCTCGCATTTATTTTCCATCTGCTTTATTCAATCATGAACAAAGATCAGTACGTCTCAACTCTTTTTTTTTTATAAACCTCGTCCTCATCATCAACACCATCATCATTATCATCAGTATCATCAACATCATCATGATCATGATCATCATCTTCATCATCATCATCGTCACCATCACCACCATCATCTTCATCATCACCTTCATCATCACCATCATCATCACCATCATAACCATCACCATCATCATTATCATAATCATCTTCATAATCACACCATCACCATTATCATCACCATCATCATCATCATCACCACCATCATCATCATTATCATCATCACCATCATCATTAGCATCATCATTATCACATCACCGTCATCATCATCATCCTCCTCATCACCATCACCTTCATTATCCTCCTCATCATCATCATCATCCCCATCACCACCATCATCATCACCATCACTATCACCAACATTATCATCATCATCATAACCATCATCATCATCATCATCACCACCATCATCATCATTATCATCATCACCATCATCATCATTAGCATCATCATTATCACATCACCGTCATCATCATCATCCTCCTCATCACCATCACCTTCATTATCCTCCTCCTCATCATCATCATCATCCCCATCACCACCATCATCATCACCATCACCATCACCAACATTATCATCATCATCATAACCATCATCATCATCATCATCATCACCACCATCATCATCACCATCATCATCATCATAAATCATCATCATCATCGGCATCATCATCATCGTCATCGGCAACATCCACATCGCTGTCCTCATCACTACCAGTAATCACACCCGACCTTCAAATCTAATATTTAGAATCAATCCCAAGTGACCACCAATCAATCAATCAATCAATCTGTCGACCATTTAGTCCATTGACCATTTACTCAATCAATCAATCATTATATTTGTCAAATCAATTCGTAAATCATTCATTTAATCGCTCAATCAATCAAATCGCTCATTAATTTATTGAATCTCTATTCCTCCAATCATCCAATCGATTAACTAACTAACCAATCAATTAACCAATCAATCAATCAATCAATTAGCAAATAATGTCAAGCAATCAATCAAACCATCTATCATCCGATCAATCAATCAACCAATCAGTCAATCAGGCAATCAATCATTCATTCAATCAATCTGTCCATCAATCTATCAAGCAGCCATTAGTCCAAGAATATTAATTCCGCTCACCAGCGGCAATGAAAAAAAAGGAGAAATTCACACAATTGCGTACAATGAAATTAATTTGTTTAATGGAAATTTTACACTTGTTGCAGAATAGTATATTGTACATCCTCTTGTTTCAAATTTAACATAGAAAATATCCACATCACAAAACTATTTAAACTTACTATCACTGCAATTTTTTGAAAATCTTTATTAAAACCCATCCCTGACTACGAAATAGTTTAGACTATCAGTTTCATTTAAAATTAAATATTAATGATTTAAAATATCTTGAAGCGAAAGATCGTGGTAATTGCGAATATTGCTGGTTTGGTGGAGAATCCTTTCAAAAGGTTTGCCATGGTTTTCTCTCGCTTTCTCTTTCAAACGGCTTTGGGTCAAAGTTCACACGTCCGCCATTTTGAATTTTTAGATCACGAGCTAGTCATGACACTGTATTAAAGTTTTTAAAGAGTCTTACTGGCCTCCTACGCCGTCCCTCATCAGCAGACCACTTTCGAATTGGATGTATCCGTTGACGACCGGGGCGGGGTTCTCGACAAGCATTCCCATACCGGGGTTGGTGTTAGCTCCTCCGGCGAGTGGTGGGCTGACCGGCATAGAGCAGGCGAAGTACATAGGCTCGTCACATCTTACGACGTACCACTGTCCCATCCTGTTCATTGCGGCGCAGTACGAGTGCTGTTGATCCAGAAGCTGGTTGTTGGGTTCCCTTGGTGCCCAGTTGACGAACCGTAGGGGTTGTTGTGTGGTGCTCCATCCAGACGGCCACTTCCACCCTTCGTACCTCTCAAGAAGTGCGTTCCATTTGTTGTGTAGACCGGTCCAGAATGGGATATCGATGGCCATTGGCGTGGATGACAGGCTCTTGAGGTGGTTGATGACGGCGTTCGATGTCTGGATATCGGGGATGGTCATGACGCCTCCAAGAACTGGGGTTCCGCAGGGTGCATTCTGTTCACACATCAACTCAGCGTCGTTCCATTTCAGCGCTCTGGACATCATCTTAAAGCATTGTTGCCCGATCAGGAACCAGCCTCCCTTGCATTTTGAGCCTCCGACTTGTCCCTGTCCCTGTCCTTGCCCCTGGCCCTGGCCTGGGCCCATTCCTGGTCCCATACCTGGTCCCATTCCTGGTCCCATGCCTGGTCCCATACCTGGTCCCATACCTGGTCCCATTCCTGGTCCCATTCCTGGACCCATGCCTGGTCCCTGCTGCGGTCGCTGGCCAAAGCATAACGCCGGCAGGACGAGTAAAATCGCCAACAACTTCATGGCTAAGTAAAGTTCTCTGTTGTTTTCCTTTCAGGCAAGTATCTGGCTGTATAACCCTGCACAATGTTCAACAGTAAGAGTGAAATCACAGAATGTCTTACTGAAGTGAGCTGCCTGGCTTCGAATGCACATAGACGTGCGCTGAAGGGGTCAGGGGGATGTTTGCACACGGCACGCAAGCAGCAGTCGCCACGCCCCTCCCCTAAAAGGGGTGGATCGTATGCAAATGAAGGAAATGCGCAAAGAGTGACTAATTTTGAACCAGAATACGCAGCAGGAAATACCCAAAGGGGGACAAGTTAGCGGCAAGAGTTAATATGGCGACATGTGCGTACATCCACATAATAATATATATCCAACCCTGTTTTTGCCTTAACTTCTAATCTGCCTCCTAATCCCCTTCTCTGACCATATTTTTTTTTTGCGTATGTAACACATTTTGATAGAACGAAAAAAGGAGGCCCCATGTAATGCAAAAAGATGTGAAAGTGTATTTAAAGAAAAGTAAGTTGTATTTAGATAAAGGGTCATCTTCAGAAAAATAATAGATCTTTCCCCCCTAAACATGTTTTCCCGTTGATGATACCGCACCTCAAAATCGAAATGTTTCCAGTAAGTTTACCCTTGTACAAACACGGAATTAGTCTTCAAAATCGTCTTTTTCAACTCAAAAATGTAGTTCGAAATAACCATTTTGTCCTCATTATGAAATGAGGTCTTAGTAGCAATGTCATATACACGCACAAACAACCCAAAATAACAACAACAACAAAACATTGCTCTTGCTATAAAACCCTCGCAATCCATATACATTAGAATACTTAATTCAAAAAGAAATTAGTTTCAGTTAGGCTATATTATATTATAAGAAAATGAAACCGCAGAACTTCAAAATTAAGCCTGAAATTTGCCTTTTGGAACAAGCCCCCTTTGCTTAAATGTGGTTTAAAGGCACACTGTCCTACTTGTAGCTACTTGCTCCCTCTCTATAGAAAACTTCCCAAATCGGTGCCTGTTGGTCCCCCATGATCCTCTTTTTCTTATGTTAAATGAGAGCTGAGTTAATGAGATAGCTACCTGTCACAGTGACCTCGATGGCTCGCTGTGTGGTCTAATCCCTTCTAGCTGCAGTAGTAACGCCTACCTTTAAAGGCCACAATAGCCTTTCTGCACAAATACAAATACAATAAAGAAATGGTAAATGGTAAAAAAAAACACGCAACAGAAATAAGATATTAATATATAAAAGAGTACGAGAGTTGCTAGTTAATCTGAAGTCAAATATTGCTTTATAATACAACGAAAAATATTTAAAACTTGGAACAACTTTTGCTGCTATATGCATGTTTGTGTATGAGAGTGAGTGAGTGTAGTCCCATGTGATCATATTTGTGTGTACATTGCTTTACAAATTGAAATTCGTTTCGTTTCTATGATTCTAAAATCTCCATAATACACGACCATACGTATATGTTTATTCAACATTTCTCAATCATTTCTAGACATCTTCTCTCATATTGTAGTACATGACCAGTACTCAAATTTTTCTTAAACTACAAAGAGAATGAAAAATGATTTTATGAGTCTTTCAGCCACTGACAATGCGGAGTGACTAATGTGATGTACTTCGGCAGGCACAACATAATTGGAGGGAAGGAAGTTTTTAATCGGCCAGATAGCTATAGGCTACTACATGACAATATCCTTACACGAATACAAGTTAAAGATAAAGCCGATACCGGTCACGCGATTGCGATGTGAAAAATAAAACTGTGTGGAAGACAGTGGGAACAAATTGATTATGTACTATACGAATCGATCTAAAAATGTGACGGTTTGGAATAATTAAACTGGAAAGAAATCGACCTTGTTTTACTGAAAATTAGATGACTTGCACGGAATTATAGGTATATGGGACTACATATAATTTTGGTCTAAACTCTCCAGCTCCTTTTCAACTGTTTAATTCTTATTATTTTAAAAATATGAGGACATATTAATAGCAATCCTTATTAGACGACTTCTGTATAACAATATTCTTCCGAACTGACACTGACGGAGGAGAAATAAGTAGTTGAAAATAAAATTAAATGAAAAATGAAAGCTCCCAAATTTTCTTTCATATTTATCAGAAATTAACACATATTTTGTAGGGAATAGACATCAAGGGAGGCTTCCGCCGCTAATGGCTAAATTGATATCCCACGTATGTCTACTTTAATAATCCGTATTACATTCCCCTTCGAGGTTAGGTATTAGCAGTTCCAGGAAAGTATTATTTATATCACCTGAACTTTAAGCCGTAGCAGGTGTTAGGTAGTTAGCGTAAGAGTGTCGTTGACTTTATACTCAGGCACTCTGATATCCGTTACAGAAGAGGTGTCAATTTAGCTGCGTTATTACTTCTTGCGCTAATTGATTCTATGACGGTAATTAAACCATTTGCTCTTTTCATTATGTACTCACTTTATGTACGTTATCGCTCTTAAATGATGCGTCAAATCTCGTACCAGTCGCAGACGCCTCCTTGCGTCAAGCTAAATGACGCCTTGCGTGCAATGGACCACGCGAAATTTAAGGAAAGTGTTATTCAACCACATTCACTGACGCAAAGCTGGAAAGAATGTTTACAGTAATGTAGCAATTTCATTTGCAAAAGGAAAACAATTATTAATATTCATATTCTGGCGGTACTTCTGGACACCAGTATGGAATGTTGATACTAAATTGTCATTATAAGTTTGTGGTGTTAAGCGCTAGAGATAAATATCAAATTCTTTAGGCCCCTAAACCGATTGCTTACTCATCTTACTACATCATCAACCCCTTTAAAATACTCCCAGACATTTCCCCCACAAATTATTGCATGCACGACCATTACACAATTTTTTTACAAAAGTTGAAAAATCCAGTCCACATGCATGGTCAATTCTATAAAGAAAACATATTATGTTATAATCCAGTGATTAATGGTACATTTAGATGTTTCATGTTTCTAACTATTACGTTTTGATTTTACATGTACCAGGATAATATGTGCGTTCTACTAGGGAGGGTGTAAGCGTGTGTGAGTGTTGTAAAATAATGAGTAATATTTTAGGGGTGGAATGATTGTTATGGTTTGGGGCTGACTTGCGCCACCTGTTGACAGGTGAATGCCAGACAATAGATTTTGACCTTCGCGGCAGCTGCGTTTACAAATTCATACCGTGGTTATGGGTCGTTCAAAATAGCACATTTATCATCACTAGGCAACTATGATATAACAGGAATAATTTTCACACAACACTTTATGAAAGAAATGCCCAAGCCAAAAAGTGTTGGAATATTGGTAAATAGGCTTATACGTCGATAGAGAATCATGATCGTCAAAATGACGAAATAAATGTATTTATCTGACATTGATGCTGTAAAATTGTCGATATCCTATCATTTCTATTCTTGAAGATGGCTGATGGCATTTTGCTGCAGTTATATTCTTCATTGTCTATTGTAATACAGACAAGGCTGGAGCAAAAAAGATAATCCTTTCAACTTTGTACCTATTTTTATGATTCAATTTCTTTTAATAGTTGTCTGATGGTGATATAATCACAGATTTACTCTTTCTTTGTCTATTGCAATATTCTTCCCAGTATTGTAATGCAGACAAGCCTGGAGCAAACAAATACAAATAAAATTGCGCACGTTTCCTCATTTTCCTGATTCATTTGCTATTTTCGGACAATTATTTTCCAGCATAATTCCAGCATTGCTGCCCCTTCCCTCCCCTTTTGAATACTTTCGTCAAATTTGGATTCAATTTAAGCCGGTGTGTATGTGTCATTTCCTCCCGCACGTATTTATTTCAAGCGGTTATCCTTTTAATTCCATGCCAAAAAAGTGTCCTGATAGTTTTTATGATTTTCTGATTGAGGCTATGATTTAAACGAGCACCCTCATAATCAGCAAATCATCCATTCCCGTTCACGTGCTCGTGACTTATTAAGCAATTTAAAACCCCACTTCCAAAACCAAAATTACCGGCAATCTTCTAAAATAAAATAATAAACTAGGTATCATATTAACCTTTCGTTTTGTTACTGATGAAATTATGTTTTTACTGTTTTGACGAAAATAACACCCAGAACAAATGTTATAGAAGAATGATATTTAAATACATTAATATAAATCCATGGTTACAGAGTGGCAAATAAGTTTTGTATAAATTTCAGCCAACTTCCAAAGTATCATTCCCAATGTATGAAAAGGCTAGTATTTTTGTGTGTGTATTTCAGAATTTATATGGCCATTGTTTTAGGAATGTGACACAGTTTGTGTGTACGGAGTTATCAAATATCAAGCATGTTCACACACTATGAACATGAAGGATAAAGAAAGCGGACAAAACATACAGTTCCTCAAGTAGATAAAGGAACACCCCTTCACTGCTATTATGCACAAAAATGTGTAGAACAGGTGAATATGCATGTGACTGTAATATGAGGAACTGTATATTGTGTCCGCTTTCTTTGTCCGTCATGTTCATAGTGACATTTGCCTACGTCTAAAATATGTTTCCTTTCAAATGGTTGTTTCGTCGTTATAGATGCCATTTGCTATATTTCACGCCCACGGTTCCAATAACATCTAAGATTTTAGAATAACTAGGGCTTACATCAGGTCGTTGGATATTAAATTATGTTCCGAACCCAAAGATCCTTGGTATTGGGACAACGTATGATCAGATATCGTGACATGCACAAGGTAAACTGACCTATAACCATTAGTAGGCATATATTGAGCCAGCGGGAACGTTCCGGATACGTTCTCACTGGCGGCAGTGACTTCCAAGGATTGTATCATATCTCCGCGGTCGCACCTTATGATCAAATATCTTGACAGGCATGGCCGAATGACCCTTAACTATTAATAGGCCTATCAGTAGCCAAAGGGAATGTTCCCAAGACATTCGCACTGACTGCAGTGACTACTCAGGATTTAACCCATCTCCGCGGTCGCAACTATCTTGACATGAACAGGGCTAAATAACCCTTTACTATTACTAGGCCTTCGAGCCAGCGGGAACGTTCCCGAGACGTTCTCACTGGCGGCAGTGACTTCCTAGGATTTTAACCCATTTCCGCGGTCGCACCTTATGATCAAATATATTGACAGGCATAGGGCCGAATGACCCTTAACTATTAATAGGCCTATCAGTAGCCAAAGGAAACGTTCCCAGGACGTTCTCACTGGCGGCAGTGACTACCCAGGATTTTAACCCATCTTCGCGGTCGCAACTATCTTGACATGAACAGGGCCAAATGACTCTTAACTATTAGTAGACATATAAGTAGCCAGAGGGAACGTTCCCGAAACGTTCTCACTGACGGCAATGACTACTCAGGATTTAACCCATCTCCGCAGTGGTACACGTTGACAGTGAACCCCTACTCCAATCGAGCCAGTGGGAACGTTCCCAAGACGTTCTCACTGGCGGCAGTGACTACTCATGATTTAACTCATCTCCGCCTTGGTACAAGTTGAAAGTGAACCCCTACTTCTAATCTTTACCAAGTTTTCCCCTGGAACTATTTTTGAGGGGGTTCGGGCTTGGGTGACTTCCTGTCGCTTTTAATTCAATTTCCCCCTGTCTCAGGAAAGTCGAACCCTGACTCACGCCATCTTGAACAACCTTCAAAGAATATGAAGAGAGGCTTCGACAGAGTCGCGTTTAAAAATAGAGATCACGAAGGCGCTTGCCCGTCGGGCTTGGTTTCGTAATGGCTTGCTTTAGTCCCACGTATCGAAAACAGGGTGTGTCAAGGGAGCGAACACAGACTATCCCTCATCGCATGTAAGGCATTCTGATCCACCTAGAACAGTTTCCCGTCGCTTCAAGGATATCTTCTATCCTTCCTTGCCATTGGTGTTTTCTGCATTGGAAACTCTACGTACAAAACAAAATGCCTTAAAAACAATCTTATTTACAAATACGTGTACTATATCCTATCCTTTCTTGCCATTATGGTGTTTTCTGCATTTGAAAACTCTACGTACAATCGAAATGCCTTGAAAACAATCTTATTTCAAAATACGTGAATTAATTCTTGTTTAAATCACCCGCATAATAAACAATTCTAAATTTGGGTCGCAAACAAGTTTCAGACTCGAACACCCTACCTACAGCTCCCCACAAATATAAGTTGTCATTGTTCACCATACTTCAGTATTGTAGTGGCGTTGCAAATCATTTAACAAAATGTGAACCTTAACCTACATGTACGACGGGGAACATGGTTCGATATTTTCGGTTCTGAGTTAATGCTTTCAGTTGCCTTATTAGAAAACAAATTTTGTTTCGTTAGAAAGTGCATTTACGACATTTTTAAACTCAAAGGAACAAATCAGTAACGGTAGTAAAGTAAACTGATAAAATACAAATTTTGTTGATCATGTTGTATAATAATGATAAGAAGTATATCATTTGAAATATCGCCTCTCTCTTTTGTTAAGGTATTTGTTATTCGCAGACCTTAACATCTCCACTTGATACAGTTTGAATGCAAAATTCTCCTCTCCCTTTCCATATCTAACTCTCTTTCATTTTTTGTTGGCCGTCCGCATTCCAATATGCATCGTTTACTTTTGACTAATTTTTGACTAAACATTTTGACTAATGATGAAGATTTCACTTCAATCTGACTATGACGATCCCTTTTCTTCTATGTATGATTTAATGTGACGTAACATGTTGAAAATGTACATATATGTGAAGATGCATATGGAAATTAAATGAAAATAAATTAAATCATATCACATCAAATATAGTTGATCAAAGCGCTGTGTATTTTTACCCAGGTCACTTGGCAACTATTGCATGTCCGGGATGGTAACTGTCTAATGAAGATGACGTTAACATTCTAAAGTTAATTCATTTGTTTTGGTTTGGTCAGGTCAGGTAAGGGTTATACAATTGTGATTCATATAATCTCCTAAGCCTCATAGAATGTCCATTTGAAAATGAGCCGATGTGAATAATTATGGTAAGGAGTTTACGGGTCTACCTGAGTCCACTAATCCGTAGATTAAGACTCTGTGCTCGCTTCACACACCCTAAACAGTACCCTAAACCCACCGTCATATGAACAAGGACGGACAGATGTATGAGAGAGAGAGAGAGAGAGAGAGAGAGAGAGAGAGAGGGAGAGAGAGAGAGGAATAACTTCGATAAAAACAATAACAAACCGTTTTCAAACCTCCATTATGAGGGAACGTAATTGCAATATTACAAAAATATTTAACCAATATGTGAATGCTTCATAATATCGTGGTACATTTTTGAGTTGTTTTCTACATGATTATTTACAATATTATACGAAATGTTTGTCTTTAGTTTCATTTCGATATATCTTTATTAATAATACATTTACAATAATTTAAAGTAATCGAACTCTGTGTCATCTGTATAATCATTCACGCACTCATTTCTCTGTCCTTGTATTTTTCATTTTCAGGTATATGCAATTATTCTTCCCTATTGATATAGGCTGCCAGCATGTATGGCGCAAGTTTGAAAATATTTCATGAATATGTGTATTGAGAAATATTGAGAAAAAGTTTGAAATATAATTTGTTTCTTATGATAATGTTTATACAATGGAAACTCGGGAGACTTTTATATGTTGTCACAATGATCTCAAAGGGGGACCTTATTTGAGAATAGGTTTTTTTTCTCAAAATTCTTCTTTTAGTTCATCAAATCGTGAACAGAACAGCTCCTGAATACAACCATGCAGTCTTTAGTTCACCTCTACCAACCCACACGTACCCTCCGATCCTCCAACTCTGGTCTTCTACAAATACCGCTTTCAAAGAAATCTTGGGGGGAACTAGCTTTTGCTCATGCCGGACCAGCCCTGTGGAATTCACTTCCACAGGAGCTGAAGAACTCCGACTCTTCAACATCTTTTAAGAGCAACCTTAAATCCCATTTGTTTAATGTTGCGTTTTGAAGACAGACATTCCTTCATTCTTTCATTTGTGCATTTTTTTTCTTGTGTAAATGTACACGATTCTTTGTCATGATGTAATATGTTCCCTAATATTTTAAAGCGCCTTGAACATTTAATTTAAATGGATAATGGCGCTATATAAATCTCATGTACTAGGTGCACGAAGTTATGATTTCCTCATTATCAACATTTTCATATCTAAATGTCATTATCATTACAATGCTACATTTTACAAACCGCTGCATAAACAGTGTAGTGCATCGTGCTATTGTTTCGATAATTTCTATGTGTCATCCGCTCATCCCATCACAAAGTAAACAAATAAAATAATAAAATCTTGAAAATAATATGCAGAATTTGATACACAGGATATGCATGAAAGGATACAATTATATCACATTCTGCTCATAACAAAGAGTCGACCAGACAAGATACATTACTCAGGCGTTATGGTGTAATCGATTCGGCTCATTTGGCTTAAAAGATCATGGATAAAATCTATATCTTTCCCAAAGAAATAATGAAATGTTTAAATTCAGTAGTCACGATATCAAATAGCAGACTCATTATCAATTGCAATGGTTTTGATAGATTGTTATCGTGATATGTGTGTGGCTGGTCACGGATGTGTAATGGACTCAGAACGGCTCAAAATCTAAACCGAAAAACAAGTATTTCCTCAGATCAGATTTTATCGGTTCTGTCCAAAATGTTGGGCAATTGAATGATCGAAAGATAAGAATCTGATGCCAAAAGCGTGACACACACGCACTGAAAGTCTGATGTCTTTTGATATTTGAGAAAGAAAGATAGACATGTTTCCTGGCTCGTTACTCTATATGTTTGCAATACATGTTCCTCAAATCGCAGCACAAATACTATATAGTTATTTGTAAAAAAAATCTCATGAAATTGAACGTAATCACGAAACAAGGATTAGTCACACGACAGGCAATGACTATCATTAGGAAGATAAAGCTTTTGAACTTGCTTATTTCAAATAACTTTAAGCTATGAGGCAAATAAATACAGTATATGAAGTAAATGCTGTATATCTATTGTATGTATTTTGCTAGAATTTTTTTTGTACATGCGAGGGAGTCAAAGCCCCTACACCACAAAAATGTAGGATGAAGACAAATCTTCTTATATAAATACTTGATCATCTCAAAGAAAGGTTAATAGTAGGCTAAAAACACAATACTTGAGGCAAAAGTTGAAATAAAAACTTTTTTTTAAAAATCATTTCATATTGCCAATAATTTTTAATTTCATTTGTTTTCCATTTCGATTTGATCAAACCGTACAGAACTTGCCGTTGATGGCAGCATACCATCACTTCCAGTGGAGGGCTCTGGGATATTGTGAATAATAGAAGTTTAAGAAAAACGGGTTTCTTCTCATAATCTGTGACAATGTGTTGACATCACAGTAAGCTTAACGATTAGATTTTGATATGATAGTATCATACACTAATTTGACATTATTGTCTGCAAAAGCGGTTAAACGAACATTCAATATGGCCATGTCATGTTATAAGAGTAATCCCTTCATAATCTGATTCTTATTCTATTTGTGGAAATAAAGAAGTCCACCGATTAAAAGTGCAATGCTCAAGAATTTGACATCAGAAATTTCAATGTGACTGTATATAGATATTATTTTAGAATAATAATTTACGGGGAGGGGGAGAAAAAGGGGGAGGGGGTGTTGACGGTTCTTGCGTTAATTTTGTACATGTGCCTAGCTTATTGTTCATTTCAAGATTTGTTTTTTTCTGGGAACGCTCCCATGATATTTTTTCTTTCAAATTGAATCTCCATTTTACTTTTGTTCGTCCTCGGCTTAATCAGAACCCAGGTGGGAAACAGCTTGGCTGATCCCCTCTTTATCCCGTATTATTATGTTTCTATGAATAAATGAATAAATAATTGATTTAGCATTGACGTATTACACTTACCTTGCAATTTCTTTTTCCAAATTATATAACATAAATATATGTCGGATCAACAACCCATGAAAAAAGTCGGTTCAGCGAATCTTCAAATAAGCTCGGATTACAAGGCAAAGTCTTTACATATTATATACGGATCAACTTCCAACGAATTGCTATGCATGACGCTAACAAGTGCTTAAAGCTAAAGAGTCTAAATTATTTGTAGTAAGTTCATTTCATATAAACCCTTTACTTAAATCTACACTATTCAATAATCCCATAACTATTGCCTCTGAAAACAATATTCAATTTATTTTTGTAACATAAATACCTTTCATTTTCATAATGTGAACTTTCTGGTGACGTAATACGGCAATTCCAGCTTGTAACCATGGAAACTATTGAGTTTTTTTAAACAAATCTAAAAACAAAACAAAAAGTCCGTTGACTTCAAATAGAATAGTCATTTCCAACTGCTCAACGCATGATAGCTACTCAAGACTCAATAAATGCAAATCGGTCATACGCCATCTAGCGGGAAGATGTGAACAGTTGTCACAAGGAATCACTGCCATGGTAGGTACTTTTTCATGTCTCTTTAAGTTTTGTTGTAGCCTAGGTGAAAACTCTCTTTGACAAAAAGAAAAGATATTAAACAAAGAAAGCCATTATATTAGAGTTATCCTAACATTTCCTTGAGGGGCGATAAAACCTTTGCAATAATTTCATTTGTATGAAAGCGGAAAACTAAAAGAAACAGAGTGGCCTAAATTTGAAATAAATCGGACCAATAATTCGTCCTTGTTTTCACGAAGTGACGGTAGTGAGGAAAATCGTAACGCAAAGTGAATGCAATTTTTTTTCACTACCGTCACTTCGTGAAAACAGCGACGAATTTATGAGTGTTTGAAATATAAGATCATTAAATCTATGCGAAACGCAAATTTGGAATTCAGTCACTCGATTGTGACGTATTTGAGTACAACTCTCCCGTTTGTCGTGTAAAAAAACATTATGATTTGTTTTGCTTTAAATATGCACCTTCTCCCTTGTGGCAGTTGTCAAAACAATATTGCGGGTTGCATAAATCATTAAATGTTTTCCAAAATGAGAAAACCCACCTGAGCCATAATTTAGAAAAATTTACATTTAAAGGTACTATATCTCATTTGCAGGCCAACAAATGAAAAGGTTAAATTCCAACGGCATTTGAAATTCAATACTTCCCTCAAAACGAAAAGGCTTACAATGGCTTTTAGAGGGAAAATAACGACCATTAGTCGATTTCGAATCGAAATAAGTAATCACCTATAAAGTAAAAGTCTGATTTTCAGACCCTTTTAGCGAAGGGTCGTACGTTTTGTGCTGCACAAAGATTCGATCAGTTTAATTTTGGCCATTACAACTAGTGGGTTATTGATGAAGACAAATGCTCATGTACCTGTTACAGCTCATTTGATGTATGTTATTACAAAAGAAAAGGAGATGTCAGTCAGTCACTCAATAGTATCTGACAGTGAAGTCTAGAATGTAAACGGTTTTTCTTGCACAATTTGAATACTAGGACACTGCTAATGACATATTCATGATTCCTGCAAAGTTCTACAGAACTTGATGTTGGCTGCAAATGGGACATAGCATTTTGCGTGTTGGGAAAGTTGTCCCGCATTCGTCACATCAACACTGCCAATTTAGCAAATTTGAAGTGCCCATACGTATAGTGATTACAACTTTCAATATTTTTCCGATTTCGTTCAAACTTTCACAAATCTGCTTCTCCAATTTCTCTGATTTTTTTCGTTTAGAGTAATTAACTATTATGCTTCGACTTTCTTTTAACGTAGGAATAGAAGGGGCAAACAAAAATGATCTGCTTAGAGCGCTGTAATGGCAGATAGGCTAAAGCCGGGGTAATTTTTCCTTTTTAAGGTGATGATCTCTTTTCCACTAGGAATGAGTAATATAAGTTGATTATCTGATGTTTTTTTGTATGTTTCATCGTAATTATCAAAATGTAATTATGAAAATAGATCACTATTTATAACTATAGTAGTTAAGGGTAAAGGAAACGAATTCAAAGAAAGTGTAAGCAAAGAGACAACAAACAAACAAAAGAGTTTGTGCACACAAATAGAAAGGAATTCGGAATGGTATTTTGGGAATAGTAAGAAATAACCTATATATGAAACATGAAAAAGGAGAAGTTTTTCCCTTTCCGTAAGACATGGACATATCTAGCAGGAAACAGAGAAAATGAAATTTATTAGGAGAATAAAAGGAGTGAAAAGGATTGGGGAAATGAGGACATGGAAGATAAAGGAAAGATAGAGAGATGGGGATATATATAGAGAGAGAAAGAGGCAGAGAGAGAGAGAAAGGGGGAAAGAGAGAAAGAGAGAGAGAGAGAGAGAAAAGGAAAGAGAGAGAGAGAGAGCAAGAGAGGGAAAGAGAGAGAGAGAGAAAGAGAGAGCCATGCTCAATAGATACTCATACACAGAATTTCCTGCTCAGACAATATTGACTGCCTAAGGGCAAGTGTCGTCGTTCACTCGTAAAACCTCGTATCGACATATTCGATTTGTGATTAGCTTCATAGCAGCCACCATACTTCCTTCGGTCAGCGCTGGTCCCTAAAAAACGTGCCACTAACTTCAAATCATATTTCGCGGCTGACTTGAGTAGTGAGGCACCTACCCTCATATACCGGCAACAAGCGTTGAGTATGTCTTTCCGCCAAATTACCCCCTTCACTACATGAACTAATTTCGTTATCGGGTCGTTACCAACCAAGAGTGTTTTCATCAACATCGAAATTTACTTAGCCCCAGCGCAAAAGAGTAGATGAAAAGGAAAGGAGAGGCGGATTGTGGGATGGAAAGGGGGAGAGAGAGAGAGAGAGAGAGGGAGAGAGAGAAAGAGAAAGAGAGAGAGAAAAGAAGGGGGAAAAGAAGGGCTCAGGAGGAAGTGGAAACAAATTAAAAGTAAGAAGTGATAGGTTTGGAAAGAGGAGTGAAAGAAGGAAAGAGCAATATGTAATAGAGAGATGGAGGGATAGTGGGGTGGAAAGGGAGATATATATATGGGGCCTGTCACCACGAAATGAGTCCAGTTGGTCAAAAAATTTATTCCTGTTTTTAAGTATTATATGAATCTACATTAAGTAAGCTTTAAATTAAGGGGTCACACATTAAAATTGATAAATTATATCCAGAAATATGAACAAAAACAAAATTGGACTTTATAAACAATGGGATTACCCAGTTTTTAGATAATTAGGTGTAAAGTTAATGATGCGTAACATAGCCTATATTATTTGCCAATTTTTTTTAGAAGGAGATATTTTCGTGACCTAAGCTCTGGGGACATAAACTACAAGACATTAATAAGTCGATTTTTGGAAAGATCTTAAATGTGGTAGGTGGGTCAATTTTCAGTACATACACACTATACATCGCTATTACTACGATTGAGCCTAATGCGACACTGGACTCATTTCGTGGTGACTGGCCCCATATATATATATATATAATAGAGAGAGAGAGAGAGAGAGAGAGAGAGAAAGAGAGAGAGAGTGTGTGTGTGTGTGTGTGTGTGAGAGAGAGAGAGAGAGAGATAGATAGACGGGGAGAGTGAGAGAGAAAAAAGGATCGAGAAAGGAAGTTGAAAATGAAGAGGAAAATATTTGCATGTTTAAATACATATTTAGAGAGCTTGTGCGTTTGTTTATGCGTGCGTGGGTGCGTGTGTATGTGTGTGTGAGAGAGAGATGGTGAAATGGGAAACAGAAAGAGAGAGAGTGTGAAATAGATACTAGATAGATATAGAGAGAAAATGAAAGAGAGAGAGAAAAAGAGAAGGAGGGTATAAACAGAGAAACAGAAAGAAAGAGACAGAACGAGAGAGAGATAGAGCTAGTGAGAGAGAGACGGATTACTAAGTACCAGTCATCAAATACTAAGTCCGCGTCCTAAGTCCGCGTCATTTATCTATAAGTTGGCGTCACTGGTCAATTCACTCACATGGACGCGCACTTATAGCATAATTTGTTTATAAGTACACGACAGAATGTCGTCGACTTAGTCTAAGTCGACGGCATTTTATGTAGAAAGGATCTTCACCAGTCTTCTCTTGATTATGGAATACCGTTTGCGCAATCAATCTTTCTTGACTTGAATTCTGTATTTTTTAATTCAATTAATGGAGTGGAATATAACAATGTCAAGTTAACGATTGATACTGAATTCTAAATTCAGAAAAATAATTGGATGAGGTTTGTAAAGTAACATTTACCGGCGGTATGTAATAAAGTATAATTTATATTATAGCATGAAAATAAACATGCAGCGGCACTCCGTACATCGTTGGGCTGTCTCAACGAACTTGGATTTCTATGGTCTGTCTGCAACGTAGGTCTTCGGATACGTTTAAGTTCATTTTTCCACAATGGCCTCGACAAATGATCGTGAATTTGAAACTTAGGTAAGTTACTTCACACAGAAACGTTGCTTTTAACTACCCGAAAAGTTTGTCACAGGTACATTTAACCATTCTCGTGAAGCCAATGCACTGCCCTGCTCGTTCACGTCTAACTCCGGGAAGCTCCAACACCGGGCTCCAACACCGGCGCCACAGGCGTCGCGCCGCCGGTGTTGGAGCTTCCCGGAGTTAGTTCACGTCATGTCACGATAAGTATAAAGTTTGTACATGTCCGCTTAGCCCTTAGCGGTTCATTTCGTGTAGTGTACTAGACATCTAGATCTAGACTAGACCGAATTTTCCGTCTCTTTCGTTCGTTAGCCTCTTATTGGGGTAGGGTCGGCCGGGGGTAGGGTCGGCCGGCTCTCTCAGAGAGAGGCTAACGAACGAAAGAGACGGAAAATTCGGTCTAGATCTAGACTAGACTCTACTACTAATACTGGCGCTAGATGGCTGACAACAAATCATGTTGACTACGAGACTTTCTCGGATTAATCATTAATTAATTAGGATCTAAATGAGCAACCTATCGTAGACTCTAGACTAGACCGAAAACTTCAGTCTCTCTAATCGTCGGTTGTTCCACTGAGACTACGTCTGGCTCCACTAGACCTCCGGGAATGTCAACAAATGTCAGTTTTATTAAAGAAATGACAAAATCAGACGGTTATTTCTGTCTAACTCTAGACTAGACTAGACTCTAAGTCAATTATTTCTGTGTTATTTTTTATCTTAAATAATATTCAGTGTAATATTGCAGCCAAAGTGGATAGGTCTCAGTGAAGACTTAAAGAGTGAAAAACTTGTTGCATATCTCATTCATCGCGGTCCGGCCGAACCGAACCATTCATTCCCCACACTACCCATAGGATGTACTTCAGTCTATGTATAGATCGAGGCTGTCAAAGGAGCCAGATGTAATCTCAGCGGAACAAACCGTCGATATCAGAGACTGAAGCTAGCAATCCAAATTTATGCGAACTTCCACATTTCTATTATAAAGACCAATGTTCTTTTCTCTATGTCTTTCTGCAGACTGCTCAATAGAATGCTGGTGGTTGGTATTCCTCCCGACGTATACTAGGCATAATATAGAGAGGGGCGGAAAGGAAATAGACCTGTATAAAGCAGCGTTGGCAGGCAAAAACATGGCAGATATGGGAGACAAAGACAAATCAGTAGAAAAGGAGGAGGAGGAGGAGGAGGAGGAGGAGGAGGAGGAGGAGGAGGAGGAGGAGGAGAAGGAGGAGGAGGAGGAGGAGAAGGAGAAGAAGAAGAAGAACAACAACAACAACAAGAACCGCAAGAACAATGAGAAGGAGGAGGAGGAGAACAAGCAGGAGGAGGAGAAGGAGGAGGTCGTAGGCCTACCGGTAGTCAAGATGAAAGATAATCCAAAAGGTATGATATTCAAAACTATGAAATATACATGTATCTAGTTCAAGGTCAAGTTTCAAGTTTAGTTTGTTTCACATTTCACGAAATTAGAATTCACATAATTGACAAAATTAGAATATGATATGAAATATACTAAAAGTATCACATATATTATCAATTCTTTGTTAAGACGTCAAAATTAATTGTATTGAATAGCAGGTTATACAGGGTGAAATGTGATGAACCAATTCAAAAGCTCAGCTTGTAGATTATAGGTTGCCCTAAATAAAACTAACATTTGATTGAAATGGTTGCAATGGTGATGGACGTAACAATAATAATAGGTGGGCAAGAAGGCCTAAGAGTAAGATGATATACAAAGTGAAACAAGCAAAAATAGCCAAAACAGCAAAAACAAAATTGGAAACAGCGAGCACATTCGCATTCCCGAAGGCCCTCCGAGAACAGGCGCGATACATCAGAACATAATTGTCGGAGAAGGCCAACTGTGTAGGTCGTACCGAGGCGACAATATTCATGAAATGTTCAATGTAGAATATCATAAGTACTTTAATTACAATGTGGGTCATATGAATTAAAAAAGGACTGTCTAAGCTTATGCTTGAAACAATTCAACGACAGGGATTCTACATGTATCTCCTTGTTCAGCGTGTTCCAAAATGTTGGTCCTAAATGAATTATTGTTTTGAGTGCAAATACAGTGCGGATGCGGAAGAGGTGAAAATAATCATTTTGTCTGGTGGGATGAGTGGACGGCATTGTTTTTTATGAACATGGGAGTAAAGACACTGGGTAAATCACCTTTGTTTAGCTGGTACATGAAGAGGGCAGGCCAAGACAATAATAGTACAAATCAGATATTTTTAGTATGTTGTCAGTACGAAAATATCCATCAGTATGCGAGCGAAAATCAGCAGTTAATTGTTCGTACTGATCTTTTTTTAATAATGAAAATATTTTCAATGTTTATTTTCGAACAGTTCCCCTGTGCTAGGGTGATAATAATGTACCATATAAGATGTTTAATACATGAGAAGGAAAATAACATTTCAGTTTATTTATAATATCTGTAATATGATAACCATCAAAAGTCACCCATCGAACAGTTGATAACATCCATAGCCATGAAAACTAACTAATAATTCAGCAGCTTTCTAGGCCATTATGAAGCAAACTAGCAAACTCTTTAATATGTTGCTAATAATGACATCATTGGGTGCATAAGTCTTTAAAAAAAGCATCTGTAAATAAATGAAATAAAATAAAATTGTATGCGGTGTAGTGATTAAAAATCAAGATCACTGATTAAATAATATCAGACAACCCAACGTTGCTTAAGTATTGGGTTGGGTTTGTAGATGCATGTAGTAGCATGATTTAGCTTAATAATTGAAACAATTAAACAGAGTAGATATTATACGGTAATGAATTAGAATTGGTTCTTGGTTCACTGACAATTGCATCTTTCCATGACAAATTACCTTCAGGGAAGAGGAATCGCATACGAAGACGATGCCTGATATGTCGAGAAGAAACATCAGATATATGTCAAAGCATCTTGAACGGAAACACAGACTAAATGGAGAGGAACGGTGGAAGTATATTTATCAAGCAAGATCCAGGTATGTTTGACCACACTATACACTTTAACAACACCATATGTCTGTTTGATATGGACAGACAACTAATAGAGATGTTAGTGTTAGTGTTGGTTATTTTACCTGACTGCTAAGAAAGCATGAATGCTTGTTAGTAAGCAACCAGAGGACCAACGGATTTAGGTTCTCTCCTAGGGACCTGGTAATGAGGATTAATGCCTAACCAAAGGGCACGAGCTCATCAACTTGGTTTCGAACTCAGGTCGCCGGAGTATGAGACCACCACTCTACCAACTGAGCTATCGCGTTAGAGCAATTACCCAATGTATTTTCTAAGAATAATTATTATTCCGATATAATGTATAATGACTTGATTAATTTGCATGATTTTTTTTTATAGTTTCATTAGGTTTTCATAAATTCATATGGGGATTCATGAAATTGAGAAATGTTTTTTTTATTTGTTATGTTTCCATAATTCTTTTGTCCATGCATGTGTGCATCGATTGGTCTATCTTTCCAGATTTAGCATGAAAGTACAAATATCACATGAGTCAAACAGTGAGTGTGGAATAGTTATATGCTGGAGTAGGAATTCTTCAATGCTGTAGACATGATTGTTTAGAGCATGTTTTTTAAATCTGTGTGTTTTTTTTTTTTTGGGGGGGGGGGGCGGTTAAGTCTATTAACAAGTTCTTGTATATATCTTGCATAGTTCACAGTAACAACTGTTTTGTTTTTTCGTACAAAGTGTCCCTATTCAACGCTTAGGAAAAAAAGGAGAGAAGAAAAGGCTGACTGCCCCAAGAGCTTACTGCCCCAAGTGTCCCGCTAAAAACCTGTCTAATTTGTTGGACCACAACAAAAGGAAACATTCGGGAGAGAAAGAAATACTGGTACATGTACAAAGTGGTAAGACTTGATTATCTGACTGTAAAGTAGATTTAATGTTCTTGCATGAGAAGATACATACATACAAAGTGGTAAGACTTGATTGTCTGACTGTAAAGTGGATTTTTAATGTTTGTGCATGACAATATAAAAAAAAAAAATTATCTAAAATAAAGAGATTTTACAGCCAAGATAAGAGAATATGATTGTTTTTTTCTTCTGATGACTTAAATAAATGAAGTAAACTGAATTCCTGTTGAATACAGTTAAAGATTGTTTGGTATTTAGTAAAGCAAAGCGCATGTCATGCCATTATTTCAATTATGGTATTTGTGTACAGAAATTCAGAAGTCTCTACAAATTGTCTCATGTAGTACATGTATTGTAAGTGGTGAATAATAGATTCTATTTGAATTATTCTTTTTTACAATATACTTATAAATTTAATTACAACTGTAGCTGGAAAGCAAATATGTTTTTCAGCTTATGTTGAAAGCTACAATTGGATTATATTTGTAGCTTTTCCTTGATGAATTAACCTTTAATTTCGTATTTAGCTTTATTTGCCTTCAATAGAACAACAGGAAGAAGAACTGAACATTCTTCAAAAGTATGGGCGGTATGTGCAATTCTGCTCGGCTGGCCACCACATATCGAATATTAAACGAGTTGAACAGCTACTTGGAAGAGAAGGAGGGATGAAACAACTCTTCGTTGACAAGGGAACTCTTCGTTGACAAGGGATCAATGTAATCAAGGTAATGTTTAATAATACAAGAGCTATTGGGCCTTGGAGTTAGTTGTGGCTGTTGGTTGTTGCCTGGACAATTACCTCAAAGGTAAAGACCATTCAGACAATGAGCTGGAGTTAAAAGAAGCAGAAAAGTAAAAGGAACTGGTTGACAAAAGTTTGAGGTTGTGGGTTCGAACCTCGACCGCGTCATACCAAAAGATGTTAAAAGATGGGAGTTGTTGCTACCTTGTTTGGCGTTCAACAATAAGGGATAGAGCAACGTCGATCTGGCGCTGCTCAGTGGCTGCCGGGCTCACGATCAATTGGGCAAAAAGAATTTCCGTTTCGGTTTAATAACATTTGGAGTGGACTATTAGGCTATTATTATTATTATTAATATTATTATTATGAATTTTGTATTACTAGTGTTGAGATTAATCAAACATCAAAGGGCAATTTTGTACTGCATCATGTGTGTACTATTTCCATTGATCTTTGTGTAACATGTAATATTTCATTTTCAAAATAGGGGTTGTAAAAATTGATGTTGCAAATATATCATTGGCAACATGTATGATGGATATAATTCTTGAGGGGGAAAAAGAAATTGATTTTTAAAAAGTCTTTTTGTACTGTGCTATTAATAACTTTGTTGACATTTTGTGTTTGATTGATCACATCTTTAAGATTGATGTCAAATAGGCCAAACGTTCACTGACATGTTCCTCTCCTTTTCGGCTTAAAAGTGTATTATCTACATGTAAATGGGTGTCTTCTTTCATTATCATATTTATGCTCTGATTATAGTAATTATATGTGGACGGTTAATACCATGAGAAAATAATGTGGATTTGGGATGCAAACCTGAATCCGGTCATTCCATTATCAAATATAATTTAAGTTTGTGCTCCTGATATTGCAGTTGTATGTATTATTCACCTGAATGTAGGAACTGGTATTCATTTCCCCCAATATACAGGGTTTATGAGAAATTGAAAGATCAGTACCAGCCTACTCTATCTATCTATCTATCAGGCTAGAAGAAGATGGTGATGGTGATGATCAACGGCCCTTCTTCATCCAGACCAATGGTGCTCCATTGAAAAAACCGTCTCCGGAACTTCAGAAAAGCTGGGTGAGGTGGGGGTATAATAGCACCATCAGTACAAGAGCAATCAGGAAGACGGTGGCAACAATGGTAATTAATTTTTTTGAAAACTATAGATTTGTTATGCCTCTGCCTGGAGGCATTATGTTTTCGGGTTGTCCGTCCATCCATCAGTCTCGTTTTCATTCTCGTTCTCGCGATAACTTTAAAAAGATTTGACGGAACAACTGCAAATTTTGATCATGTATGCATATGGGAGGGACAATGATCTGATTAGATTTTGGGGTCATGTGGTCAAATGTCATAGATTTTCATTCTCGCGATAACTAAAGAACCACTTGACGGGTAACTTCAAATGTGGATTATACAATGTCTTTTAAATAAGACCATTTTTTCAGTTTTGTATTACACAAAGGTCAATTGGTTTTCTTGAATTTTGTTGTTCGATGAGACTAATAGTATGAAATTTCCATTCCTATTTTAAATGTAAGTGTGTTTTTCTATTTTCTTGCCATCAGGCCCGTGACCATCTGACGAATGATCAACGTTCCCACGTTGCTACTTAATGAACCACTCGTTGAAGACTGCAGATACGAATTATGCAGCTCGATGGAAAACGGAGCAAAATGTAGAAGCTCAGCATTTGATGAGATCCCTACTGTTAGATGAGGTGAGCACATAGACACAATGCTGCTTTTCAGCACTATTTAGTTCCCCCAAAACAGAGCTGTAATTAAGTATCAAAAGTCTAATGCATATATTTGTTACCATTTGAGAAAATAGCAGGAACATTTATTTGAATTAATACTGCATTACGGTATACTACACTGTATTATAAAAATGTCACCACGCCCATGTGGTATATTAAATTTGTGATTTCTTATTCAGGTGGCATCTGAATGAAGTGATGAGTATCAAGAACAGTATATTGCATGAATAATTGTTGCACATGGAGTTCAATTCTGTAAATCATGTAATAATACTATTTTATTATTTCTAAAGTTACACAACTGCCTTGAAATTTCAAGATAAAAAGTTTTAGACAATTAGTTTTAATTGCATAGTGGGAGAAAATTCTGTAAGAAAGAGCCAATGTATTAGGAAATATTAGCTGAAGATTTGCTTCCTTTCTCACTCTTATGTTCATGAAGGTACTAAATGAGGAGGAGGAGCCAATACCTGACATGACAGAGGAAGAGTTCTATGAGGACGAATCAACCGAGGAGGAAGATGTAGATGGCAATGTATGTATGGCAGTTTATTGCAAAAATACATAAAATTACTTCTCACTTCTGAGGTATTGAGTAATTCCAATGGAATGTTTTGCACAGGTACTTGATATAAATAACAATTGAATATGTTTTGTAATCAGTTGAGAAATGAAGCCTTCTGAGCATCTGGAGTTCATGGATCTTGAGGGGAACTGACTGAAGTCAGTATGACTAAATTTGATTTCAGAGGGCTTTTTGATATCGTCGTGTATTACAAAAAAATTGTCAAATTTAACCCTATATACATGTAGATAAGGCTATTTAAAAACTGCATAGCCTGAGGGCGTTTCTGTTTGACACCGTTGCGTAGAAGAGCGTGGAAGATTCTTAAGTCGTCCAGCAGCATGCACTCCATTCATAGACAGCTAAGATATGCACTACACATCATGTGCGGGAACGAGCTGAGCCTGATCTAATCTAAAGGGGAAAACAATGAAGTACATAAGGAAAGAGAAGAGGAAATAGAGTTTATTGTATTTCTTTGTTTTTCCTTTGATCTATCCTCTCCCCTTCCTTTATGTATTTCTTTTTTCTTCCTTCCATCAATCTACATTTCTTTGTTTTATCTTGTACTTTATGCTCTCCCGTTATGTTGAAATGATACATGAAATCAGGTTTTTGAGGAATTTTGGATCCGACGTGCAAGTACAAAATTATGCATAGCTTTAGAACCCCATGCCTGGGCGTCACAAATTTGGTCTCAAAAGATGCATAGGACAAAAGTCCTGAAAATTTAGTGAGAGATATTTTTGTGTTAAAAAATGTTGAGGGGGATGCTAATTTAGCCTCCCCTCGGGCTGCATGTATATAGGGTTAAACTTTCATTCAACCTTCCATGACTCCTTGATTCTTCATGCAGACATGTCCAAGAGATAGGGGAGAGTCATCCTCAAGACCAGAGAAAAACAAGGCATTCAAAGTCCAACCAAAGACAGCAGTAAGTGTAGCTTTTTAGCCATACATTAAATTATGCATTCATTAAATCACTACTATTTTTACTTGGTCGTGTCTGAAAATATGTGGCACACTGAGAACAATTTGCTGCAAAAATATAAATTGTTCATGTTTTCATTACTTTGTTTTGCCCATAATGAATCTATGCTTTGCAGATGTTCACAAGTTCTTTCTCTGTGACTGTACTGCATAAGTGGAAAGTCATCAGGAAAATCTGGCTTTACAAATTATTCCAGTAATAATAATAATCTTTTAAAGTCCACTCCAAATTTTATTAAGTTAAACCGAAAATGGAAATTCTTTTTGACCAATTGATCGTGAGCCCGGCAGCCACTGAGCAGCGCCAGATCGACGTTGCTCTATCCCTTATTGTTGAACGCCAAACAAGGTAGCACCAACTCCCGTCTTTTAACGTCTTTTGGTATGACGCCGCCGGGGTTCGAACCGACGACCTCCCAGTTGTGAGGCAGACGCTCTACTGACGCTCTACTGTATTGGTGTAATGAAGGGCATACCTGTACATCATCTCCAAAAATAACACTACATTGTGTAATGAGAGATATGTGTGGCAGTAATAGTAATTCCTGTAACGATTAAACAGGATTTTTTTTAGGGGGGTTATGTTATAACATTTCAGCCAAATTCATCTACTTCCCAATTTAATCATGTGGTCATGATCATACATCTCATCATCATCTTCTTCATCACAGGCTACATAGCTACAGAACTATAAATGCTTCATGACGCTTTGGTCCGGTACAGATGAAACTTCATCATCATCATCATCATCATGATACGAGGAGAGGTAGATCCTGTAATCCTCGGTCACTTCTTCAGGGTTGGTTATGTTCTAGAGGTTAACTTATTGCACATGCGCAGATTTTGGGACGGTTTTGATCATATAAATTTTACTCGAATCGCTCAGACCACCAGTGCTTGTCCAGTCTCATCTTGAAGATATCGATGGAGTTCGAGTCAATTATTTCTTGAGGGAGACTATTCCAGTCGGACACCACTCTGTTGCTGAAAAAGCACTTCCTTATATTTAGACGAGACCTTTCCTTGAAAATCTTTAGAGAGTGTCCTCGGGTTCGAGTATCGAGTGATAAGGTGAAGAAGTGACTTGGGTCCAGCCTTACTAAGCCCTTTAGTATTTTGAAGACTGTAATGGCATCGCCTCTCCGTCTCCTATAGTACAAGGAGTGTAGGTCAAAAATCTTTAGCCTGTCTGTGTAGGGAAGTTCTCTTGTCTCTGGCATCATCTTTGTCGCTCTCCTCTGGACCCTTTCAACTTTGTAGCCATCTTCCTTCCAGCGTGAGTGCCATAGGATGTTACCATATTCCAAGTGTGGTCTTACTAATGTCTTGAATAGGAGGGGTAGAGTCTTAGTGTCCAGCCTGGTGAAGGTACGTCTTATTATTCCGAGGAGTTGGTTTGCTTTGTTTACTGCCATAGATACATGTTCATGGAACCTAAGTTCGACATCTACTTGTACACCCAGGTCTTTTTCAAGAGTGGATATCTTGACTTCTTCTCCTTTCATGTGGTAATTGACCTTTCTGTTGTTTCTACCCAGGTGAATAACTGCACACTTGCTTTGGTTGAAGGGTAGTTGCCACTTCTCAGCCCACAAGGTGAGATTTGTCAGGTCCGTCTGTAGTGATGAGGAGTCTACCTGATTTCCTACTTCTCTGTATAATTTGGTGTCATCAGCAAAGAGTAGAATCTTGGAGGTAACTCTCTTAGGCAAGTTATTTATGAAGATGACAAACAGAATAGGCCCAAGGATGCTCCCCTGTGGTATTCCGCTCTTCACCGCAGTCCATGTTGATGTCACTCCATTCATGGCTACTCTCTGCTTTCTACCTTTGAGGAAGGCTCCAATCCAAGAAAGTAGTGAATTCACAATTCCATGAGCTTCCAGCTTAAGTAGTAGTCTTTCATGCGGAACTGCATCAAATGCCTTTCTGAAGTCAAGATATAAAACGTCAATAGGCTGATTGTCGTCAAGAATATTAGACCAATTCTCCATTGCCCACAGAAGTTGTGTCATACATGATCTCCCATTCACAAAGCCGTGCTGACATTCAGAGAGGAGTTCGTTTATATCAAAGTATTTCATTACGGCATCTCTAATAATACTTTCGAGCATTTTTCCGATGACTGATGTTAGAGTAACTGGTCTGTAGTTCTCTACTGCCTTCCTGCTTCCTTTCTTATAGATTGGAGTAACGTTTCCTTGCTTCCAGTCTTCCGGAAGTGATTTCTCCTCCAGTGACCTGTTGAATAGGACTGACAGGGGTTCCGCCATTTCCTTGGATATTTCTTTCAGCAGTAGGGGATGAATGTTGTCAGGTCCAGCTGATTTATTTCCATTCAGGTTTTTGAGTTTCTTTTCCACAGTTTCTGGGTTTGTTGTCACTTTATCGATGCAGGAATCATTGTTTAATCTGGTCAATGTTGGTAGGTATTCAAGGTCCTCATGAGTGAAGACGCTAGCAAAGTAGGTATTTAATGCCTCAACTTTTTCCTCATCAGTCTGTAGGGGGGTGCCATCACTGCTGATTAAATCTCCAATGCCAGATTTTGATTTTCTCTTATGACTTGCATTGTTCCAAAATCCTTTAGGATTTGTACCAATATTGCTGATGAGGTCGTCTTCATGGTCTTTCCTAAGTTGACGTGTCATTCTTCGAAGGCTGTTGGTAGCTTCTCTGTACATCTTGTTGTTGTGACTACATCTCAATTTTCTATATTTATCCCAGAGGTGACTTTTCCTCTTCTGGAGAATAAGAGCTTCTTTAGTCATGTAGATGCTTTTCTTTCTCCTGCCTTTGTGGTGAGCTTTAGGAATACACTCTTCCATTTCATCATATAGCTTCTTTGTGATCGTTGACCATGTTTCATTGCAGTTTTTATCTTCCAAAAGATCAGTCCAATTTACAGCACTAAGATTTTCTCTCATTTTGATGAAATCTCCTTTGTACATATTGTATTGATCAGGTCTTTTGCTCTTGTGAGGTTCACTCTGAATACTTAAGTCAACATGAAGGCTGCAATGGTCGCTCCTTCCAAGTGGTGGTCGATGTGAGACTTCCTGGATCATTTCTTCAATGTTTGTAATGACAAGGTCAAGTACATTTGCTGTCTGACCTCCTCGGTATCTGGTAGGGTCCCGAACGTGCTGGAACATATCTGTGCTTTGCAGTGCATCAAGAAACATGTGTGCTAGGTGATTACTAGGTGCTTCTACGTGCAACTTATCCCAGTCTATTTCTGGAATATTGAAATCTCCAATCAATATTACGTGTGATTCTTGCCTGGTACTAACGGTACTAATGAGTTCACTTAGAGCATCTGAATTTTCTTTTGAGCTTGAAGGGCTGCGGTACAAACATCCAACTAAGAGCTGATCTTTTTTGGACAAGTTTACCTTACACCATGTCGCTTCTTGAAAGTCGGTAACAATTTCCACTTCCGTTGCTTTCAAATCCTTCTTGCAATAAATGGAAACTCCTCTTTTAGCCCCGCTTTCCAGATTTGAGAACATATCATATCCTTCAATACTGAATGAGACTGCTGAATGGTTTGTAGTGCTTGATTTCGGTAGAACTACATTTATCATAACAATGTCTGGAATCACCTGTGCTATTGCTAGTTGTAACTCTTCCATTTTATTACTAAGCGAGTCAGCATTTGTGTAAAATATAGACAAGTTTGAGGGCTTTGCATGGGTGTGCATGTATGTACTCCGACTCACTCCTTCAGTATCCTGTACTTCAGCTTGGGTGGTCAGTCATTGGACGTCCTCCTCTGAACCCCCCCACTGCTCCTAACAATTCCACTTCACTGTCACTGCTCTGCCTGCTCATTTCTACGGAAGACTGTGGGTCGGGGGCGTTCTGGTTCCTTCTACTTTCTGCTTGGGTGTTTCTCAGTGTAGAAGCAAGTGCTTCATTTTCTTCTCCCTTAGTCTTTCTTTCTTTTAGGTTTGTTGACCTTTCAGACATTTGGACTACTCTTCCTCGATGTATAATGAGATTGCTCTCACCACCTTCGCGTCTGAGTTTTAGTTCTTGTCTCAGCCAGCTCATATTTTTCCTGACGCTGCATTCGTGTGAGGTCTGGTGATATATAAGTATCTTTCCAATTCTCTGAATTTCTGAGACTTCTAGCATTTTCCAATATGTCTCTCTTCCTTCTTGCAGACTCTAGTTCTATTAGTAAGACTCGAGGTTTGGTTTTCTTGTTTTGGTTTTTTCCGCCCAGTCTAATGGATCTGACTATTTTTGCATTTCGTGCAAAGATCTACCACCATCATATGCTTTTCTACTGGTACTAGGTTCAGGGTAGGTACTTGCAGACTGGGAGCCAACTGATTTGGAACCATCAGATTCATAGTGGTTTATCCTTACTGCATTGACTTGTCAGGTTAGAATTGGCTACTTCTGCATAGGACTTTCTAAGTCTCTTTTCTCCATCAATTACTATGTCCTTCATGGTTTCATGTGCTTGAGAGACAATTTTGCAGACATTTTGACTCAGTTTTTTCTGTATTCTGCTTGCAATCTCTTCAACATCATGTGATAGCATGGTTTGTGCACCTTTCACCATGTTCACTGCATTCTTTGCTGCTTTCAGGGCTTTATCGTCACAGTCAACACAGAACCAAGGTAACTGATTGCTCTTGCATGAACTAATGAGTGTGTATGTATCCTCACTCATCTGTTGACAGGTCAAGCATGACCATTTATCACACACTTCACATTCAATCATACGATTTGTCTTCCTCTGGCATTTGGAGCACTTGAAATCTTCGGTGACATTGTCACTAACACTGTTATTATTGGGCTGGTTAACTACAGACTTAACTGGTTTCAGCTTTAGATTTGATTGACAACTTCTTACTAGTCTTGGTCTTGGTGTTGGGTTCTTTCTTGTCTTTCTCTAAAGAGAAGTTCACCACTCTTCGTGCTTTATTTGCTGCTTCTTCTGTTACACGATCTCGTTCTGGATCCCTGGTATCCTGACAGATACTCAACGAGATAGACGCAGGCTGAGATGTCTCGGACATTTGACTTCCAAGTTCGTCCCGCGCTGATTTTGGCGAGTCAACATCGTCTTCGGATCCAGGCCGAGTCCCCGAGCTGTCAAGCGGCAATGCTTTTTTATTGAAGGGGGATAGTTTCTTCAGCTTCTTTTGAACTTTCTCCAATGTCAGAATCCACCTAAAATCTCCCCTATTTCAACCAATCTTACTCCAAAGAAGCAATATGATGTAAAAGCAGCTAATATTTGCAGTAATATTGATATTTGGCAAAAAGAAATATGCAAAAGCCAGAATTTAAAAGTCCAAAAGAGAGCTCTGATCAAAAACACGTCCTTCACCGCACGCACGCAATTTTTTGTTGTTGATTAGTCAATCACTAGGAACAACCTTAAAACTATCTAGGGAAGGCAGCAAAGTAAAAGTAGCAAGGGGTAGATTGTTCCAGACGTGTATGGTCCTTGGTAGGAAAGAGTACAAGTTCCTGTCAATTCTGGATTCAATTACATTGTCTGCTGTCTGCATCAGATGTGAAATGCTGACTTGAATGATTTGCGTTTCTGGGATGAAGCTTGGCTAATGTTATTGGAGATGCTCCCTTGTGGATTAAGTAGAAATGTCTTAATCTGGCACTAAGTCGTCTCTTGGTTACCTGGTAGACTTTCCCAATCCAGTGTTTATAACATTCCGATGTCACTGGACTTACGGTGGTAATCATAAACCACAAAACAGGGAAGCACTTCTTTGAACTTAGTCGAACATCTGAATGTATTTAGTCTGGTTTGGAATAACCTATTGATTACTTCTTTTATTGTACTTTTATTCAGGTAAAGAGAAAATTCATTTTCACGCCAGAAGACAAGTTCGAACTGACCACTAAAGTCAGAGAGAGCATAAGGTACATTTGGAGTAGAAAGAAAAAGGTAAGAATTTGTGTGGTTGTGAGTAATGTATTATATTTTCTGTAGATTAAGTTTTAAAACCATTCTGGTAATGTTATAACAGAGGGTGATAATTTCATGTGAAAATTGTTCAGATTTTACTGTTATTGATTAGAGATCCACATTGTGCACATATAAGCAAATAGATCTCTGGATAGCTAAATAACCATTGAAAAGTATCTAATTGGCTAATAGGGTTAGATAATTCAATTTAGTTATTTTCTCAATCACAGTATTAACAAAAATCTTAAAATATGAACAAAAGCAAAGTAGGAAACGATAGGAGGACAATATCTTTTGGAAAGTATTTGTCTGTTATTGTCACTTTCAACTTGGATTTAAAGATAACAAATTACTTGGCGTTGCTGGGATTATGAATTAAAATAGAGCTGAGGAAAAGTATTGACAGTAAACAATTCTACGATGAGGTTCGTTACCTTGGATTAGGCAAAGGTAATTAATACTTCAATCGGCAATCTTCTTTCTGCATTCATGAATTCTTTATCTACTTGTGTCTTCGTATTTCTCCATGTCAGAACCATTCAATGGAATAACTTGCGGAGCGAGACTACAGGCATCACTATTTCCTGCGTCATCATCGTTGGCGTCGTCACAATCATACTGTAATCAATATAACTTTCTATGCATTTGAGGTAGAATCACCAAATTCATGTCACAGGTACATCTCTTGAAGCAGCAGGTCAAGTTCGAAAGTGAGTTGGATCTGACCAAGTTCAAAGGTCAAAAGGTCAATGAACTTTCTGTAAAAATCACTCACAATATTACTTTCTATGGATTTGAGGTACATGTAGAATCACCAAATTAATATATCACAGTTGCATCTTTTGAAGACAAAGGCTAATAAACTTCATTAAAAGCCACTGAACATATAATTTGTGTATCTTTGAGGAGATGAGGCAAGACAACGCTTGGCATTTGCTTTGTATAAGTAATTGAAATAAAACCTTGAGGTATTCAGTTTAAAAAGTCCAATATTCACACTTCTTTGACTTGAATTAAAAATATTTTATTCATTTTGCACTTTCAGGCAGATATGAGGTCACAAAACGTCACATGACTTGGTAACGGTATGGCTGATTTAAAAAAACTTGTTGTCAAAAGATTTGCAAGGCATGAAAGAAAAAAGTCTGGAAGTGGCGTTGAGTAAAATGTGGCGGTTCGCATTTCGCAGCGATAATTGTAGAGGGGGCCATGATGCCCCCCCCCCCAGTCTTTTACGGTTAATGTGTGATCTATTTCAGATCTTGCAATGATGGAGGCATTAATTTTGACTGCACGAAGTTGAGGATACATGTAGTTTCTCTCTATTTTCTCCAGCCTCACACTGCTCATAAAATAAAGTATTCTCCATGTGGTTTCACATTTATTTCTACTTGCAGAGCTCTGGTAGAATCTGCCCACCTACGATTGTGCTACCTACGCCAAGACATGAGGAGGCTGGATTGAGATTAGACGACAAAACTCTACTACAAGACTAATAGGGATAGGTTAAAAAGAAGAGCAGAAATTTGCAACATTTCCGTTTTCGTAGGAATCATATTAATAATTATAGACATGTTCTAAAGAAAGATTATTATGTGACAAATATCATTGAACATAAACAAAACCCTACTCAGCTGTGAACAATCTTGAAAGGTCTTAGTGGCAGTAATGCCCAATTTTCTGTTGATAAACTTGGAGTAAATGATGAGTATGTTCATAAACCTCTCAAAATAGAAAAAAAAACTTAATCGTTCATTTGTAAGGTTTTGTGTTATACCATTGGGTGCTCCCAAGATTTCTGATAATGGTAATGTGCATCATGTTTCTTGTAACTATATTTTTGCTTTTGCGGAAATTGATTCACAGTGTGTACTAGAGATTCTTAAAATGCTGGATATTAAAAAGGCAATAGGTATTGATGGATTGGACTCTTAATTACTTAAAGAAGCTGCACCGATTGTGTCATAGCAATTGACTCAGATGTTTAATTTTTCAGACAGGTCAGATACCAAATGATTGGAAGACTGCTATTAGTCAAATCAAGCCACAAAAGTGGTGACAAGCAATATATAAATAATTATCGCCCGATATCGATTATTCTCATTGTAATGAAGGTTCTCAAAAGAGTGGTTTATGATTCACTTCATGTACTTTTGCAAAAGACAAACACCCGGTTCAGACGGTCTCCTAATTGAATTTTAATAAATGTTATGGAATTGATAATCTTTGCACTTCAATGCGGAGAGGAATTATTACTCTGATACCCCAAAAAGACAAAAATGTACTCCTTTAGAAAAACTGGCGTCCCATTTCGCTGTTGAATAATGATTACAAAATTTTAGCTAAGGTTATTTCTTTCAGGATGAAGGTTTTAGATTCACTTATTATGAAGATCAGTGTGGTTTTTTGAAGGTCGTTATATTGGAGAGAATATACGTCTGTTTATTGACATCACTGACCTATTGTAAATGTAATAATATCCCAGGCATTGCATTATGCATAGATTTCGAAAAAGCATTTGACAGAGTAGAATGGAAGTTTTTGTATACAGTGTTACGTAAGTTCATGTAACCCATCAGGTTTACTAATCAGCCTCTTTGTAATTATGTGTATAACTGTGAACACATACGTTTGTATGAACCATCTTGATCTATTCCTCGTTGATTCATTTTTTGTCTCTTCTCTTATGATCTTTAACTAGTCCTTCTGGTTGAGGTTACACAAAGCCAGATCAAGAGCAGTCTACATTTATGCATCTTGGTGACTTCTGAAATATTTAGACTTCTTGATAAGGCTTTCACTTTCTGTTGAAGGCACCACTTTCACGAAGAAGAACGCAGAGTAGAGGTTACTTTAAACTGTCTAGTTTCAATTGTATGTTTACTTGCTTTTCCCTGTATCAAGTACCAAGTATCATTTGTACCACAGCTGTAATAAAGGCATATACAAACGTACATTCAGTGATTGCATCATTTTTTGCTCTAAACCGCAAAAATCTTTGTTAATAAAAACTAAGTTTTCTTTTCCTTTAACAAGGGTGCGTTTCGTATTGACAACGTATGAAGAGTTTTTATGCAAAAAACACAATTTTTTTTCTTTTTTTTTCTTCTTGATCTTTAGTTGAAAATACATGAAACTCAATTTGACAAAAATGGATAAAGTGGTTTTTGCATTCAAACTCTTCATATATACATTACAGTTTGTTTACCTACAAGTAATTATGTACCATAGCTTTGGTGCTAGTGAATTTGGTCTCAAAATGGAATTGATAATTTTATTTTCCCAAGGCACTTTGGAGATATTTGCAACCGAAGAATAGCACTTTAAGGAGAAATATAGAAAAGAGATGTAAAAAAATGAAAAGAAATTAAATTTGTCAGGACACTTGATAAAGCCACAAAAATGTTAAATGATATTAACCAAATCTGAATTCTACAATCATGAAATTAATCAAATCAAATGTGATATTTCCTTTTGAATAATGATAATGGACCAATGATGACAAAGCTGGTAAAAGAAGGAAAGGCCGAAGAACAAAAAGGTGGAGGAGGAGGAAGGTAAAAGAATGATGATGATAAAACAAAACAAGAAGAAGAAAAAAACAGAAACAAAGGGCAAGAATTAAGATGATAATGATGCAACTAATAAGAGTGAATATGATGACGATGGGAGGAGAATAGGGTTAGGATGATACCTAATGATAAAACAGATTGAAGATGATGTTGGGAAGAAGAAAGAATGATTATATCGAAGAGATGAGACTGAAAGAGAGAAAAGAACAGCAGCAACACTAACAAGAAGGAGAAGAGGGAATGATTAACATTGATTTCAAAAGATTAGAAATAAATAAATAAATAATTAAATAAAATTGATAAGAAGAATGATGGTGACGACAATGATAAGACAAAATTTAGGATGATCATGATTAGAAGAGTGATGATGATAATGATAACTTATGATGGTGCTGATGAGAAGGAGAAGAAGATAAAATGATGATGATGATAATGAAAAGAAAAAAGAATAATAATATTCCACTTTTATATAGCGCTTAAATGGAACTTCCACCATGACATCAAGTTCGTTCTAATAAAGCAGAAAAATTAGAGGAACATATCAATGAAAGATTATTAACATATTAATGATAATCATGAATCAAAGAGATGAGACTGAAACTAATTTCGAAAACCCTCGGTTAGCCTAAATAGAGGCTGAATAATTTATTTTATAATAACATTAAATTATGAAAGCATATGATATTGAAAATAATGAGTATGGGTTAGGGTTAGGGCTAGGGTTAGGGTTACAGTGTACTGTAATGAGCATTAGAGGGCGCTTTACGTTTTCGCCTGTAAATACCCCCTTTTTAAAATGTTGTATTAAATTCATTTAAAATCCTTTTCAAAGAGAGAAACGATTGAAAACGATTCTGTAAATGTTTAAGTTTCAAACAGAAACATGCTTATTACGAATGAGTGTGATGAGATGAATACAGCTGGCTTTGTAATATGACGCGCACTTATATATTTTTATTTTACACCGAAATTATCAAAATCCTAGAAATATTTATACGTCCTTTTATATACTTTTTACGAAGGTACTGGTTAAAATTTTCTGGAATGGCTTTCATCAAAGCTTATTCTTGCTGTTTCTGTACCTGGACTTTCGATATTTTATCCCTAAATTTAGAAAATTAGAAAAGATGTTGGCGCTCACTTATAAACGGGGGCATATAATTACTCGCAGTTGTAAGCAGAAATCTTTTTTTTTAAATATATTTCAGCAAATCCTGAGTGAAATTTTGTTGGGAAGTGTCGGAAAATATTTCAAAGTAACTAAATCCGCTTTTTATTTGAAGTTTATAACCCAAATAAAAAGGAAAATATTATTTTCTGAGGTGGAATATATCACTAGATTTTTATTATTCTTGATAACACCTCTAAATGGGAAGACGCTGCATACTAGTAAGGAGTCCAAGGGATACCTCTAAAAAAACAGCGAAAAGAACACTAGCGAATTGAAAATCCATGGAAGAATGTAAATATTGTTTTTATATATAGAAAGGAACAAAAACTGCTATATCTTGTGCAAAATATCAGCCGTTATTTGTAATTAATAAGACTGCGATTCCAATGTCGCCAACTTTATTAGCGAATGAACTGCGTGATATAGGCCATAGGAGAAGCTCTCCATCGCAAATGATCCTTTCTCAAACCAGTCTTGTCGTGCACTTACTCGCTCCGGAGAGAGAGAGAGAGAGAGAGAGAGAAAGAGAGATAGTGAGAGAGAGAGAGAGAGAGAGAGAGAGAGAGAGAAAGAGAGAGTGAGAGAGGAGAGCGATACATGATGTGAAGAATAGAGGGAAAATGCTCTAATGAAATGACCCTATTTTGATAACTGATTTTTGTTTAGAGAGTATAGAGTGCGCGGCAAGGTTTCTGCGTGGCGGATCCAATCAGGCTCCCAGGCTGTAAATCAATTAGCGAAGTCTTTTATTCTATTTGGGAAGAAATGGGCGAATTAAAAATTTCTAGATTTCTTCTTAACAGAAGTACACACTGCGAAAGGTCACTTTGAAATGACCAAACCCTAACAACCAACAGCCCCAAACATCTACACACCCTTTTTTTTAATTTCCGTACGTGGCGTGCTTTCCTCTTCCTTTTTAATTTTTGTTTCCATTCAATCATTTTTTTCGCGGCGTTATTAGGGTTAATACCTCACGGTGATTATTCAGCTCGGAGAGAGAAGGGGTTGCCATGGTTACAGACAATTGATTTATTGCGTTAGCTAATTCCTAAGTGGAGATGATAGATATTTTTATGATATGGTGACCTGGACAGATATTTTATAATGTCAAGAGACAGCAACCTAGAAAAGAATTAACAACCATGACAACTTGCGCATTTATAGGTCTATGAGAAATGTTTGAATAAAAATAAATAACTAAAAACAAGTATTTTAGATCTATTAATGTAAACTTTATAATGTCAGGTAATAGCACCATTGAAATCAAATTGGTCGTTTATATACCTAAATATGAAAAATATTAGAAAATAAAGATACAACCATTTTGAGGGCCCTATAATTTAATCTTTACAATGACAGGGGAACGCACTTGCACAAAATTTATCATCTTACTTAGACGTTTATATACTGCTAAAATAAAGGACGGTAAAGGAGGATAAAATATAAATATACATACAGACCTATTTGGTTTCAAAATATCAGAAGACAAATTCAGGAGAAACTCTATCCTATTTTGGGCATTGATTTATTGGAAATCGTCAGAGTCGTATTATCCAAATATGACAAAAATAGTACAAATGGATGATGAATCCATGATTTATAGGTCTATAATTTATACCCCACGATGCCGGGGGATAGCATTTGCACGGAAAATATAAACTTGAGCATTTATGCACTAAAATGAAGATTGTAATAAATACAGGCTAATATTATTATGATTTAAAATGTATTGTCGGAAGACAGATTAAAGAGAAACTGTGTCATTTTGGGCTTTTCGGATGTATTTGATAATAATAAATTCTTCATTACATTTTTTAGAGTCATTTATATACCAAAATATGAAAATGGAGTAAAAATGCAGATTATAAAGCTCAAAACCAGTTGCGCCTTAAAATGTCCCAGGGTAGATTGCAGACATTGCGGAAAATGTTTACCCAAACGGGAATGGAGAGGTTTTCTACGATTAAAAGGAAGGCGGAAGCGTGGCATTGGAGCTGCATTTCCTTACTCTAATCTTTAACAGGAAAAGAATGAAAATATAAAAGAGATAAAGGAGAAAAATAAAGAAGAGATAAAGGAGAACAAGATATAATAAAGTGATAAGCTAAGATAGAAAGAAAGGGTGAGAGAAGAGAGAGAGAGAGAGAGGAAGAGGGAGAGAGAGAGAGACAGAGAGAGACAGAGATACAGAGAGGGGAGAGAGAGAAAGAGAAATACAGAGCCAGAGAGACAGAGAAAAAGAGAGAGAGAGAGAGAGAGAGAGAGAGAGAGGGAGGAAGAGAGAGAGAGAGAGTGAGAGACAGATATACAGAAACAGAGATAGATAGAGAGTGAGTGTGCGTGTGTCGCACAGAGAGAAGAATATTCTGTACCCCGAAATGCACCTTAAATTCAAACAATTTTGTACCGAACCGTTTCCTGATATTTATCACCACCACAACCGTCATCATCATCATCATCACCATCATTATCATCACCACCATCATCATCATCGTCAACACAAACATAAACATCATCATCACCCTCACCATCATCTTCACTATCATCATCATCTTCATCATAATCACAACCACCACCTCGTCGTCGTCGTCGTCATCATCATCATCTTCTTTATTACCAGCACATTATACTCTAGTTATTCGGGGGTGGGGGGGGGGGGGGGGGTGGGGTTAGCGATGGAACTTTCTATCCTGATGTATTATTCATCCGAATTATAAAGCAATATGCTATTTTTAATGGCGTAGCTGCCTCGCGATTTAAAATGTAAGATCGCCACTCCAACAAAATCACGATAGTTGTATTATTATTAATATTATTATTGTGTAAATGACCTTAATAACTCAACATGACAGCAAATCCATCGAAACACAAAAAGAAAACTGAATGGCAGTCATATTTACTCAAATACTAGAGACACTTTTTTATTCAGATTCTTTTTTGATAAACAGCGACAAACTGTACAGAAGTTATAGCTCAACACTTGATTCATTTCTCTCAAAACAAAAATGATACATAAACGTTTTTTTCAATCAAAATGCAGAAATTGAAGACCACCCCATTAACAATGAATCGAATATCTAGAAGAAAGAAGAAAAAACGTGAACAGACTGTAGATGTACATTCAACCAGCATTGAAAACCATAATATTGTCTCCATTGAACTCAATTAATAATTCTCTCTTTTGCAACTCTCTCTGTCATATCTCACGGAAATAGACACCTATATTTTTTCTAATGTAGATACATCTTCCGGTGCCAAAACGCTATAGAATTTATCATGAGCAATAAGTATATGTTATAAAGCACACTAAATGTCAAGAGTTGTGGAAATTTCCAGGTCAAATCTGATATCTCGAGCTACAAATCAATATCATTTCCCCTCCCTTCTATTTGTCAGCTACATCACCAAACGTCTTAGGGTCAGTATGTTATATTGGTAAACCAAAACAAGAAATCGTATAATTAGCATAGGCAAGGGAAATCTTAGAGTAAAAGTCTAGTGATATTTGTTTTCTCCTTGTAGTATTCAGCTAAAATTCGCTTTATTTGTTATTTTCTTTTACTGAGATGAAATTCCTTTACTCGAAGTCATAACATGATTATCATCGTGTTACAAATGGGTCTAATCGTGTGTAATGACAACACTGCCTCTTGCATCTATTAATTTTATATAGGGAAACGTAAACATTATCGTGGCATTGCGTCGGCGAATGTAGGGAGGAGGTAGGATAATAGGGCCTATACATTTATTTTAATTATACAACCATCAGCTTTAGTTTCTTATCGAGGAGCTACTCATTAAAAAGTACGAAACCATTTGATATTCATCAATGTGTCTAATTAAGCTCCAACGGTGTTCAATGAGAACGCATCTCTTCCCAGGCATACAACAAAAATATATAATATGTAAGTAACTCGTCTTGCGTTCTCACTGCAATTACATTTAAATCCATCGCACACTATTAGCCATTCAGTACAACGATTATGTTGGAAATCTGGACCCTACAATTTTTTGCTTTCTACACCTATCCCGCCTATTGGACAATGTGAAGACAAAATATACTAAATCATGTTTGATGTTTTCGATTAGTTACAGCCAGCCTTAATTTATTCTACATATATTCTTTTGTCATGTGTAAATTCTCAATATTTGTTTGTTATATATTTGTAAAAATGCAAAAGAAAAAGAAAATCAAACAGAAATAAATAAATCAAATCAAATCAAATCAAATCAAATTATAAAGATTATGGTAACTGATTATGATATTCACTTGAAATTTCACAAAGAAAATAATGGTAAATATTTATAAGATGTTTGCATTAACATGATATTCTTTTGAAGCTTCAAATAGGTTTTTATTCAATGAAGTTCAAACGAAACATATAGGAAAATGATACATTTACCATTAAAAGTACGCACACAGAAATAAGGATTTTAAATTAACATAATTAAATCGTTTTACAAATTTCATTTGCTCTATTCAGGGAGCTATACTTAGTTCCAGTTTCCCCTTAGTTCAACAAACATTGCGCTATTTCCAGGCACGCCTGTATTGGTAGGCTATATCAATTTCTGAGGATGAATTCGTATTCAAAATGACCTTGAATCATTTTGATCTTGCTTTTTTTACTTTATCTCAAAAAAAAAAGATAAGAAAGAAAGGAGAAAATCTTTTTCAATGACGATGTCGCGGACATAAAAGAAAAATTGGAAAGGAGAACCGTTTTATAGATGTCTTGTGGCATGGCATTACTATTGTAGAGTTCGCTTAACACACTGAATGATTGTATGGAATTTTAAAGCAGCCATCAGCTTGATGCTTTTTTTAAGCTTCCTCCAGGAGAAGCAAATGCTCGTTGAACACACGAGGCGTCATTTGATTTGCGCTATTACTTGCGCTATTTAAATCTTGCGTCACCCGAACCCTAAGCATGGGATTTTAAGTTGTTATCTGCTGAATGATGCTTTGATTTCAAAAGTAATTTTTTTGGCGGAGACATTAGAACCCGTTGTAATTGCGTTGCGTTTCCCTGCGCTAATTAAACCTTCGAAGATAATTAGCCCATACACCAACACTTCAACGCAATGAGCTGCATGAGCTGTTCACTTTGCAGTCAGGTATGTATTTGGAATAAAGGGTTTTTAAAAAGATGATGCTCACTGTTCGGTCATTATTAGGCAAAGAGTTCGTTATAAGCCGAAGGGGTCTTTACAAATTTAATTTAATTTATGTTCTCCTTCTTTTACCCTTTAAATTCGCTTTAGTGCAATGCGTTTTATTTAATGATAAATCTATAGGAAGAAGCGTCTTGCGTCAAACGATTGACTAACTCCATCCATCTTGGTCTATTGTCTGATTGGTCACTAATTGATTGATCTGTAATATCACCGCCATTTTATTTGTTAAGCCTAGAATTCGAGACCCAAACGAGAATTTAAGCCTTTACGCGTACATGTAAACCCATACACTTCACCCAATAAACAGTAGAATTGATACGGTATGATAATGAAGATGTTTATCTCAAGCAACCAATAATAGATGGTGAAAACACATTATGCAGTTGTGATATTTCGTTGGATCAAGCTGGATTTACAGGGGATCTGAGTTTTACTTGGTGTTCCGTCAAGTTCTATGCATAAATGAAAATATTCCATGGATATTCCTTGCACCTTATAGCGATTTCACTATTAGTGTTACATGCCAATCTAACGTGGCATTCTCAACTGAAAACACCATGCACATTATTTTTGGTTTTGCTTGGCAAAAAATGTTTTCATGTTTGAAAATGATATCCGCCATTTTGAATGAACATTCCAAACAAGTCTTAGGTATTACATTTATTAATACATTATAGACATTTAATACACATACGAGTCTTTTCTGCAAGATGCATACAACCTTTTAACCGCTTACTCTTTAATGTTCGACACTGCTTCTATTTATTTTGTAAACATTGAGTTTTTTGGTAAACAACATTATCACGTTATGACAAACAAGGACAAGTGAAGTTGCTTTTGAAATGTTACAAATGCTTCGTAAACAATTTTGTTACTCAAACAGCTCCAAATTTAAGTGCTACGTGTAAAGTATAAATTAACATTAAATAGGATCATCAAATTTAGATTGAATTTCATGTCACGTTGTGTTTCTTCACAGGGATATCATTTAACCCGAGTTTAGCCCTGTAACAATGCAAAACCTTTGACTTTCATGAACAATACTAACAGCTTTTACATATCTGAAATGTAACCAAAATAGTACTAAGAGTGGACTGCACGATAATACGTATATTTTAATGATTTTACATTAAAATTAACAAGATAAAATGATACGATTTATACACTACACAGTATATATAATGTAGTCAAACTGAAAAAAATATTCACGCAGTTCTATGTAATAACAAAATATTTATTTTCATTCATGCAAAGTGCTGCTTGTTTCAAATATAATGCTTCGAAACGAAATCGATATGATACGTGTAATTTTGCAAAGTGCCCTCACTATTAAATAATTCTTCCCCCATCATTAGGTGTATAAAACAGTTTTCGTTGGTTTTTGCATGCTTTTGATGTGCGATCTACATCTATTGTTATATAACTCAAGCAAATCGTATATTATTTACACGTACAAAATATTTGGAGATAAAATAAACTTCCTTGATTTGGCAACATTCAAAGAAAAAAAAAAGAAGTCTTACATCTATAATTGTAGTGCTAATTTCTCTATTTAAAGCCTTGTTTCGTTTGTCCAATGGAAGAAACAAACATGCACACCAGTGGCGGATCCGATTGTGGTGAGGGGAGGGGGGGGGGGGGTAGATTTACGGTGGGAATTAAGAAATTGGCATAATAGGCCTATTAAAGATTAAAGCTTTGCGAAGCTCAGTCCCCTAAAAGTGTGACACAAAACAGTAAGAAGAATATGCAGAGGTGGCGTGGGCGCGTGTTGCCACAGTCACAAACTCATTTTTTAAAAGTGGGCGCGGGTCGCCATTTTATCATCACAAATAGGGAATAACAGGAATTACAAAAACTCGGGAAATATGAAGATCACCTCCCTGCCCCACCCCCTTTATTATAACCGGAATCCGCCACTGCAAACTACAACAGCTGCCGTATTTAACACAGAGTTCTTAGAATTCTAAAGGTACACACAAAATGAAAATATCGTGTTTTTTAAAGTTGATAATCAAACGGGTAATGAAAGTAATTAAAAACAAAAAGCTGTGATTCTGACTATTTAACTACGTGAAAGGGGAGAAAAATATTTGTTTTTCTTTGATTTTTTTTGTTTTAGCGTTCTTTTTCAGGAGATGTTAAAATGATGATGACCAATTGGCTGTTGTTAAATTGTTGTTGGTCCACTTCGTTTGCAGTTTAGCATGTAAGGCCCGAACCTGCCCATGCATTTCCCTCTCGTTTGCCGCACTCCATGTACTTGTAAGCCGGCACCATTATCTGTGAAGAAGAACAAAACAAAAACAAATGTGACTATTAATGTTTTGATATTAAAGGGAGTGTATCATGGCAAATACTGGTTAACGCCATCTACATTTTCTTTTGGACAACTGCACGTAAACGAATGGACTTGATTAACTGGGTCAGCGCGCGCTAGCGTTCGCGAAACAGACCGAAGTTCTCCTCCCGCTTCGGTTTCGCGTATGTTGCACGCACATGAATGCTGCGGTCGCGTCGTCCGTAGTCGTATTATACCCGATTGGCCCCGAGTAGGCCCACGGGAAAGACACATATAGTCTCGTCATGACACACTCCCTTTAATACCATAGTTATTCTTTTTTCCCAAGGATGATGTATTGTTAAAGTCTAGACACTGTCAATATCATAAATATCATAGTGATTTCGGGTATAACGTTGTTTATACACTTAAAACTTCTTTGAATAGTAATATTGGGCAGCTTCATACAGATATACTCGCTAGTGGTATATCTAATAATACTATTACCCCGGCTGTGCTTGAGCTGCCACGATAAGGCGCTCATGAATATTTCCTTTTGCCTTTCTGAAAAGTATACTCCCACCTGTGTATCATCGATTGTACCATCGGTGCATAAAATGAATCATGAATTACATAACTTTAATGAACACGTTTCCAGTATTCCCCACGACGGGATTAACAATTTTGTACGAATGACCTTTATCTGCTCATGCGCAGATAGTTCCAACTTAGGTTAATTTTTTGAAGGTTTTGGGAGCAGGACTTTTATGGATTTGTTTCAGTAGGCATCATAATTGATCAACATAATTGTTAAATAATAATCGTTTCATGATAACGCCGTATCGCAAAAACAACAACAACTCTATACTGGTATTTGTAAATGACATTATGAAATAGCATCATCATCGGTAAAACTCTTATTGGAAAATATAGTTAATGTTAGAAATTAAACGTAAAAAAGGAATAACTAGACATGGGTTACATTCAAATCAAAGACGGTTCTTGTAATCTTTGGCAAAAATCAAAAGGACAGCCGAAGAGAAAACAAAATCATAAAGACCATTAAGAAATAGGCTCAAGAGCAAATTGAATACCCTTTTGGATTTCCTAAAGAAATCATGTTTTGATTGTGTAAAACTTCTGGGTTGATAATCAGAGGCAATGTAAAATATGGCATTATATTAATTCTTTTTATGGGAGGGGGGGGGGAGGAGACGATTACGTTGCAGGGACAATAGAGACTTTTAGATTTGCACAACGACAACGTGAATTGCTACCATCGACGTCCTTTTAATGCACTGCCTTGAATGGACGTCATAGGTATCAGTCCACACAAATCTAAAAGTCCCTATTAAGGAGATCCCAACGACTTTCGAAAATCGACTCAAGGGTAAATGTCTTGTACTCCCTCTAGGAATCATGTTTGGATTATGTAATGATGTTATTGTAACGTTTCAATCGGGCATGTTCAAAATGGGCTTATGGTAAGCCGTTTTAGCATTTAATCCTATTCGTGATATAAACTAATTAGAATTCTTAATATCAATAAGTAAACTCTTTGAGTTAACAAATGGGAATTCTTGATATCACGAAACAGGATTAAATGTTCAAACGGCTTGCAATTTGGGCTCACATTTTTTTCTTGAATTAAAATGATGTTTTGAAAAGTCTTCGCGATAGCACAGAAAGAAATAGTAAATAATCAGCTTGCGTCATCTCGTATAGGTTAAGGCAATGTTATCGCTACCCGCGATATTTCAAATATTTCGAGAAAGCATATGGGAATGGAGATTTCATTTGCGATCCCCGCCCCCGATTTGTATAATTCATTCATTTATTTTTCCTCTCACGAACTGCAATCTCCATCAGCAATAGCTGTAACCATAAGGGTCTACCATCACAAAAGCATATCACAGATTTTTTTAAAAGCATTTGAAGTATTTATATCGTATAAGTTAATCAAAATTTGTCTTCAGAAATAATAATCCTCATTTAAGACGTTAAAATAATCAAGGATGATGATACCAAATACCGGACACATATAACAAATTATAATATACGAAAAATTAAAAAAATTAAAATTGACATTGAAATATTAAGATGGATAAGAACGCCTACGCATGGAGTCCAACAAGGATCTATTGTTGGACCCTTAATGTTTTACTATGTACATAGCTCCTTTGGAAGGGGTAATTGAAGCTCACGTTAAAACAAAAATGTTCTATGCAGCTGACACAAAAATATGTCCTTGATGAGTATCATGCAATTTACAAGAACTGTGTTATTATCATTATTATTAATACCTCTCTAAAGTAATTTCTATGGGCAGTTCTACAATAAATGTTTAAAAAGGCCACTGAGTTCCTTTTGGCGAAAGTCTTTGCGATCGTGTTTCTGAAAGTTATATTTTACCTGAAAGCTGTTTTAAATCCACTGTTTCGAATCCCCTTGAGGTCGCATCTCGAAGGTCAGCTGCTTGGTTTGATTTCTGCCTACCCATGGAGTCCAACAAGGATGTGTTGTTGGACCCTTATTTTGTTTTAACTATGTACACAGCTCCTTAGGAAGTGGTTATTGAAGCTCATGGTTTTTCGAAAATGTTCTATGCAGCACACATACAAATTTACCCTAAATGAGTACTATGCAATGTTCAAGAACTGTATTATTATCATTGTTAACCCTAAAGTAGTTTCTATGAGAAGTTTTCAATAGAGTGTTAAAGAAAGGCCCTTTAGTGCCTTTTGTCGAAAGTCTTGATCTTTTACCTGAAAGCTGTTTTAAATCCACTGTTTCGAATCCCCTTGAGGTCGCATCTCGAAGGTCAGCTGCTTGGTTTGATTTCTGCCTCAAGTCTTCGTGTATCCTTCCCAGCAACTGTCAAAATAAAACAATAATGGTGGTGATAATAACAGTAATATTCATTGTAATATTGGAGGTAGGGGTAGTATTAGTCGAAGTAGTAGTAGTAGTAGTAGCAGTAGTAGTAGTAGTAGCAGTAGCAGCAGCATTAGTAACAATAGATTTAATACTACAAATACTACTGGTACTACTTGTACCACTGGACCTGGACCTACACAACAACAACAACAACAACAACAACAACAACTGGCTCTTTCATCTGGCTCTTTCATAATGCAATATAATTGTATCATTTAATGATAACAGTCATGTGACCCCAATCTATCCAATAGAATACGCGCTTCAAATACACTATTTTGTCTTAAAGTTGACACAATAAGATTAATGTAGATTAATATCTTACGCAGCTTTACTCATCGAGCACCAAATATCCTTCTCTTTTTATCATTTCCTCACTTTCCTTGTTCCATAATCCCTATCTCTTTCTCTTTTTTTCTCTCATCCCCTCTCTATCTTCTCTTTTTTGCTTTATTGCTTAGCAGATGCCCCGTTTGTTCCTGTCATAGGCGATCAAGTGTGTGTGTGTGTGTGTGTGTGTCTCTCTCTCTTTCTCTCCTCTATCTTTACATCCACATACATATCTATTTATCTCTCTCTGTATATCTATCCATCCATCCATCTATCTATCCATCTCTCTATCTATCCTTGTCTCACTCAGTCATCGTACTTCACTGTTACCTTGCAAAATCCCATTTAGGATTCCCACCTTGTTCAGCACCCTATATTTCCCCCCTTCACCATCAACTAACATGATTCACCATTTTGTTTGTTTGTCGATTCAGGTTCAAGCCTGGTTAGACTGACACTGAATGATCTAATTAAGATTGCCACACCCTATGCGCTATAGTCTGCGTTCGAATCCGAATGAGATATTACTTTCGTTGCGAAGGAGACTAGCTATTGTGGAGGATAGAAACTTTTTATCATTCAGCCTGAAATCGAGGATACTTCGTCTATTTATTGGGCCGATTTTCTCAACCATAATCATTAAGATAAATATACATACAAACAAAACATATATACCTACATCTGTCTTTCAAAATACAATAAAGGGACTGCATAAACGTGCATACAATCTTAAATTTCAAATCGTGGCCTTTTGTGAGGCCATGTGTTTAATAGCATCATTATAGACATTATGCATCCATGAATTTCCGTATGAAGTTGACGCTAAATAGTGACAACAAATTATTATGTATTCCGGGTGCTTTGAGGGAATAATTATAGCAATTATGAATTACGTCGGTAGTTTCCTTCAGTTCCGGTGAACCTTGAACAAATTCCAAAAAACCTTTTGCAAGTAGACACTGTCTATCACAACGCATTGGGAACATTGGACTTATCTCTTCTCTTTGCATTTCCTGTTTTTGTTGTTTCTTTTTCCGATTTACCTAATACCAGGTAGCATTTTGAGTTTTAAGATCTCCAATGAACATGAGTGTAAAAAAAACATACAATCTACGTCCAAATAGACTCCTGACACATGGAATAACTGTGTATTTTTAAAGAATGACACTTTCCCCTAACACTCCTTGATAATCTCAAATAGGTATAATGATTATATATATATATATATATATATACATATGTATAAGTAACATAAATGGAGAAAAAATAGAGTGAGAGATGATTTTCCCCTCCTGAGACGTAATATAAACACACTATAAAAACAAGAAAACAAAGAAGGAAATGTCCCCATAAATACTCAAATGATAGTCCCGTGAAAAACCCATCTTAATTTCAGGCACTTAAGGATGGACTAAGCATCGTTCAAAAACTTCCATTTTATTACACAAAAAGCCAAATACAAATAAAGATATGAAGTATCTACACAGTATCAAGTTACTAAACAGTCGTCGGGGCTCAAAGAAAGCAATCTTTCTCATCATATCGAATTTACCAAAAACGCCTAAACAAACAGAATTGCCTTAAGGTACTGACTGACCTTGTGATTACATTGTTCAAGATATCGTATGGAAGCGAAAGGGGAAGGTTGATCTAGTATATAAGAATTGTAGTATACACTGACGTTTTGGAACGATTAAAATAAAAATAACGTGACTCAATTTTTTTTGAAAATCACAAGTACTGCACAGAAATGTTCATACCACTCGTGTGGTATGACATCTTGGCCCAAACGTTGTGCCCCTTTTTGCCATATAATTGATACTACATTAAAAGAACATCCTTTTTCAGGTGTTAATTCTTTTAAAGACCGTCAATACTACTGGGCCAGAAGGGATTAGACCACACAGCGAGGTCACTGACAGGTGGCTTTCTCATTAACTCAGCTCTCAGTTAACATAAGAAAAAGAGGATCATGGGGGACCAATGGTCACCGATTAGGCATTGTTTAATATAGAGAGGGCACAAGTAGCTACAAGTAGTGCAGTGGGCCTTTAAGCCAAGATAGCACTCAACGTTAATCATTCTTGATGAGGAACGGAAATTTCAGGCGGAATTCGTGTCGGAAAAGGAGAGCGGACAATTCTTAATTCAATCACGATACAATGACGGTCGGAAGTAGAAAGAAAAGTGATATCTATTGTTTGTCTTTGTAATAGAGGAAAACGCCGAGAAACTATAGCTCGATGAAAAAATGGCGGACTTCTCCGAGATAGCCTTCCTTTCAATGAATGCCAAGAGTGTATTAATATCTACTGATGAAGTATGCTACTTCGCGGTGAGTTGTGTTTGAATAGCGTACTCATTTGACAGGCAGGCCAAAGAGGTTTCAAAAGCTAATGGACATTGAATCTGTAACGCTGTCAATATTTCGATCACATTTCTGTCTTCCTCTTTTGACAACTTAAGTGACTTGTATGGGTCAATATATTCTATTTCCACTATGCCAACATAACATTGTAGGCCATATAACACAATGTAAATAGCTAACTGTGTTAACATCAATTATGAACTATGTAATATATACAATAGCGGGTTGTCGTTTATTGTTAACATAAAATCTTTAAAGTTACTCGCTTACATTGTTGAAGGTTGATGAAAAAAATGCATAATTTTTGTTTGAAATGTTACTTATTATATTCCTTCTACTGTACTAACCCTCTAACATGCACACAATTCTGGAAAAAATTATCAAACCACGTATATTTATGGTTTTCTTTGAATGCGTCACTGTGCAACACTCTAATACTGTAACAGTAAATTCTCCCAACCATTTTTGAATTTTGCCCAACCGTTTTTCCCCCCAAAATAAGACATAAGACAGGCTTTTAAAAGTCAATCAACACTCCGCGTATTAAAAACTGGATATACCTGATGTGGTGGATTTAAGATCTGAAATATTATCATTTTATTGTCATTATTCTTCTAGGCTACCCCTCTTCCCCTCGACAAATTTCCTTGCGAGTTCTGCCGAAACTTTCTTTATGAAAAGAGTGCTCCATAAAATAAATCTTATTTATGCTCAGCTCACAAATCATTTTCAGTTTCTAAGTAAATTCTCCTCATGCAAGCCCATTCTTCATTGCATGCTCAAATATTCCACGGTAGCCTAATTATTCCTCCAAATATGACGATGCTTGCTTGAAGTTTCCTTTGAAATTACTTGTTAGTTGTCATGCATTACAAGGACGGCAATAATCATTTCCTCTTTAATCTCATTTAATTTTCATCTTGAAATAGACAGGAATACCCTGATGCAAGATACAGGTCCACGCTCACGTCATAACTCGAACAATTTTCTTGAAAGCGAGTTAATTTTTGCCTCCTGTTTTCTAACTAGGTGAATGGATTTATAACCACTCCCATAAACAAAATGGAGCCATGAATACCCATAATTCCAAATCAGTGCCAGAGGACTAGTTGAAACCAACCCACGCCCAAATCCCCGACCAAGATAATAAAACACTCACTTATAATAAAATACCCTCATTTGTAAGGATTGCCCTCTTTAACCTTAGGTACCACCCCATTTTCTTGAAGTCACAAACAATATCTGTAAGCTGTCGTAAATACAATCGTAGATCTCTGAGAAACGAAGCTGGAGTCATTTGTCGTCCTCTTTAAGTGTAATAAGACAAGAGGACTAATCTTTATTCCTCATCAAGATCCAATAATCTTCCTTGTTTCATTTTCGCTTTTGTTTTGTTTTGTTCTCGAAAGAGCAAGGGGGCGTCTATATTCCACAGATCGGCCTGCGCCTACAAATGTCTTTTAACCATGTTAATTAAGATCAATTGCCTATTGAATGTCTAAGTGTAAACGTGGTCAAGTTGTGGGGGTAAATGATATTCAAAACGAAGGAAATACAAACCTGTTGTAGTTAACATCCCCGACCAAGAAAAACACTCACTTATATTAAAATACCCTCATTTTGTAAGGATTGCCCTCTTTAACCTTAGGAACCACGACAATTTTATGAAGCCACGAACAATATCTGTATTAAAGCTGCCGTAAATACAATCGTAGATCTCTGAGAAACGAAGCTGGTGTCATTTGTCGTCCTCTTTTAGTGTAATAACATAAACACGAGAGACGAGGACTAATCTTTATTCCTCATCAAGATCCAATAATCATCCTTGTTTCATTTTCGCTTTTGTTTTGTTTTGTTCTCGAAAGAGCAAGGGGGCGTCTATATTCCACTGATTGGAATGCGCCTACAAAGTGTCTTTTAACCATGTTAATTAAGATTAATTGCCAATTGAATGTCTATGTGTAAAGGTGGTTGAGTTGTGGGGGTTAAAGAATATTTAAAACGAAGGAAATACAAACCTGTTGAGGTTAAAATCCCCGACCAAGAAAAACACTCACTGATATTAAAATACCCTCGTTTTGTAAGGATTGCCCTCTTTAACATTACGAACCACGCCAATTTTATGAAGCCACGAACAATATCTGTATTAAAGCTGCCGTAAATACAATCGTAGATCTCTGAGAAACAAAGCTGGTGCCATTTATCGTCCTCTTTAAGGTAATAAGATAAGAGGACTAATCTTTATTCCTCATTAAGATCCAGATAAAATATCTTCCTTGTTTTATTTCCCCTTTTGTTTTGTTCTCGAAAGAGCAAGGGGGCGTCTATATTCCACTGATTGGTACGCGCCTACAAAATGTCTTCAAACCATGTTAAAAATTAAGATCAATCGCCTATTGAATGTCTAAGTGTAAACATGGTCGAGTTGTGGGGTTAAATGATATTAAAACGAAGGAAATACAAACCTGTTGAGGTTAAAATCCCCGACCAAGAAAAACACTCACTTATATTAAAATACCCTCATTTTGTAAGGATTGCTCTCTTTAACCTTAGGAACCACGCCAATTTTATGAAGCCACGAACAATATCTGTATTAAAGCTGTCGTAAATACAATCGTAGATCTCCGAGAAACGAAGCTGTGTCATTTGTCGTCCCCTTTAAGTGTAATAAGACAAATACGAGAGACTAGGTCTAATCTGTAATCCTCATCAAGATCCAAATAAGTTATGTGGGTTAAATGATATTTAAAACGAAGGAAACACAAACCTATTGACCCGAATTCACAAAGGAGGTTTGTCGGCAAACCTTGGTTTTCGTACATCATATGACGCGTTTTGACGCGTTTTTACAACCAGGTTTGTAAAAAAAACGCGTAAAAATGCGATACATGACGTACATAAACGTAGGTTTGCCGACAAACCTCCTTTGTGAATTCGGGCCAATGAGGTTAAATTTTATATTTTGTATAACTGTGGTAACGATCAGATGAAACTATAGCTTTTTCTTCTCGTGGTAAAAAAAAATACAACAAGATTGCACATCACGTATACTAGTAAATCGTGACCTTAACGATTAAAGAAGTAATGAAATGAAAGTAATAAATAGCACATGTGTCTGACATATTTCTGTAAGAAGGGTGAGACATTGAAAGCATTTTCCCTCATCTCGTTCATATCTTGTTGGATATATGACTTGAAGGTCTTAAAAACTATTATACCCTACACCGCCCAATGAGGTATGTTACTATTAAAGTTACAAATGCGGGCGATAAAATTCCAACTCTGACAACCTATCAGAAACTTCAAACGTCTACGTCAATCTATGTACATGTACTATGCAATGCGTGGAAACTCTATATATCTTACATAATAGTATGTATTAGCTTTTCTGAAACGACTTTATCGTAAATAGTAATCACTATTTCAAATGTAAACAGCCCACAAACTGAACACATAATTTACATGGTTTATTCTGGAGTCTTACAATTTTCACTCCTGACAATTTCGACTCAAGGTAGTTCTGTATCACCAAAACCGTTGGAGCCGTCGGCATAAACCTTTGAAACTTTGACATCTATATTAATACGCCACACCGCCCCAATTCAAGTTTTTGAATTATCCTTCCATATTTTGTATAGCCTATTCCAATATTTGTCTGCGACCCATATTTCTTGATTAAAAATTGACGACTTCCGATGATAAACCCTCCTCCATCTTCTTTACTCATGTTAACCAGAACGAAATATCCCTTTGGCTTTTTGCATCATACATCTCTCTCTCTCTGATAAAGATGAGGTTAATATCAATTTCCAGTAATACATCCAAACTTTCGTGCGACTTTTCAATTTTAACAACAATGAACCCCGCTCGTCTCGTTTTCCATTTCCCCCTAGGGGAAGGTCGTTCTTCACAAAATTGATTATTCGCCTGTAATCATCATTTATTCATCTCGGTTAAACATGAAACAAGATTTTTAAAAAGGAAAAGCAGACCGTACAGCGAAGTAACCTTCCACCGACACATATAATTATGATTCTCGGCGGATGTATGACTTTGCTCATCGTTTCTGATGTGGTTGCATGAAGAGAAACGGAACCATCTTTCATGCGTCAATGTTTTGACTTTTGATTTTAAAAAAACAAAAATGTCGTTTAAAGGTGAAAATGTTTGACGATGTAATCAGCTGTGTAGTAAATAGCGCCGCCCAACTATAGTGATTTATTTTGATGTGAGTAAAATATACACCCGATAAATCCAAAAGAACAGTCATCTAATTTAAAGCTTGACACCAAACATTTTATACCTGTTGCAGACGAAGCGCTCTTTTTGCTGACGTAGGATTGCGCCAACGACTAGCGTGGTCTCTTGACGTGTAATATGAACATTTCATTGTAAAAAGAGTGAGTGTAAATTAAACAATGCAAACACTGCGTTTGATACCTAGCATGACTAGCGCATGCATGCGCCAATTACCTACACCGCCTTGAATAGCGCAGGTAATAGCGCAATCGGAATTACCTATCGTATGCAAAGAGGCTTCATGCAGTCATTACTGTGGTATGCGGTACATTATTGATATTACTTGTACTTCCTGTTTTCCCTCCTTTTCATTAGCCTTCGATATTTATAGAACTGATATTTATGAAACTGTCAACAAACACTGTCTAATATGTATTTATCAAATGCATTCATTTAGAAAAGATGCATAATGCCTTAGCCTCATTTAGAATATTATAACTTTTCGTTGATAGTCTCTTAGGAATGCTTATGGCGCGCAGGCTTCCCAACGCGATACATGACCTTACAAAGTAAGAAAAATGTGTGATTCAAAAATACGCTTTTACACTCGTTTGCTAATGATACTATTGAAGTTCAGTCAAAAAGTCAAGGGCAAATTTTATTTCTGAAGGTATAATATTTTTAATAATCAGCAATTCATGAGCGGACATATACAGTAGAACATTCATTATAATATTAATATTTTTCATCCATTTTCTCTGCCTTTTTTTTCCTCTTAGTATTTCTGCCCTTTTTGCGCTTTTTTCATAAATCATTTTCTTCTTCTTTACATTTGTGTCTTTATTTTCATTCATTCTCCCCCTCCTAAATCCCCCTCTCTGCTCTGTCTCCTCTCTCTCTCTCTCTTTTCTTCTCTCTCTTTCTTACCCCCTCTCTCTCCTTCCGTTCCCTACCCCCCCCCCCTGCACCCGAAACACACGTTTCCAGTTTGAAGATTATTGTTTCTTTTAACATGTACATACATCCCTCCTTCTTTTCATTATTATTTTGTCTTACTTTACTTGTTCGTCCTGTGCAGACGACCCCTCTTCTCTCTCTCTCTCTCCCCCCCCCCTCTTTTCACTCTCTTTTTTTTCTCTCTCTCCCCATCTCTCTCTCCCTCTCTCTCTCTCTCTCTCTCTCTCTCTCTCTCACCCCATTCATGCCATTGTAATCTTCCCTCATTTCCGCCACTTTTTACGGGTATAGTTTCAGATGAACTTCCCACAAAATGCTATTAGCATGCATAGGAAGGATATAAAGATATGCGAATGAAAAAGGTCATTTTTGGAAAGGAAAAATGCCGAAGCTGAGATTGATGGACGTAATTATTCACTGAATTCTGTCCTTTTGACCAGTATCTTGACCTTCTCGCATCGTGGAAAATCTTCCATCTTCCAAGCAAAGCGCGCTAAATACTTATAGTTCATTCATTGATGGACCTTTCTAATGATAAACGTGGCATTAGTATGATATAACCAGTACAGTTCACATCTATTTTAATGAATTGTATAATTGGCATATCCTTCACAGGTACTGATGTAACAAGCTGTAATAAAGTAAAGGAAAGTTGAAGGTATTATTATTATTATTTTGTATATAGTTATATCATAAATTATGCAATACAAATTTTGTGTTTTATCGTTGTGCTCTCTATGTTAAAAGAAAAGAGTGGACATCACTTTACGAGCCTCATAGGGATGACTTTTTTTTCATTGAATAAACAAATCTACAATAACGACAAACACTTGTGGCATCCACTTTAAGAAGAGTACTTCAAAGCACTACTTTCGAGTGGATTTCAATAATCTAGGTGTGGATTCAAGTCCACAATGGAGAGATCCTATTATGACTGTCAAAAGAGCGGATTATCACTGTGGATTAAGAGAGTTTATCCTGCGACAAAGAAACGATCCTTTTTTTTTATCTACCAGTGAGAGACGATTGATTGTAGTTATGATACAACTTTTATGAGCTCTCTATTTATTCCAGCCCATTATACTTTATCCATCCATTTGACACTTTGGAATTGTCTTAATCCATATTATTGGCGTTTTAACTGAATGCAATAGCTGCTTCGGCTAGGGGTAATAATCCGCTGGCTCTCCGCGAGAAGGCCGCAAGAGCTACGCATTGTCAACGACTGTAACGGATTTCCGGCGGCCACCCGACGAATGAATCAAATAATATTTATCATCAGGTTCTACGTATATGAAATGAACGGTTTTCCCGACGTGACCAGGCTTTGACCATAGATTTGTAAAAGTAAGGCCGTTCAAAACTGCCTCTTTTTTATGTTGAATAAATGCCCAAGAAAAGACTGTTATCAATCTTATCCCATTCATAATTGAATCGAAAGTACATGTGGTACCCGTTCATGAGACACCATTGACGGTTGTTTGAGTACGTGTTCCGCGGGGTGCCCCCGTGACGGTAGCTTTCAGATTTCATCAACACCTCAATTGATCCCAATTTCTGACGGTCAGATTAGCAAGGATCGAGGCGTGCCGGATCGTCCTCCTGTTGCATCGGGTAGGAGGGGTGACGGTGTCGAGAACACGACCTAGACATTGGCGTTTTTAGTCCTGACGAAGAGGAAAATGGTATAGGAGGTGGTGGCGGTGTCGAGAGCACGACAAGGGCATTCGTGTTGTAAGTCCCATCAAAGATGAAAAGGGTTTAGGAGGTGGTGGTGGTGTCGTGAACACGACCTAGACATTGGTGTTGCCGTGTTGTAAATCCTGCCAAAGATGGAAAATGTATAGTTACGTGGTCATGCCACGATCAGGTCAAAACGAAACTCTACAAATCAATCCCAGCTGAGACATGTTAGATAGGATTCCTTTTAATAGCCAAAAGCGACGTGAGTTTCTCGAAGAATGCTATCAACCTATTAGTCAGCCTTCTAGTTCTAGATTCAAAGAAGTGCTGTTATAGTTATTTCATATTTGTCTAAGAACATACCGGGAGCTGTGTTGCGCTCTTGACACTTTTACTTGTTTTGCTTAGGAGGGGGGAGGGGATCCACGAATTTTGAACCTAGCAGGTGTAGAAATAAAGAACGAAGAAGCATGATTTTATCTCTGGCTAATAAAAGGAGTCATTCAATTAACATGATTAAGGTTGTCTATTGATCGTTGAATATGTTGCGGCAAAAGTTTGATGATATCTATACTACAAAATGTATTGGTAGACCGTCGAAGCATGGCCAGCATGATAGATGACAAGAAGAGCAGCAAGAAAAAGGGAAAAGAAGAGAAATAGATCTGAGAGATCGATTCTTCTCTGTTTACACAATGAGTCCCGGAACCTGATGGTTTATGTATTAAGCCTATGTGAATGACAAAGCTTTAGAAGTGAACGGTTATATATCTATGATATCCGTAACAATCCAAAGTGTATTAAGAGAAAATAGTCGGCTGGTAGGCCCGTCTTTTGCGTGTGGTGTGGCGTTCCTCAAGGAAGTGTCATAGCCCCATAGGCCCTTTTTTCGTCCAAAACTCTCTTAGTAATATTTGGAAAATCTAATAAGACCCCTGTCTTGTAAAAGTGCAAACGTTACAGCTATATCTGACTGAATGAAGACATAATATGAAATATCACTAGTTTTCAACTAGCATTAACAGTATGAAACAACATCAGTGCTTTCTTTTCCTTACATGTTTGAGATTTTCTTTTTCATGCCACACGACCTTTTCACGCCAAATGTTATGCTAATGCCACGCTTCTGCGCTCGCATTTTCGCTCGGGGAAACATTAGTCAGTCTATAGCTAGATGCGGTACTTTCCAAAGAAAATAATTACAAACAATGGCTACTGCACAAAAATCAATACATTGTTCTTTAAAAAAAAAGTCTTAAAATAGATAAAACCTTAGCCTTTCGACAAAAATTAGAGCAAATAAGACAGGCATGAGACTCATACAGCCTTCTTATACTGCAGCATACACAAAGAACATTTTTTCCGGATACATGCACACACATAAAATAACATAACTTTAACATACAGCGTAAGTTGATTCCAACCTTGATACGTGTTTATAAAGTGAAAAATTTTAAATTTAAAGTATTATAATCTCTTTCTAAATAAAGGGCGAAAGCAAACACACACAAAATAAAGGAAATACAAACATGATAACTTGTAAAAACTGAAACGTTGCAGCTCGGTGGACGAAAATAGTATCGTTACCCTTTTGAAAGTCTGGTCTACTGGAATTGAATTGTGTTTGAAATGAAAATTCTTGATGACTTTATTTTATTTCCTCTCCTCCTTTCCACTTCGTGCAATTCTTCTTTTAACATGTTATCTAAAAAAAAAATTACACACAGGAGGAATCTAATCATGCATAATAATAATAATAATAGTGAACATTTATAATGCGCCATGTCTGTCAAAAATGACACTCCTGGCGCATTTAACATAAACAAGACATTAATGTAAAAGAAATACAAATGTAAATGCAACTCAGTACTTAAAATGACATGTTATTTAGAGTGACTCAGCAATCATCTTTCTATATACGTATCCGTGGGTGTTGTTTGAAAAATAAAATAATACAATCAAATTTGAACTTTCGATACTGTTTTTATCCTCGCCCACCCCTTTAATTAAGATATTTTAGTTTGATGCATTTTTAAAACAAAGTGCTGTTATGAAGTTACAGCTACACAAAGCATCGTCCCATGTCATCTCTCATTTTGATGCCCTCAATCTGTCATGTATACAAGAGTAGTTAGTGCTAATCTTGATGCATTTCTTCCCCTCGTAAACAACTCAATCATAATGAAATTTCCATTAGCATACACGTCTTATTTTTATCCTTTCATTACTTCAAATCCTTTACTGTATCCGTGTTCCTGCCACCACTACTTTTCGATCTTCTTCTTTCTCTCGCACATCACGTATCTTTCCAACTAGTCATGACAAATATATGTGATTGCATTTACATATACATATATAATACACACAAACAAACACACACGCGCACACACGCACATGCGCACATTTATATACTGAAATCCTTAGATTTGTAATGTAATTTCTATCGTGATATTAAAGGTATTACAAAGTTTTGGGAAATTTTGAAAAATGGATGGATAGTGATTCTTTACAATTTTGGTATATTTGAATGCCCCTGTGGATAAATTAAAACACCAGAAATTTTAGCCTCTAAAATATTTCTGCTTTCGAGAAAAATTGAATATACAAATTTACCGGTGCTCCCGGTAAATTTTGATAAAATTCAAATGGCTCCTACGGCCGTACAATGGTAGCTGCGACCATGAAAATCTATGAGGATGTAGTTGTGGTATATAATTTTCGAACGAGAATAGCTAATCGGTCGATTTTAGTCAATAAATATTGTTTTATAGCTTAAATAATATTTTGACCTTGAGAGGGAGCTATTTAACATAAAATGTTTATTATTTACAATTTCATAACTTTAGAGTCGATTTCGACAGAGACAACGATCACTGGATATTGCAGGATCGTATATGCTTCCAATATGTTCATTTGAACCACATTCATGACCCCATACCAAAACTTTGTATTACCTTTAAACACGGTAAAGAAAGCTACGCTGGGGGCCTTGAGGACTCAATTACAATGACATTATCATTATGGTTAATGTATTCTCTCTAGGCATTACCTACGCTCTCCTCCTGCTCTCTCTCTCTCTCTCTCTCCCTCACTTTCTTCCACTTCCGTTTTCTACCCCGTATTCTGCTTCCAATCCAATATCTCTCTCTTGGGTTTTATCTCCAATCTCTGTATTGTTGACGTATCTTCTATTTTATCTTCAGGCATCCTTCCTCCCCGTAACCTTCCTGATATTCACGCATTTACCAAGACAACGACGACAACAACAAAATAACAACATATAGTACGAAGAACTGTCAAACAAGTTTAATGCACTTTGCGTATTTTTTTATATTTTTTATATCGGAACACTATTTTGCAAGATCTCTAATTATGTGTTTCTAACTCCTTGTCCGATCTTTTCCATTCTATCTCTCTCTTTTTAAGACAACTTCTAAAGATTATTTTCGTGCTACTCGCACTTCACAAGGGCATCGTCATCGTCATCGTCATCGTCATCGTTTGTGCAACGTAATGGTGAATTTGACAGATGAGTGGATGAATGAATGAATATTCAAAGTCATTAATGAATGAAAAGAAGAAAAAAAAACGTTAAAAAGAAGATAATAGCGATGACAAAAACATCAATAAGAAATAAAATGACAAATTTGAAATGGAAAAATATTCTAAAGGAAAATATTCTAGAGAAATAATATCGTTTTTTGTTTACAATGGTTTTTCTACTCCCGAAGACCACTGCTATCCTTACATTAATAATTTGCAAAAATCCTTATCGAGGGAAAAGTCTGACACGGATAAGGAAGGTATCCTTGTCAGCGACAAATCTGACGAAAGCGATCTTACGGATGAAAGCATCTAAAAACTATTCTCGGAAAGCAGCGCCAGTATGGAGAAAAGAACAGAAAGGAAATGGACATCGGCATTTATCCTCGTAAATTAAGATGCTCGTATCAGGAAATGAACAGATAATGCAGAGATGATTATGAAGCCTATACTTTTTTTATTGTACCCTCCCATGCCATAAGTATTGCATTATGATGAAATTCGTTAAATTTGTGGTTAAATTTGTGTAGATGGGAACATTGATAACGCCAAATATCGAGATATTCTGGACGCCCACTTGTTTCCATCCATTGCTAACATCTTTGGCAACGCGCAACACCCGTTCGTCTTCCAGGATGACAACGCACCGGCACACAGGGCAGCCAGGATGGACCAATGGTATGACGAAACTGGCGTCAACAGGGTGCAGTGGCCGGCGCAATCACCAGATGCTAACCCGATAGAGAATCTGTGGGATGACATCAAGAGAGCCAACACCAAAGACCGACCAACCACGAGGGAAGGTTTGGTCCGCTCTATCTTCAGGGCCTGGGGCAGCATCACCCAAGAAAGATTGCAAGGACTCTACGCGACGATGCCAAGAAGGATGCGCGCCATCATTAGAAGGCGAGGATATCCAACAAAATACTAGAGACTCGTGAATCTTACATGAAAAATGACTATTGATATATCAATAAAATGTGCCTGATAGTATGATAAAAAATGATGCACTACATATTCATTAAAACAGCACTCATTTTCATGTAATTATTTGTCTCCTGTGTAATGTGTGTGTCTATGTTGCAATACTTTTGGCACGGGAGGGTATATCAGTTGAGGGGTCCAAACGTACATTATCCCAATGTAGGTCTGTAGATCGTCTCAAGTAAACTGGACTACTTATGAAAATTTTCAAAAAAATTTGATTCGATAAGCACTGCACTGGTATCCTGACGTAGTTTGTTTTTCCTGCTGGACACTTGCAAGGGGGGTAAAAGAAATCACCACCTATTTCAGTAATGAATAGGTTTAATGTTAACACAATTAACATACACTTTGCAGATTAAAAGCAGCTGGGGGATATATGTTTTTGCATCATGGTAAATATGAGGTAGTATTTGGATACAGTTCCAATAATTGATCAACATCACAGTATCTTGCATTTCTTGAGATAAAGTGGAACAATACGAAATAATAATCTTGTGAAATCTAAGCTAAAAAGACGAAACAAAAACTGATTAACACAGTGAATTGAGAAAAGATTGTGTATTTATCAGCAACGTTCTGAAAATATGTATTCGCTTATTCATCATAATAATCATTCGCTTACTGTTGGCATGCTTATGTATAGTAGTATGAATACAGATAGCAAACGCATAGTCGTAATAGTGCGAAAAATAAAAAAGTGAAACAGCGTAGAAATAGTATCTTTATTTTCGTGCTGTATTTATTTGATTAGACATTTCCAGGTGCAAGCGATATCCACACCAGTCTTTCAAGAGTAGTGCTTCAAAGAGCAGAAACAAATATGAAAACACGCCAGAAAATTAAATCAATTCGGAAGATGCAATTTGTAAACATGGCTTTTTATAATATTTCATTTTCTACTATTTTTAATATCATAGTAGGGAATATCAAAGGGAATGCTAAATTCCAAGAAAGGTCTTATCAACTGTGATTTTATTTCCTCGATTTCATCAATCTAAGATTGCCGCGATAGAGAGAAATAGAGAAAGATAAAGAGAGAGAGAGAGAGAACAAAAAAAGATATATATATATATATATATATATATATATATATATAAGAGAAGACGTAGACACTATACAGCTGATAGAAGAGACAGATAAATGCGAGGAAAAGGAAATTGAAATATACCTGTCTGCGATCCAAGCATTTTCTATGATATTCATTTCAATCGATGTGATACCTCCGAATACTACAACTGTATTCATTAGGGGCGTTTGTTGTTCCATCATATTATTTGGATCATCTGCACCCCGAGGACCGAAAGGTAAGCACGACGGTAACATTACATAATTGAAACTCTTCTCCCAGTGTTTGTTTGTCGAAGACTGAGTCAAGCGAAATGACCCTTTTCGTTTGATATGAATAATTTTGACCTGCCTTGGCAGACGCAACGTGCAGGGTGAGATGTTGACTTCAGTTACACAAAATTCAAACTCTTGCCAAAAAATGGGGCCGGAGCTGAACAAATCCTTGGCTGCTTCAATAAAATTCTTTATTTACAGAAGTTCAATGTAACACTTGAAAAAGAAATAGGATAAGAGTAAGAAGTATTTCAATCGAGCAAATTGTATTGTATGATAATAAATTGAAAAAAGGAAGCACTTGTATTTCAATACGCCCAGCGTCTGGAAGGTCCAATAGATCATAGGTCCATTGAGTTTTGTAATTTCGATGTCTATACCTAAAATAGTCATAACTATTATATGCTTTTTAATGTAATCATTTCTCAAAATGTGATATTTGAGGAATCCATCAGAGAAACCAATAATGTTCAGAAAGCACAAATATATACATCTATGCTGCCTATATCATAAATAATAAAAACAATCCAAGTGCCAGTCGTATGACATAATGATATTGCCAGAAGAAGAAAAAAAGAACTACAAAAGTAAAGCGTCCCCCTACATTTGAATTGAAAGACAAAATAAACCCACATTATATCCTTAGGACAGCAATGATTGAATGAGACAAACTCTGGAGATTATGGTTTATCTTTGTTGTATATGTACCAGTTGTTGGTACTTATGTGGATGTATGTGAATATAATATACAAAAACTTTAAAGCTCAAATAATTAACATTACCTTTAAAGTCTGCTGTCTTTAACAGCACCTTAATAAATCTGGCGGAAAGTCTGAGTACATAGGGCTTGGGTCACGAACCTCTCTCAGAATTACATCCTTCATCAGGAAAGTGAATAATAATGACGTTTGAACTCGCCCGAGCTTGATATTCATTGAATTAGGCTTATAACAAGCCACTTTGGGCTTGAAGCAATAATTACCCATGCTCAATTTGAGCGAAAATGCCTAAAGAGTGACGTCAATGGTCATAACTAAAAAGTTTCCCCAGAAGATATGATTTGTTTTCCCTCACAGATAGATGCCCAGATAATCATCAACCCAAAACAATATTAACAACACCGTTAAAATTAGTCATATTTATCATATTTCGGTCGTATTCGAAGTATAATGAAGTAAAATTTGTTAAATTAGATATTTTTGTTAAATAAATCTTTAAAATGATATAACGCCCTGCCCCAGAATTAACGATAAAATAATATGAATAATGCGATTAATGATTTTCGTATTTATCACAATACGGGAGAACGTAATAAGTCGAAACTAATGAAATATGGGGAAAACACGTTAAAAAAAGACTCTCCCAAAAATAAACTCAAGGGCTAATTTCTATACCCTCATGTTTATCACATGTTCGGTACGTGTTACGTCATCGTAATATCCGAAAATTTCAAAAGATGACGAGCGAGGGGTTATGAATTAGCCTGAAGTTTGCGATCGTATTCCAAATTAATGTATTTCGTTCTCGATCATCGCATTAAAAGGATAATGTGAACGATCAGTATTGGGTATCATTCTGTCTCAAATTGTAATTACTTTGCAAGGATTTGATTCAACAAAGCTATATAAAATATTTTTAAAAAGACGCTATGTAGAGCTTTAGAGCATTGTACACAGGGGGAATGAAGACTTGAAAACAATTTAAAGACCCACTGCACTACGTTTAGCAACTTGCCCCCACAATATAGCAAACAATGCCTAATCGGCGCCTGTTGGTCCCCATGATCCCCTTTTTCTTATGTTAATTGAGAGCTGATTTAATGGAATAACAACCTGTCAGTGACCTTGCAAGGAGGTCTAATCCCCCCTGGCCAAACTATTGCAAATGGGCTTTAAACCAACGAATCTTATTTTGTCGCTTTAAAACAAAAAAATGGGAACATTCACGATTGATGATCGACCCGCCTCATTTGATGAAGCGCCGCCTACCGGAAAGATTGTCCTGTCACTGCAGTAGGATAATTTCATTTGGCGTGCTTCCTCGCGCGCGATTGACATCCGGCGGTGGTCCAATACAACCACACTTGTACACTCCACCGCAACCGAGCCAGAATGAACGGCCAGCCAAGTCGTGTGTGAAATGGATTCAAGTGAGCGGAAAATGCGGTATTGACCGAACGGTTCTGATTCATTCGGCGAACCATTGTATTGATATCTTCCTCTCTGGTTTTCTATCTCTTTGTCTCTCTCGCGTTCTATCTCTTCCTCTCTGCTTTTGTTCTCTCTCTCGCGTTCTTTCTCTTCCTCTCTACCTGTCGCTGTTTCTATATTACTCTACTCTATTTTTTCTCTTTCTTCTCCTCTCTCCCAAACACACAATTTCTCAATTGTTCACGCTGTTCCACACGCTTTTCTGCATGATGCTCTCTTTTTATTCTCTCCCCCACTCTCTTTTTCTCACGCACACATAGACACAATCTCTCTTTCTGTCTGTCACTCCATCTCCATCTCTCTTTTCCTCTTTCTCTATCGCTATGTCTCAACTCTATCCCTATGTAGACCATATATGACTTCCACTCTTTCTCTCTTTCTCTCTCGATATATCTCGCGCTCTTACTAGTTTTCATTTATTCCATTCCCCGCATCCTTACTTCTCTGATCTGTCTTCAAAGAAAAGAAAAAACGCGATTCCATTTCTGGCCTTTCCTGTGCTTTCAATTGTCAGTAAAATCGAAATCTAACATTGTTCTCTCCTTTAACAAGCCTTTTCCCTCTCAGCATGAGACTTTATACGATATTCGGTCATTACGACAGTAGAATCCTTTTAGAGAAGCTTCCTCATCCATAATTCGAATATATGACAGTTAAAATGCCGCATCAGTATCTTCATATCTACATGAGATGTAATGAGTGTAATGCAATGCAAATAATTATATCTACCATAAATGAGGAAGGGTTTTTAGGAAACCTGTCATTAAAGGATATGATTTAATTTTAAAAGTACATAGATTGGTATCGCTAAGACCGGAAAATTCATTGTATAGCAATTCCACGTTCAGGCACAAATAAGATGTTTCTATACTGCATTTGCATTACAAATCGTACCCGACAAAATCTCTATTAACTCTTAAGCTGCCACCCATACAATGCACCCAGTGCCACAGTGCTAATCTCCTGTGTGCCAAGTTAATTTTAAGGTTGGTTCAAGTGCGTGTTATTTAAATCTTTACAAAAAACAAATCGCTGAATTACTCGAGAAACTCCAATCTGACTGTTGTATACAAAGACGCGTAATCCAAAGCCGATAATCTGATGCACGCGATGGTACTTTCAATAGCGCTGTAAAAGCACTCAGCACGGTGCAATGGGCATGAACAATGACTGTTATTACATATGCTTGAGCAATGCTGAGTGCACTTTACGATAATGTATCCTTTTTTATTGAGGGAATCCCAAGATACTAATCAAAATAATTTCCAAAATAAATCTACCTATTTTCATTCCAATTTTTATTTTATGAATAAAGGCCATGATACAGTGGTTCTTGATTATTGGGACTGAATTCTGTCACCTGTCCTCTGCACGAATATAAAAAGGAGCACGAATGGGAAAGAGAGGGGTTTGGATGGTCGAGGGGAAGAGGGGGAAGGAGATTAAATAAATTCGACCCCTCTTACACGGAGTTGATTACCAGTACCCTGCTTTCGTCGACTTTGACTACTTGTTAATATGAGACTGATCACCCTACCCTGCCCCACCATTAAAGAAGTGCCCTTCAATGGCTAGACCCATGTAAGGCCGCTAATCACAACACAACATTCTGTTGTAATAGTGAGAACATACTATAGCCTTTATTCCCGAGTGATCATGGACAGCTTAGTGTGTTCAGTAATCGAAATACGTTCGTGTATAAATTGTTTTTACTATGCCGGAATAATTATGTGGGCGTATGAGTGTGGGTGCGGTCGAGGAGTGCGTAACGTACATTTTCCCATAAATCCTTTGTTTCGCAACAATCTAGAGACCCAGCAAATGATGGCATTGAGGCACACATTAAACCTGCACGTCAAACAGTTGAGTGTTTAACATGAAAAGACGCATGGGATATTGAGCTAATGAGGAACAAATTGGAAACAAATAACCAGGCAATTAATAACTACTTGACTGAGAGATAAGAACTGACAGGACCAGCTCGGAGCATATCCCTGGCAATGCGATGGGATCCCATACCATGAATGAACGGTTTTCCTGGACGTCAGAGACGCAAGATGGCCCTGTCTATACCGAGATTTTCAACCTTCAATCTTCAAGTTTCAAGTTCAAGTTTCAAGTTTATTTTGGTTCGCATTTCACAAAAAAGAATTCACATAATTGACAAAATTAGAACAAAATATAAAATATACTAAAAGTGTCACATTATTTAATTAATTCTTTGAAAAGACGTCGAAATTAATTGTGTTAAATGGTAGGTTTTAATCACGCTTTCTCAACTGACGATGAAATACAAGTGCAATGTCGATACGCAAGTGGCAGACGAGGCGTCATTTTGATTGCGTTATTACAATCTGGCATAAGAAGGCGATAAACCCACAATCTGATCATTAAAGGCATTATTTATACTTTCCATGCTACATTCACTGTATAAAAACATCTACATCACACTCACATGTCGAGTCAGGGATATAAACCGTCATATTGAAACACGTATGGGCGTTGCAAGAAAGTTGCGATTTAAACTGATATTTGCAATCAACTTTCTTGCAACGCCCCACTAGGCTCCTAAATTTCCTAGGATTTTGTTAGGATTAAAGTTTTAACAATTAGATTAAGTTAACGATGGATCTAACTTTTATCCCCCACTCTCACCCTCTCTCTTTCTCTCTTACTCGTGGGGCGTTGCAAGAATGTTGAGACATACGCTTGATTTGGGGGATTCGCAATACACCAGGTTACAGTTGTATCAGTGCGCATGCGCAGACAGTTGACCTCGGGTCATTGGCCCCAAAATTGGGGCCAATAACCTCTGACCTCTGGTATTTATGCGTAAATTAAAATTGCGCCCATGCAAATGATGATGTGCGCGCACAACGCAGCGCGCAGGCAGTGATGTCATCATTATTTGCATGGGCGCAATCTTAATTTACGCATAAATACATGACTCCTAGGTCATTAGCTTTGTTTAAAATGGCGCACACAACTGTAAACTGGTGTATTGAGTACAACTTTCTTGCAACGCCCAATAAGTCTCATTACTTTAACCCGCATGATAGAAAGGCATTCGTCTCTAGGAAAGCGATATTTCTGTATACCAGATGACACATAAATTAAGAAAGAAGGTCCTGTATAGACACAGCCTTTCGCAATGATCTGACTGGGTTGAATTAAATACGATTTCATACACAACTACATGATACATCCATGCCCTTGCATCGTAATCAAGCATAAATATTATTCCAAATAACATTTAACGTGTTCGGTCGATACGGCCAATGCACTTGTAATGGCGCAAAATAAATTGGTACGCACATATAAACGTTTCAGAGTGCAATGCGTTAGCTACGAAGGAAATTACCTTATCCGCCAGCACTTTAACTTAACGTCTTACCTGTTCATATTGCATTCATTTTGTATACGATGTAGTTCTCAAAGACGGCGCCAATCACTGACGCAACAGGCCTACGTCAGCAAATAACTAATTTCCAACGGGACGCAATGACCTTACACTCCGCCTTACAAAATACTTGTTTTGAATGAAGATAAATTTGTTGTTAAAAAGTAGATATCAAAGACGTTGTCAGTCACTGACGCAACATGCCTCCGTGGGTAAATGACGCCTCACTTTTAACGGGACGTCTTTCAAAATACTCGTTTTTTAAATGAATACGAATTTATTGTCAAGAATTACCCTTATTTTGTCAGGAGACCATCATTAACTCAATAGTTTTCGTCCTGAATTACTACATTGAACCAGTGAAGTTTCCTGCCTATTCTTTCCAAACGTTTGCGGATTTTATGTTCATACAGTTAACAACTAAATTATACATACCCTTGTAAATTAAATGTTTTTATAAACTCAAGAATGAAAGGTAGACTGATTGAATTAAGGCCTTTGTTGAGTACTTTAACTTGTCACATTCTCAAGAAACAAACATCGGGACACATCAATTGTTCAAATACTGAAAAAAATAAAAACTTGGTAAGGGTATGTATGATTATTAGTTGTTAAACTGTAAGTACATCATACGGTATGTTGAGCGCTGGTTCAGCCTTTTAACACGCGAAACCGCTCAAAAAAGAGAGATTGTTAAAAGTGTTTATTAAAAGGGCGACCATGAATGTTATATTCATGACGTTTGTGATAATTTGAGTTTTATAATTCAAGTCACAGAGAGTAATTTTCATTCGGTTGTAATAAATGTGCTAATCACGACGCCCTGGTTCGTCAGAAAACCGTCAGCTTGGAATGAACAAAAAAGGAACAAAACGTTGGGTGTAGTGGTTAAATCGAAAATGAATTACAACGCTGACAGGAAAATTATTCCTTAGTAATTGCGCTCTATTTCTGGTTATGCCAATCTGAAACGCATTATATTTTGACAGCTTCTTATACTACAGTCACGTTCGAGATGTCTAAATCTTGAAATACTGCAAGTATTTTACATCCCGTCGGAGCGTAATCATCCAGAAAGCTGTACTTCAACATGATTGGTTCAACTCCGAACAATTTAAAATACACGTCACATGTAAAGTGGTTTACAACACAATGGAAACATGGTGGACATCACATTCACTAATGGGCATAATCTGTACTTCAACAATGATTAGTTAGAACTCCGAACTATTTAAAATGCATGTCACATGTAAAGTGGTGTAAAAAAAAACAATGGAAACATAGTGGACATCACATTCACTAATGGGCATAATCTGTACTTCAACAATGATTGGTTCAACTCCAAACTATTTAAAATGCACGTCACATGTAAAATAGTGTTAACAAAAACAATGAAAACATGGTGGACATCACAATCACTAATGGGCATTATCTGTACTTCAACAATGATTAGTTAGAACTCCGAACTATTTAAAATGCATGTCACATGTAAAGTGGTGTAAAAAAAAACAATGGAAACATAGTGGACATCACATTCACTAATGGGCATAATCTGTACTTCAATAATGATTGGTTCAACTCCGAACTATTTAAAATGCACGTCACATGTAAAATAGTGTTAACAAAAACAATGGAAACATGGTGGATATCACATTCACTAATGGGCATAATCTGTACTTTAACAATGATTAGTTGAACCCCGAACTATTTAAAATACATGTGACATGTAAAGTGGTGTACAAACAATGGAACATGATGGACATCACATTCACTAAGAGGCATGATTCATCTACCAACAAAGTAAAAGTTCAACGTGGTTTAGACAACAATTTACTAGTTCAATTTCCTTGCCCGTATTTTATTTCTATCCAGCTACTATACAATGTCTACCAAATCATTTTGTATGCATGATATCTTTGTATATCTTGATCTTTCGTTTCGGATGAGAATACTTGATGTCATTCCAAGAAATCTAGGTGACAATACAATTAATTACAACGAAACCTCGAAATTATATCAGGTGCATCGTTTGGCAAGGGAAAAGTTGTCAATGCTAAACGGTTATTTACTCTTTTCATAATTTGACATTTGAACCTCCTTATGTATATTCGGTATATTTTTTTCTTCACAAAGCTTGTTTATAGTGACAAATGACAGATTTTGTTATAAGCTAATGAAATCCTTGGTTCTGATATTGGTTATCAGCAGATTCGTCAATGATTGTTGTCATTTGTCATTGGAAAAAAGGGTTTGTGAAACAACCCCCGGAACTCTACTTTATCTTTAAAACAAGGGGGGGCGAGGGAGTTGTTATATGAAAGAAGATTTCCGTTCGAACAGCCATGTTGAAAAGTGCACCGAGAGGATTCACGCAATAAATCAAATGATGAAGTGTTCTTGAATTCATTGAATTCATTTGAATATTTTAAATCTAATGTACCATCCTCAAAAGGGCAGCGATATGCTACCAACCAGGCCAACAAACTATGCGACTTGCGATTCATTTGAGGCACTCGCCATGTATTCCACACGGTAGAACTATATTCAATATATATACCAGGGGCATGTTTCACGAAACTTAACATCCGTGACAAACGACAGTTTTTGTTATAAGCTACTGAAATCCTTGCTTCTGATTGGTTATCAGCAGAGTTGTCACTGATTTTTGTCATTTGTCATTAAAAAAAGGCTTCGTGAAACGGGCTCCAGAAGTCAATATTATGTTTGTTCATTTTGAGGGGCAGCAGTGGGATAACGATACTCAAAGTAGAAGAGAATTTTCTTTTCTCGCTCTAGCAATGAGGTTATTGTCATTAAAGAGTAATAACATTCGTAAATTATCTTCAATCAATACACAAAATCTGGTATTTTAATTTTAGGCCGAAATATGTGCTCCTCTCAATCATTTATTTTCGGTAAATCTACAGTGCGTATCAAAAAAAGTATACCAAATGTAGTTGTTCGAAGTTGAAACATATTTTATCTTTAAGAGTAATTAATATTCCGGCTAATGATACCTTATTCATAACTCTGCAGCCACAGATTTCTTAGCAGCAGCCTTTAAAAAAGTATCGTCGAAATCCACTCGTACCAGGTTAGGGAGGAGGCGATGCATGTGGGTCAAAAGCCCTGTATACGCCATTGTCATTTTAGTCTATTAAAAAACAGTTGTTTCCTATCGATTTTTTGAACTTTGAGAGAAAATGTGACAATTTAAACTCATATACAAGAAAAGGCTCATTTACAAGCAAAATGTATGATGGTAATAAAAATGAATCGTACCATTTATATAGCGCAATTCCTGTCCTAAGACATCAGTGCGCTTTACCGAAAATACATAATTATTACCCTAGCTTTTTTATGAAGACACAATCTTGGCATCATTCGCATTGAGCCTTTCGAATTGATATTTTTTCTTCTTAAGATGCTATTTTTTCTCATGAAACTTTAATTTCACAAGCAATTTATATTTTAAAAAGCACCGTTATTTTCATACGGGTCAAGGTCTATTCTGCGACATATATTTCGCAATAACAAGCAGTAAGGAGTCGTAAGTTGCAATAGTCAATTGGGGAAATGTCAAATCGAAATTTTCCATTACAACTAAAAGCCGATGGTATTAACAACACCATCATAGCCCGTCATTGCCAACCTTTGTTGACCTATACAGTCAGTCGATAGGTAACGATTGACCACTGGACAAATACTTTTCTTACCTTTAGACAGGAATCGTGCACAGATATATCATACGATAACAGGTTTTGTGACATACACAAAATTAATGTGAATATGCAACACCATCAGTGGCTCATTATGTAGGGGAAGGTTTGTAGAATACCTAATAACAATTTACGTGTCAATTTGCCAAGAATAAAATGTCAGTTAGTTGGCGATATCAGTAAAAGAAAACCGAGAACGAAAATGTGTTTGGTGTTAGGAATATGGGTTCTTTGTTATAGCCTTTTAAGAATTTATTGGGGGGGGGGAGCTAAGGTTAGATCGTAGATAAACAACAGTATCATCACCATTTTGACCTTCATTTTACTGTATTCTTATTTTTCAATTACTAAACTGGCAAGAAATAGAACTACTATTCGACTTTATTTCAATGTAACTATTTAAATAATTTGCAAAGAAAATAATGAATGCCATATAGGTGTGAACTGATCGTCGTACGTAATATTAATGGCGTAGCAAGGGTTCAGCAACTGAGGGGAGAAAAATGGGAAAGGGAGGGGGTATAATGGTATCACTGGCCAGTATAGTAGTTGTATATATGGATGGAACGAGAGAGAACACGGCAGACGAGCAAGTGGATGATGTCGTAATACTCTCTCTTTTTTAAACAACAGAAACAGAGTGGCCGAAGTTGGCTTAAAATCGGATAAATTATAAAAAAAAATAAAAAAAAATCTAAAGATGAGATTATGAAGTCTTTGCTCATCTCAAATTAGATTTAGTCAGTGGATTGTGACGTAGTCATGAAAAAATGGTCCCGTTAGTCATGTACAACAAATATTATTAATTCCTGCTGTTCTCCTATTAATTCGTCTTCTCCCTTGGGGGCACTACTCACATTATATTATGAATAGTATATTATCATTGTTATTATAGAACAATTAAGGAAGTTTTCCGCCACTAAATAACAGTAACATAAACAAATAAGCCAATTTGAACTTCCCATGCGAATACTGATTGCCAAAAATATCATAACTCTCTTAATTTTGCTTTCAGATATTTCTTCAAATCTTCTCCAGTCGACTTCTCCGATTTTTTCTCCATTCATTTCGGGTAATTTGCTATTAAGGTTGGATTATCCTTCTTTATATTTTTGTTTGTATATTGTCTTCCTTCTCTCCTGTTACCTGTTATCACTCTATTAGCCATTTTGTTTTGATAATTTCCGCCCTCATATTGGAGGGTTAAGTACTCCTGCCCCCCCCCCCCCCCCCGCCAGCCATTACTTAAAAATCTAAAACTGGAATATGATTTGATTTATACTTTCAGAGCTATGGGAAAGCAGATGATATATGGTTTTTACTCAAGAGAACTTTAATAGTCATCTATAAAAGGCAGGATGGCCATGAATATGAAACCACATATTCCCTAAAAGAATAGAAGACATAATTGAATCACCATAATAATACAAACAAAGAGAAGTAAATCAATTACAGGAATATCATTCTATTTCAATGCGCTAGGGAATATGAGCATAATCCAGTTTCTAATTCTCCACCGGATTTTAAATTGCAATTGCTAAACAAAACACGCACACGTTGGGAAATTAAAAATATTGATTTAAAACTGACGAAATCAGAATGGGTTGCATAATGACGTCACTCTTATCTCTAATCTTTTAAAGAAAAGCTTAACCGACGAATATCATGAACAAAACGCCACTTGCAGTATCAATAGCGCCAACAAGCCCAAGGAGAGGGAATCGGTCGAAGAAATTAAATCGGTATGACATGCATCGATTTAGGTTTCACGCCCTTCCTGAAATGGTGATTTCTCTTTTGTATAACGCCTTTTTCCATCACGTGGTCAAGAAGAAGGAGAAAAAGGAGAATAAGAAAAAAAAGAAAAAAGAAGAAGACAAGATAGAGAGAAAGAAGAAGAAAAAACAGGAGGAAGAGAAGAAGAAAAACACGAGAAAATTGAAGATAAAGAAGAGGAACAGGAAGAAAATATACGATTAAGATGACCCGTTACAGTAAATTTGTTCATTATGAGAGGTTTCCTGATTCGAACGAGCGTTGCCTTCTTCAAGAAGAAAATGCTGTGAATACTAATTGAATAGTGATCAAAATTGACATTAAAATTACATAAACTAACAAAAAGTAAAAAACAGAATTACCTCTAGCAATACAAATCTTAAACAGGAAGTTCAAAAAATTATCTGCACTTACATGCGGATGAAAAATATATCTTGTGAATACTAATCTTTGAAACACGATTCCATGAAAATAATGAAAAACATATTCAATTGTATGGGCACCTGTTAGGAATTAAGTTCTTACAATGCTAGAGCGCCATAATCATAAAGGCAGCCTTGCGAAAGTCGGGGTAATAATTGTGGGAAGCCCGGAGTGTCCAGTTTGTCGCAGTCTGACAGCCATGAGCGCCATACTAGAACCCACTTTTTCTATTATTACAACAAACAAGAAACAAAAGAAACACTTCATGTTTTTCTGCGACCAACAGTGCCACGATGTATCATAAATGTTCTAGGTATGAATATTTAATTCATTAACCTTTACGACAGCAGTTTAATCTATTGACAGTCTATAATAAGCCGCCTGTTAACCACTCAAAATAGCCTAAGCACATTAAAAAGTATTTATAGGATCAAAAGCATGACATGCCTGATAAATGACGATGTATTCTTCGCTGATCAACAAACAGATTATTAAATGTCAAATTTAACGCATGCTGCGACTGGCACGTCAATCTCATATTTTTGCAATTAATAATCAATCGCTCTGCTGGGGGGCTTGCCATGTTATGTAACACTCCCTTGTCAACATGATGACCACGAACTTAGAACGTCAACCCTCATGACAGCGATTAGCGGTATGCGTGAAAATGAATATCGATTAGCTGACGCTATGAATTATATTTGTAATTTCCTACATGCATTCAAAACAATTTTGTTTGGTGGGCCGAAATATTTATGTAGGAAAAGCATAAGCGTAGGCAAGGGTGAACATAGGGGCCATGCCTCCTCTAGGGTGAAGGGTCATCCGTTGACCTTAGGGGTCAAGACCTGAACCATGCCCCTACCCATGCCCCAGGTGTTGTGTGTACGTGTGTGTATGCACAACCATGTAACACTTTATATTTATATGTCACCCCTTATCTGCCTCCCACGGTCCCACCCCCAGTTCAACACGCTTGAGTACGACATTTTTTAAAGGCACACATAAGCCAGTTTCACACCTACAGAACTTGCATGATGTGTTGTTGTCACGCCAATACCTTACAAACGTAACAACAATTAAAATACCACCAATCCATCCATATTCATGATGTTTGAAACATAAAAACCACATAATGCGAGCAAAGCCGCTATCTCCCACACACCGCATTAGATTGATTTTTTTCACTTCTGTCAAGAAAAGTTAGTTTTACTACGAAGCTAATAATATGTCAAGTGACATGCTGTCCTCAGAAAGACCCCAATAGCGGGGGCTGGGCCGATCAGCACCTTAGTCATTGAACCTAAGATTCATTGACAAGAGAGAGAGAGAAAACCAGTCCAACTAGAAGTGATCGACTTTTACAGTAAAGAAATCATCTCTTTTCGTAACGGAATTAACCAGTGTAATCCAATTCTAAATCACTCCACACAATATTTGGTATAGCGCCTTTTCCCTGCAAGTTTAATAGTATAAAATAGTAGCTTAAACAATGACAATAACGCTCTAAAACACCTGTTTGGCCGGTCTCTAGCTGTCACGCCAATATTTTGTTTAGGAATCTGTCGTGACAAAAGACCGTTCTGATAAAGGCAGAAAAACGGACCATTGCAGTAGTGAGGAAACTCAGGTGAAAGATTAGAAAAGTTACGATATCTAACACTTTACTGCTTCTTTCATATGAGGCAGCAGAATAGAACAAAACTAAACAGAAATTATTACGGGAATTTTCTGGTAGTCATCGTGTGCCCCTTCCAAAGCCAAGGAGATGGATGACGTTCATGAGTTCAATAGTACCCGACAAATAGGAGAAAGGTTCGCAAGGTTTATTTTAAAAGAAAACACACGTAAATATTTGTCTCTATTACTAACTGGGAGGGCGGTGACCTGATGTGGTTATCATTGGTCATATGAACATTGATGGAAGACGTCTTTTAGAGGACCACATGAGAGGTCGTTTGAAGGATGTTGAAACCCGACTTTTAATCATCAACTGGGACCTTAAGATGGTCGTCTGTCTTATGAGGGCATGTATGGTCATAGCAAAGACCTTCCTGGGGTGTGTTTCACAAAGATTATAGGTCGAACTTACATGTAACTCTAAGTTGGACTTAAATATTATGGAGAGCCATTTGTAGTCTTATAATGAAATATGTTCAAAAGCAAAAATTCAAGTATTTTAGACTTTTCATAAATTCTACATCAAGAACATGAAATCTCCTATGATAATAGAAAATATGAATGATTTGAATCAACATTTTATGCCTTTTAAAATAACTTTTACTAAATATTTTCAAGGATGCTAACGGCTGTTCATAATTGTTAAGTCCAACTTAGAGATAAGTTCAACTTAGGATCTTTGTGAAACATCCCCCATGTTTATATTTGGCAAGATAGTCACCAAGACCTTGGAAGGAAGCTAAAACGGAAGTCCAATTTCCGCCTATTGGAAGAACTTCAGACGAATAAACAAAGAACAGACTATTAGTTTCACATCATTACATAATTGAAGTTTTGCCATCATTTTTTAAGCAAATTTGGGGCTCCCAACAATTTAGAGGGGATTTAAGAACAACATTTACATTGCCATCTTAATCATACTAGCATTAAATATTTTTTGGTTCCTTTAAACATATTTTCGCAATAATCTATGCACAATGAAAGTTTCCATGGGCAATGCAATATGTTGCCATTCTCCATCGGGAGGGGGGAATTTCGCAAATTACTTTTCTCAAAGATTTCTCGCGTCAGTATTTTAACACAATAATCATGAATATATAATCTCCACTTCTGGTCACGAAAAGTGTTTTATCTACTTCCATGAAGGAGAGCAAAAGAAATAGAAGTACATGATACATTCAGAAAGTTTAACCACGTACCCTGTCTTTTCATGTTAAACAAATTGAAAAATGCAGAAAAGGTTATGAAAGGGCAAATACTTCAGGTCAACCAAATTCAGAAAAACTACCAATCGTCATGATATCGATTTCGAGTTCTACACCCATTCAATTTATCAGACGTTCCGGTGACTTGCTTTTGCGACAACATAATTTGCAATTACGAAATTAACATTATCACCGATGATGTACCTTAGGCACTTCAAAAGGGGGAACCGGCATCATGTGTGTGTGTGTGTGAGGGGGGGGGGGTCTATAACGATCTGTCAATGAAATGCAAAATTAAGAGGCGATTAAACAGTGGGATTGTGTGGGAGTTATCGTATCAAATGTATTCCTTCCTCCTTTCCCCCTTTGCATTTTCTCATGTATTCCCTTTTCATTTTGTCTCTTTATGCTATTCAAGTACGGGAAGGGGCAGATGTCCACTGTTTCCTTTTGCTACGCCACTGATTACCACTTAGACGAAATTCTCAACCCCATCCTCATTACTAGATGCCCTTTTTAGTTTTTAGATGAACCTAGTGCCATTTGTTCAATGAAACTATTCAGCTTTTTTCACTGAGTCATGTTAGGAGGAAAATGAATTGACAAAGGATACTAGTGAATCGAAATTCAATGGAGAGGAGAGCGAGCGACACTCGTAAATTGGTATGTCATCACTGGAATTAGAACATAACATAACGGAGCAAGGTCCGTTCACATGCGACTGCCTTTTTCTTTGATAGCAAAGACTAATGCCCGTTGCTCACGAAGCGCACTTTTGTCTGACGTACATCTGTAGGACTGCGACAGCGACTGGCGCATTCATTGACGCACCGTATATGAGGATGACATCGCACGAAGAATAATACTCTTTATAATCTTTACTAAGGTATTTCAATGTATGCATGTTTTCTCCTGAACCGTACCCCTGGGTATCAACCGGGTCATTCACCTGCTATGCATAATGATATATCTATTGATTGAATTGACTTAGCATGCATTATTTGTTGCTATGGCAGGCAATTTTTTTTGTAGACGTCGAGAGAAACTTTTTTCGAAAGGTATGCATGAAAGTAGTAAATATGACTGGTGCAAAATTAATTGCCATCGGTTTTTACTGAAATATTAGCCTATTTTACAGCCAAGACAAAACCTCATTATAAATTTTCCTTTTTTTTTCCATGTACAATCTTCCTAGTATAAATGCTTTCGTAGAATTAAATCGCAAAATAGGATACTTTGAAGAAGAAAACAAAATATTATAAAATCCAGTAATCTGAAGGTATCCGTCATGTAGCATTTTCAAGTGCCCACTTGGGATCGAACAACGCTGACGTCAATTCCTCTACCAAAATAAACTTGGCAATGGGAACTGGTGTCATTCAAAGAAACGTGATGTCGGCATCCTGTGATGCATGTAGTGGATACCTGATCTGCGGATACAAAGAACTACAAAAGGCCATTATGACATTATTGCCTTCAAGCATTTTTCGCACGGAAAAGGCAAATGAGAGAAAGATATATATATATATATAGATAAGCGGAGGAAGGAAGAGGAAGAGAGAGAGAGAGAGAGAAGGAGAGAGAGAAACATGAATAGTAAGACCGAGAAAGAGTAAGAGAGAGGGAGATAGAGAGAGAGAGAGAGAGAGAGGGGGAGAGGGAGAGAGAGAGAAAGAAAGAGAGAGAGAGAGAGAGACAGAGAGAAAGAGTGAACACTAGCAATAAGAAGGAGTACGATCGCAAAGACATTCAAGAAATTAACTCCAGGCAATATAATTAGCCTTGCTCATCACTTCTTGAATGGTTCGAACATTAATAGTGACATATTACGTAATCCAAAATGTATTTGTACAATGCAACAGAACATCAAAATTGCCCATGAGTGTGATGATGTATTGGTGTCGAGAGATATATTTATAACTTTGTGATGCTTTTGTAAGCAATATATTTCCCAATCATCTACCAACCTCATGTAAAATTAGGAAGGCATCGTTTCATCCTCTCCCGCGATTATTTTTAAACTAAGCGATCCCCAAATAGTCTAAATTGCCCTAGAATATTACATTAATTTTGTTCCACTGAGCTGTAAGAATTATGAATGCTTAAAAACTACATGTTATGATTTCGTTACAATCTCGTTTTGATTTCCCCTTCATTTTGCAAATACAGTTTAGTTTGACGTCTTAAAAAAATGTTTGATTTTGACCATTGAATTGTCACTCTCATCAAAGTTAATCAAGCGCACTTTTCGTAATTTTTAATAAAACCACAAATCATCCTTTCCACACTATACACATGACTAAGTCATTATCAAAATAAGTAATTTTCAGTGAATCTTCGCATGTCTTCTATAATTTCAAATTGTATTGGAATGCATAAAATTAAAGCGAAAATATAGGACACTCAGGAAAGGTTACCAGAATTAATACATTTTTGTATATGCGATGTACGAATACGGATTATTGTAGATTATTATTAAGGGAATACAGGTTTTGCGAACTTAATGCTTCAGACATATTGCAATTACGACTGCTTCATCAAGAACAAACACATGCAAATTGCTCTTGACTAACATTGAACTGTGCATAATCAATAATAATTGGTTTGTTTTTATCTGACTGATAGGAGACCATGAGTTTGCTTGTAAGTAGGCAGCCAGTGAACCGGTGGCCTTAAGTCCTTTCCGAGGGACTTGTTAATGGGGTTAGTAAGCGAATCGACTTGGTTTCTAACCCGGGACCTCCCGGTTACGAGATCACTTCTCTACCACTGAGCAATCGCGCCTCCATCGAGGCAGAAGGGTACTAGTCCTGGTTGAAATTATTATTATTATATTTGTATTATTTTCATAATTATTAATAATATTATTGTTGTTATTATTACTGTAGTTGTAGGAGTTAATACGCTTCTTGCTTCAATAAGTTTTATCATGGTTAGGAAATGAAATATTCTTCATATGAAAAAGACATTGATGTCTGACGAGTATGATGCATCAGACATACTGATAATGACATCGCTATTGCTAAGTGCATTAGGCTCTGATATACTTTTACATAGGCAACAAAGTTAATAATTTCTGTCAAATCCATTAAGTATTCTCCTCTTCACATGAATACACTTGTTATGAAACGAGGTATTTTTTTCAATATATATATTTGAGTTCTGTCTTGTCATTGCTATTTCTGTCTTTAGTTATCGGCTGTCGAATCACGTCTTCGTCAAAAAGATGAAAAATACATTAGGAATTTTATGTTCATCACATACATGTACAAATTTCGTTAGAAGGTTTGTATTATTAACGAGATGTTGAGTTTTTTGGCGGGTGATTGCCATTTGCCTCTTTACAAGGATTGCCATAACATGAAGTCATTGATAGGAGAAGGGAAGGGAGGAAATAAGGACGACGACTCAGCACGTGACCTGGCAAATAAATATGTCGGAGAAACAGAAGGGGAAGGTCTAAGAGAAAGAGGACGTGTCAAAAAATGACTGTGTTCACGAGAGAGAGAAAGAGAGAGAGAAGGAGAGAGAGAGAGAGATGGAGAGAGAGAAGGAGCGTGGAGAGAAAGAGGGGAGAAAAGAAGAGAAACAGAGAGAGAGAGAGAGAGAGGGGGAGGGTGGAGGTAAAGAGAGAAATAGTGCGTGAGTGTGTGTGTGTGAGAGAGAGAGAAAAAAAAGAGAGAGAGGGTGGAGAGAGAGGGGAAATAAAAAGAGAGGGGAGAATAGAAAGAGAGGGGGAGAAAGAAAGAGAGGGAGGGAAAGAGAGAGAGAGAGAGATAAAATTGGAGAAAGGGCGGGGCAAGCGGGATAAAGGGATGGAAAAGAAAGAGGAAGCTAGATATTGACAAGGAATAGTGAGGAAGAGGTGAGAGAAGGGGAAGACAGGTTCGAAGCATTAAAGAAGAATGACCGCCATAAAGTGCATTAATAATTACCGTAAACTAGGACGGGGAACAAAATTGCAATTTTAGACAAATAACCAATTTAACAAAAAACACATTAAATGCAATAAATTCACATACATGTCAAAAATGGTTGACAGCTCTCGTTATGACTTCGACTATATCCCTGATGATATAATTTTTAAAATTTCTTAAAATAAGTTGGAAAACCAGTCAGAGTAACAGACGTTCTTGACACGTATGAAATTATTCATTAAACAGCAGCTAAGATGGTTGGTTAATATATTTCCCCGAGTGCAAATATGTCGTAATAAAGAAAATAGTCTAGTCTTTTTTTGCACGTGACAGGTGTTTTGGCCCCAGCACTTCACGTCCGGTAGCAGAGTCAATACAATAAAAGGTTATTAAACACGGTAATGCTTGGTAACAAGACATTTTATAACATACCACTGTCGTCACAAGCGATTGACGAATGATAAAATGTTGCGGGAGAAAGTTTTGTTTTAACTCTTTCCACGCCGCAGGTGGCAGATTCCACCCGGGAATTCGTTTGCCTATTGTGCTTGTATCCACAACGACTACCTTTTGTTGTCATTACTATAGAAAAGAGTGCCTTAGTATAAATGTTTATTACCATGTAATTCGTTGTATGTCCATTTCTTTAGAGTTCATTCAAATACGATAACAAAGGAGCGAAATCAACCTGAGGCGAGTTCAGAATATGACGGACAAAGAAAGAGGACAAAATATACAGTTCCTCAGGTAGACAAAGGAACATCCCTTCACTGCTATTATGTACAAATGTGTTGAACAGGTGTCACATGCATATTCACCTGTTCTACACATTTTTACATAATGGCAGTGAAAGGATGTTCCTTTGTCTACCTGAGGAACTGTATATTTTGTCCTATTTCTTTGTCCGTCATATTCATAGTGTCATTAGCCTTGTACGTCACCTATCAAAATGTGCCAACATGGCAATGACATATTACATAATCCGTACAGGGTTCTTTTAGTCAATACAAAGCATCACGATGGACCATCCAAAACTTGGTGACAGAGCGTTAACATTATGATCTGCTGCTCCCAAAATGTGGGATAACCTAGCTTTGTCTTCTTCAAGATAATCTGCCTCCTTAAATATAGAAGATTATTGCAGATGCCGTATATACTCGGCCTGCTTGGGCTGTGCAGGTGGACCAATACACCGGGGTTTCCCACTACTCTTATACGAATAGTGCAGTGGATTCTTGACGTGCAATGGTGGTGACCCTCCTCTACACGGGGCCTCCATTTAACGTCCTATCCGAGTGACGGAGTGTTTTCCACTTAACATAGCCTGCGTCTCTGAAACAAGGGGAGGGGCAGGTTAACACACAACGCAGAAATCTACCCAGAATTATAGGCAACCAGCAGTCTCTCAATACCTTCAAATGGGAAATATCTTGGCCGCTGCTTTGTTCCCTCACTCATAGAGAGAAAAATGCAAAGTCTGTAGATCTAAATTTTGCACATACTTTCCTAAACTCATCTTGTTGCTAAAGATACATTTGAGATAAGTTTTTGAGGACTTGTAATCCCCGATAGGGGATTTAAACATGGTCCATTTCTTTACCCATTACGTAACTTACAAATACTTTAACGAGTGTAAAAAATGAAAATCATTTTCACCATTTTGATTATTGATATGTCCGTAAAACATTTATCTCAAAAGAAATGCATTTTTGTATATGAATATGTTTTGCACCATATTTTGAAAACAGCAAACTTTCGAAATCTGAAAAAGGTTTCATGATGTACAAAAACCTGTGTGTGGATATGAAAAGGTAACTCCTGAAAAGAAGAAGCGTTCATAAAATGATGTTTATAAATGCAAATAATCCACTCTGGTAAATCCCTTAAAATGTCGGGATGACAAAAAATGAAATATCTTTAAGGACCGCCCACGATATTGGAACTTATTCTTTTACCCGTAATCTGGTAATAATAACGTCAAATGAATGATTATACGGTTGCTGAGTGAGGGGGCGAAAAAACATTTGCACAATTATCTCGCGTTAAATTTGGCATTAAGAAGTTTAAAAACATATAACATGCTTCTGGGGACAAGAATTGGATTATGACGACTGTTATGTCGTTTTCATCTTGTTATTGTTAAATGATTGTTTGTTTAAATCAATTTCTGGTATTTTCCGTGGATTATGCTAGATATGTAAAACCGCAGTAAACATATTTGTATTTTTAGTTAAGTTGTGTTTTGCTATTCCCTTGCTAAAAATACATATTGATTACGAATATAAAGAAGCCATAATAAACTGAATAGCAATCTGAGGGTTGTTGGCTCATTTTTTCCTTCGCAATCCCGGAAATAATTATTACGTATTGAGTCCACATAGTTCATCTTTTTATGAATAAGGATACATTAGCGACAACTCAAACCTAAAAATTTCGGAACGAATGTCAAGCGAGTTATGACAAGTACTTCTTATCCAAGATAACACGGGAATGCATTGACATTATTTTTCTAGGATTCTATATTATGTCCAACTACTATATACAAAGGCTCTTGGACGTGCGTCTGTTGTATACAAATTCTTTGTAGTGACATGACGTTTATAATATATGTGAATATACACGTTGTATAATATATATTACATGTAGGATGCTTTTAAAAAATCATTACAGAGCGCGAGCGAAGTAAAATGTGAAACTAATATGCTCTCCTTTAAGGTTTCACCTGCTTTTCCACAATCGACAAAGTTACATCTCTTCGAACCATATATCTATATCGAGAGATGTTTCACGTGACATTTCTTCCTTCGTTATATTGTCTTAGACCGATTTCCTACCAACACTACTACCTCCCGCCGCCAACACACAAGTTTTGTGTTTTGTCATTAAAATCGTGGACATGTGACATGTTAGTATTTTATCGTTCAGGAGAGATTGTTTTCAATATGTCTATTTAAAGACGTTAAAGGCCCACTCGGCTAGTAACAACATCGGTGGTGCGATATACAGCCATAATAATGATGGATTAAGCAGGAGTGAAATAATGGATACCAGGAACTCTGCACTCTCTTCAGATATCCTAAAATACTTTGGATCTATCGTCAAATGATTTTATCTCCACTTTTCCAAACCACTTATGTTTTCTCGAGACTTTCTGAACTGGGCTAACGAGATTTCAATCCAAAATGGAACGACAGTCTTTATCAATGTGTTTAGAAGAAAAGAAAAAAAACAAAATCGGTTTTCGTTCGAAGTATCAAACAAAGTGTTTGATAATAGTTTGAAATACGGCGGGCATGTACGTGCAGTGGAAAACACCAAAAATGTCGAAACAAGACGAAAGTGTACTCCAGATATTTATATAGAATATGGTTTTATATTAGTTGTCTGCTTTGGAATAAAAGTAGAACAAGTTGAAGATAAATAAACCATTCCCATCAAGTGGAGCCTATTTATAGCCCAATCTAATTTTCCAACGGATAATGAAATGATTCCGTTAAAACGTCTGAAACTTCAAATTATCGCCAATAGGGCTTTATTAGAAATATTTTCAATATTTGATGACTTTCTAATAAAATTCACTTCCTGCGAAAAAGCCATTACAAATTCGAAGTTTCAGACTTCTCATAAGATTGTTAATTTTCAAGTTGTATATCAAATATAAATCCTTTCGTTCTCTGTCAGAAGATTAGATTAGCCAATAATAAAGTTCACTTTGATGAGAAAGTATTGGATAAGTTGAAACTAGAAGATGCAGACGTGATTACACAAAAGCAAGTCGAGACAGGATATAAATATTAAGAAGGCAAAATATCAAAATACGATACCTTGAATATTCAAGATATCGCCAGGTAAAAGAGTAACAAATATGACATTGAGATTACCCTTTACCTTAGAGGTATTATTTCCATTATAACTCCAAAGACTTGCAAGCATCCCCCTCCCCAACAAAAAACAAATTAAAATTAATAGGACAGACGGAATAGAATCAGAGCAAGAAATCTCAATTTGAAATTTACATCTGTCTGTAAAAAACAAAAAATATAGAATCATTATCCCCTCGTCTTAACCTAGTTTATTATCTTCCTTATACAATTGGTTCAACGCCCACTCCATAATGCGTGTCAGAGGTACAGATTTCAAGCTTAATATGTAAACAAGTATTGATGAAAATCAGCCAGGGGGGTGTTTCACAAAGATCCTTAGTTGAACTTATCTCTAAGTTGGACTTAACAATTATGGAAAGCCGTTAGCATCTATGAAAATATTTTGTAACATTTATTTTAAAAGGCATAAAATGTTGATTCAAAGCATACATGTTTTCTATTATCAAAGAGATTTCATGTTCTTGATGTGGAATTTATAAAAAGTCTAAAATACTTGAATTTTCGCTTTTGAATATATTTTATTTTAAGGCTACAATTGGCTCTCCATAATTTTTAAGTCCAACTTAGAGTTACGTTCGACTTTGGATCTTTGTGAAACACCCCCCAGGAAACTTAGAACACGAACGCAACTTTTTCTCAAATATTAACTTAGGGCAATTTAAAAACCCTATAGAGAGTGAGTCAGAAAAAATGTCCCACTTTTTAAAAGTTGTATTGTTTGAAGTATGAATATTTAATCGTGAGTTTCATGATATGTCTTGATAGAGTTATCCTCCCAGTACATTTAGGTACCATCTCCATTTGAATCTCTGCATGCATGACTGAACATCAGAAATCCTTTAGAAGACTGCCAGATCTCACTTGCACCAAGTTGCAGAGATTCAAATGAAAATGGTATGTAAAAGTACTGGGAGGATAACTCTATCAAGACATATCATGAAACCCATGATTTTATATTCATACTTCAAACATTACAACTTTTATCGAATCGGAAAAAAATCACATCGTAATGTTTCAAACAAAATAAACAAACAAGGCATTTTCGGATTGTAAGTGAGTAGCAACTTCCTACGATGTAGTAACAATATACAAAAAAGTAATTTAGGGTGATGACGTATGTTTTAAAACATTTATCAGCACAAATCTGTGAAAATTCACATCATAATGTTTCAAAATAAACAAACAAATGAGCCATATTCGGATTGTAAATGAGTGGCAATTTCCCACGATGTAGTTAAATATACACAGACGTAATCCAGAGCGATAAAGTATGATTTAATACATTTCTCAGGCACGAATCGGAAAAAAATCACATCGTAATCTTGCAAACAAAACAAACAAATAAGGCATATTCGGAGTGTAAATGAGTAGCAACTTCCTATGATGTAGTTTTCAACGAGGAGGCGCGATAAATCTTATAATCCACCTTGTTCAGGATCCATGGAAACGGCATAATGCATATTCCTTGATTGTCATTTTGATCTGCCGTTTGCAAGATCCGGCAAGCTAATTTAGTTTTCCATGCATTTCGCGATTCGACAAGTATAGGTAAGAAGCTAACTTCGTCACTGTATCTTTAACACTCTACTGTAGATGTATACCAAATTGCGTAGTACCAAAACGCATTTTTAATAACAAAGTTGTGATTTTGAGTTGCGTCTGATTTGGTGTTATACTACTTTTGGAAGCAATTCACCCATTTCGTCTATGCGTGACTCATTTTTGTCTTTCTTCTAATAAGTTTATTGATGATATTGCAATGAAACACACCACACAAACCGCAAGCAAACAAAAAAAATCGGCCAACAGCGAAAAATGAAAATCTTGAGTCTAATTTAAACATTTGTGCATTATGAGCACTTTGCCGATCAACCAAGCTACTTTTCAGACAATCATTGTTGCTAGAATTGCACTTCGTTAAACATAAAACACCTTGTAATGAAACTTTATCTTCCCTTTAAATGCATATTTATTGTCAATTTGCGCTTACCTTATTTCTTTGTTATACATACAGCATCACAAAGACAAGGAATAATACAAAGACAGTTGGAAAAAGAGAGCGAGAGACAGAGACAGAGAGAAAGACAGAGATAAATACAAAGATATATATATAGAGAGAGAGAAACAGAGACAGACACGAAGGGAGACACAGAGAGAGATAGACAGAGACAGAGGGATCGAGACAGAGAGAACACGAGAAGTGTGCGCTCGGGATATGTGGGTGCGGGTGTGCGAATATGAGTGGGGCAACAGTATATTACATTACATATCAGATGTTTCATGTTTTTTCTCAAGGCGTTTTATACAAAAAGGGGGTAGATTTGTTTTATGCACGGGTTGCACAATCCCGTGGCAAATACCACTGTCAAGAGCCATCATATATCAGGCAGATTCCTGTTGGAATTACAACACACTCCACAGTGTGATCTAGCTCTGTGGAGCAGAAATCCTCAAATCCGGACGCGATTGCGAAGGAAAATTATTGGTAATATTTGGCAAACGTTGTACCCTATTTATCATGGCGGAGATCTACCCCACAGCTGTATCAAGATTGAAAGCATTTTGGCCGTAATTATAGAATTATAGAAGCAGGTTTTTGATTGATGGTAGGAGCTTATTTAGCATACTTGTTTACTCAGCCACGTCAGGGACCCGTTTCACAAAGCCTTTTTCCAATGACAAACGACAAAAATCAGTGACAAGTCTGCTGGTAACCAATCAGAAGCAAGGATTTCAGTAGCTTATAACAAAAACTGTCATTTGTCACTGATGATGAGTTTCGTGAAACGGGGCCCTGTTCTCTATCTCTCTGGTTACGAACCTTCCAGTTTATCAAATCACCTTCGTCCTTTATTGAAACATCACCTTTCATTTGTAATGGTGTCCGTTATCTGTTGTTACAAAATTGCTAATAAATTCACAAGATTTGCAATGATCCTATCGCCAAGTAAATTCTAAGAGATGGGGGCGAATTAGTTTTAGATTCTTTTTTCCATTACCGGGGAAAGGAAGTAATAATCGGTAAAGCCAGTTTGCATTATCAATTATGCTGTTTCTTTTGATTTAGGCTTCACTTAGGATAAAACCAGAGGATGTGAGTTAAGTAGGAAAGATGTGAGGTTATATTAAAGTCCCTTGTTTGTTTTTTTACATCAACGAGTGCCCTTTCGGAGTACGAAATCACGGTGATAGAACTTTCATACTTTTATCCCTTAAGTGTTACGGAAACGACGAAAGTTTTAATTTATAATCTTCATTTTCTGAAAAGGGCAACCTTTTCACCATATTCCAGGGCATTTTTGCTCAACATCTTTCTAAAAACACGAATTCAGGGTGCTAGAACTTTCATACTTTTATCACGTGTTACGGAAACGACGAAAGTTTTACTCTGTAACCTTCATTTTCTGAAAAGGGCGACCTTTTCACAATATTCCAGGGCACTTTTGCTCAACATCTATCTTAAAAAAATAATCTCCTTCGAATAACTTTCATACTAAATATCCCTTAAGTGTACTGAAAACGACGAAAGTTTTAATTTATAATCTTCATTTTCTGAAAAGGGCGACTTTTTCACAATATTCCAGGGCATCTTTGCTCAACATCTATCTAAAAACATGAATTTCCTTCGAAGAACTTTCGTACTTTTATCCCTTTAATTAAGTGTTACGGAAAACGACGAAAGTTTTACTTTATAACCTTCATTTTCTAAAAAGGGCGACCCTTTCAGAATATTGGAGGGCATTTTTGCTCAATATCTAGTATTTGAAAACATAAATCTCCTTCGAAGAGGCTGACTGAACATTGCTTGCACATTTTTGTAAAGTGCCGAATAAAAATGGGGAAACGCTACATTTCAACTTGTATAATTAAAAAAATTAACTACAAGGAGAGAAAAAGCTTTTGAAACTACACCGTCGTCTTTTATCTTATTTCATATTCTGAAAGCTGTGTACTTAATGTTGCTACATATTTTTGTAATCCTTTGTGAATCTATGAATTATCTATTTAAAATCCTCTCCCCCAACCCCAACAAAAAAAAATCAAATCAAAAATACCAAAATTGCAAAATGCAGTTTGAGCATCGTAACAGTATCCCAACGCTGTAAGTGTTTTTGAAATAAAAAGAATTTTAAAACAAATGTGTCATAAACATGCTTTTTGGCGGGAAAATGTAAAAATATACTGAAAAACATATCTAATATCTGAAGAAAGAAAATGTAGAATGCAGGGAATTGTAACAGCATATTCATGTCTCATAGTCACATGCCTTGCCCTTTATTTAACAAGCCAGAGAAACAAAATATGTGGGTTATCGTATCTTTCGACATTTTACTATTATGGGAGCTACTTTATTTTAAGGATTTGAAATTATATCTTATTGATGCTTGTTTTAAGTTCACAGGCGACTGGAGAACAGATGCGCATGAACAGCGCCTTTCCAGACTGGCAAGAAATGTGCGCACAGATACCCTGTAAAAAGCAGTTCCGTCTTTAAAAATATAGTTGGTTACTACTGGGCAAGCAGGGCCATAGCAACTGTCTATACAAGTTACTGGGAATTGTTGATTATGAAGTACATATGGATAAATGGTATAGTGAGTTTATTGAATTATCAAAGTAATATTAAGTTAATCGCTTCATCTCGATGAAATTGATTAAAAACGATAAAAACAGCGCACAGATACGGGTACGTGGAACTACACCCGAACACACGAGACATTAAACCGGTCGAAAGTTTCAAATTATGTCTTTCCTGTTATGGGGTGTATGAGGTAATGTTAAACGTAATTATTTATCATGAGATTCTGATGCAATGATATTCTTCCAAATATGAGCAAAAACCAGGAGATAGCGAGCTCACCTAAACAAGAACAAGAACGTTTTCTCAAAAGAAAGTAGTAAGTGCAGGATTAAACCTGGTGAACACCAACTCCTCTATGTACATAAGCGCAGCGGATGCATCAATCAACTGCGACAGTCAAACTATCCCTCCCGGCATGCATCTCGCTTCCATAATTCTGGCATATTGAGGGCGGTTCACGACCACTCCGATAAGGGCAATTGAATCAAGTCACCGAGACTTTAAATTTAGCATTAAACCCCCTAAAAGCAGTTTTCTCTCTAAGCCCCAACCAACCCGTCAAACAATTAGCCTTCTAATCTATATTGAATTATAGACAGGTGGACAAATTGCCGGGAATCACGTTAAAACTATTGGATTAATATTCACTTGGTCTGGGCGATTCTTCTTTTCTTTTCTTTGCTTTATTTTTGTTCCCGTCATCGCAAAAGCCTAGGTGATAATGTGCGCGACATTTAATGGACTTTAACAAATAGGCTAGAGGGGGATTTGGCGTCTTCAATCTTTGTGTCAGTACCTGGTATTTCTCCTTGTTTTTGACGAGCAAGTAACTTGCTAACATCATCGAACAAAATGTAACTTATTTCTGTCGAATAAAAAGTTCTGTGCGTTATAATGTATCAAACTAAAACTACTAAGTGTAAAGAATAACGATCATCTTTTGGGGTTAACAGAAGAATGGGGCTCGGGTTTTTACATCCGAATTAAAGGGATAGTTGAGTTCTTTTGCAGAGGGCGCTACACAAAATAATTTTTTGTGAGATAATGAAAAACTAAATGTCAAATGTGAAAGAACATAATATTTAAATGACAAAATCATCTTAGATCAAAATCGGTTCAGAGACGGCTGAAATATAACGATTTCTAAGACTTGTGTACCAACACAAATATTAGATATTTTGAAAAATTTGAAAAAACCGTTGAAAAAAACGAAACAACGCCTTTTACGTCGTATTTCAGCCAATGCCGATGTTAGCTTTTTTGCTGGCATTTTCGTGTTGCTTATATTACCCACAATTAGCCGGCTCATGCATTGTTATTTTTAATTAAATAATTAATTAACGGTCACCGTGTTTTTTTTTAATGTTGAGCTGAATTGGTATGATCGTATTGGCTAAATTTCACACTTTGGGGTCTAAAATTACCTTCCTAGCAATTTTAGGTTCTAAAAGGGCACTATAAATATCATAGATAAGAATAAGAGCAATAACCATGCACTTTGAAGGCATGTGCGGTCTGAAAACAGAACACAACTGTCCCTTTAACTATTACTCTAATTACTTTTCAGAATATGTTCCTTCGTGTTATTTCTTGTAGTTTCTTGCTTTTCATCGATTTTGTGTCATGACTTCATTTCTTAGAGAGGTTCCAAAGAAGTCTATTATTCTTGTAACTCAGTTCATTACAAATCTGTATAAATCTAAAGGAAGGTGACATTAACTGATTGAGAAAGAGAGATGAGGACGAGGAGGAGAAGGAGGAGGAGGGGTGATCACTTCCACCAAGGCATATAATACAATAGACTTTCATTGTTAGTTGGTTAACTGTTACGTTAACATCGCTTTGATTTGTAACAAAAAAAGCTGCAAGAACTTGAAAGGAAGTCTCGGAAATTATATATCAAGAGCGCGCTCAATACTTCACAGAGAGAGGGAGATTAAGACAAGAGATATAGATAGAGGGAGAAAGAGAGAGACAGACAGAGAGAGAGAGAGAGAGAGAGAGAGTGGGCGAGTTTGGGAGAGGGGGAAGTGGGGGAGGGGGAGGATAGTGGGGAGTCTTGTCTTTCACATACCTCATGTAGGGTTAATTATTTTCATGGGCCGATAAATTGCAAAAACAAAAGACAATTTCAAAAGTCGTGGGCATCACCTATTTAAATCGTGAGAAAATGACGATGATGTATTTCATAATCTCAATACGAGTTTTATAAACCAAAACAAAACGGGTACTTCAAAGTTGATTTCTGGGAAGTCTTTGCCAATGTCTTAACGAAACCGATCTTCGCAGGAAACGTATACGATTTAAAACAATAGCTGCTCGAAGAGAAACACAGATATCAAACCTCTTTTCCACATCTTTATCAGTGCTATGTCATTTATCCTTTAAAGAGTTTTCAGTTGCTTTTTTACTTCCATTTCGGTCTGATATTACGGAAATCTTTTCTTTCTAATGGTTATTGATTCGGTGTAACGAGGGGCACATATGAGACACATCCAGGAAAAAGAAATGCGATGCATTGTATCAATTACGATTTACCAACGTTTTTGTTTTTGTTGAAAGGAGATATACCCAGGGAAGCCTCATCTGCATAGACTTTACTGAATTCATTTTTCCTTTTGCCTTTTAAAGCCTATCTGCACTAGTTCGGCCACGAGGGATTAGACATCCCTGCATGGCCACTGACAGGTGGTTATCTCATCAAATCAGCTCTCAAACAACATTAGAAAAAGGGGAACATGGGGGACCAAAGGTCACCGCTTAGGTATTGTTTGCTACATAGAGGGCGCAAGTATTAGTGCAGTGGGGCTTTCAATATCATTATCCCGGTATTGCCAGACGTCTGATTGAATTAATAAACCTTATTCGAAAGGGAAAACAAATTGTGAAAATGTCCTGTCCAATGATATTAGCAACGAGCGCGACTCGAACCCAGGACCTCTCGGATGCGAGTCAGGAGCTTTCACCATCAAAGGGATTGGGTATCTTTGCCTCAGATTCTAAACAAAAATCCTGGATTTAGCTCATGCTGCAATCATAACTATAAAACCTTTAGGTCAGTTAAGAATCCCATGACTTTTAAAAGCCGATCGCCTGTTTGATTATTAAGATATATATGATTGGAATTCGAAATTTCAAAAGCCGTTTTCCCAACGGCTTTTATTACACCACAGTCTATTGGGGAAAACGGGTATGGCCACACGGTCACTCAAAGCCTTTTACTTTTTCGAGGCACCTCATGATCATTTAGAAACGCAATAGGGCTTCAATATTACACCATAGCACATACACTGATAACACGTAGGGACGTGCATATCAGATTAGTAAAACTGGAAACAAAACTGTTAAACAATGACTTTAATTCCACTGTGCCCTCATGCTTCTATGATTAATATTTAAATGAATGATAATTTGGATTGGATATGTGGTCAAGCTACTTTCAAGTTTCATTTTAAAAGACAGAGAGCGGAAGAGAGAGAGAGAAAGAAGAAGAGAGAGAGAGAGAAGGGGAGAGGAGAGGAGGAATTGGTCGTGAATGTTAACGAAAATAAAAACGAGTATAAAAGACGAACAGATATATTTTATAATATGAAAAGGAAAAGAAAAAAAACATGTACTCAACAGGAGGAAAACGAATGATTTTCTGAGACTCTGAAGTAAGATTTCAATATAAAAGTAGTTAATTTCTGCACGTCCAATATCGAAATCGTTATCCTGGCTATAATATGGAGAAATTACAACGTCGAACAAATGTCATCGCCAGAAAAGAACATTTGATTTTCGTTTTGCTGCCCCGAGGCATACTCATTCGTTGACCTTTGCATGTATGTCTTCCTGAAATTTTCTCCAAAACCATCTCATATGTTGCTTAAATTTTCTTGTTAACGCTAGTCCCCTAAACAAAACCCAAAGTCAACGTGACCCCCAAAACAAAAGGAGACACCACACATCAAACCAAGAAATCAGGAAAACAAGAAAAATACAGCAATTACGAAGATGGTATCAAAAGTAAAAGAACATGTCAAAGATTCGTGTTTAAAAAGAAAATATGTCTAGTCCTTTTAATACAGAATTGACGAGCTTAACACATTTTATTGACGACATTATCAAATCGTTTCACACTTTTCAACACTATGACGCATTTAATAAAAGGAATACTCCATTAAAAATACCGGAAAGAGGGGAGGGGCGTCATGGTTTAAGTAAAAACAAAATAATGGATACAAGTAAGAAATGGTGTTAGCTCGGATTTCAACAGAAGATGCAGAAGAAGAAAATAAAGAAGAAGAATCACGATAAGAAGGATAAGAAGAAGAAGAAGTAGAAGAACGAGTAGAAATTAAAAAATATTCATAAAAAAGAAGTAGAAATGAATATCAATCATGAATCTTAAAGAAAAGGTAAAAGGTTCCAAGAATTAAATGTTGTGAAAGGTGGTCACTGTGCTTATTAAAAGGTTACGCTATTTAATATGAAATATTACAAATATGTCATACGTATTGGAAATACATAAATATTTCTTCTTTTTCTTAGAACATAACCCCGATCTATTAAAAACATGCACATAGCCATAACAAAAAGTGCAATTATATGAATTTTACATAAAATTGAAAGGAAAAGCATGCTCATCTTAGAAGAAGGTCACAACATGCGTCATCTACACATTTCATTTCTTAAATTCCTTTTTTTCTTTTTACTTGTTCAAATATGAAACTACTTCAAAAAAAATACTTTGAAATGACATTACAAAGAACCAAACTTTTACGTGGAAAGGTTCTTTTTCCCGATGATATGGTGTACGCAAAACAATGGAGCATTCCTTCAATCAAAATCGTTTTAGATGTGAATGTGCTTCAAGGAAACCGCACCCCAAGGTATAAGTGCAGGTATGCTGAAAATGAGATGTATTCCTGCCATTTGATGCACAATATTCATTAAGAAAGTATGTAATAGATATATTGATGAAGATATTCTTGCCATGATGTACTACCTTAGTATATAATAGATATATTGATGAAGATATTCTTGCCATGATGTACTACCTTAGTATATAATAGATATATTGATGGAGATATTCTTGCCATGATGTACAGCCTCTTAGCATGACATTGGTGCAGCAAACTTCTCGTTGAAGTGACGTACTGGGCGTATACACTTCGGTAGGGAATCAGGTAGACTACTGTGCAAGAATACAATGAATCTCTCAGGATTACTAAACTTGTTTCTTGGGGTGAGGTTTGCTTTATCAAATGCCCGGCTGTTAATCAACACACAGGCAATAATATAACTTTAATGGAACGCCCGGTTTCTTCCTTAATTTTTCAAAAAATCTACATCGCCAATGAAAAGGCCCCTAGGTGTTGCCGTTTTGAGGTGATTCCTTTTAGATTTTTGCATGCAGGAAAAACGAGGTTAGCATTGCAATACTTTAAATGTGAGAACATATTATCGGACACGCGTTTTGAATACAAGGGGTATCTATCGCCAACCCAGTACGCCCGACTTACTGGACTACAACAGAATACCTAACGTAAGGGACTACAGATATCCTTCTAATCAAATAAGGAACCCAAGCTGTATATTCAACGGGTGGGACTACATTACCCTATTTACGCTGTATGCAATGAAACGACTTGCCTTACATAGCCGACCTTCTCGACTCGACAGGTGCGCCGCTACTCACCGAAATCCAGTGTCTTCCTATCCCGATTTCGCCCCTGATACAAAATAGAGATGTTACCTTTTGTTTTTGTCTTCATGAAAGGAGTTTATTATTAAAGCCCGTTTCCCCATCCAACATGCTATATCTGTCGCGGATCAATCGATGTATATATTCGTGTTTCTGATGTTCTTGTAGTTATTTGCTTTTTATTTTCTCTCTATTTTTCATTTTCTGTTCTTTTTTGTGTGTGTTCGTTTTGCTCTTTTCTGTTGCCTCATTTTTGCATTGCTTTTGTGTGTGTGTGTGTGTGGGATAAAAAAGAAAGTAAATACGCGTCACAAACAAAACCCATAGTACACTCACCTATTTCTGTTTTAAGAGATACAGAAATGTGAAACGCTCTGCCCCTTTTTTTACATAATTTATATAATTATTTCGACCCTGTCGACGGGACGAAATATATGATGCGGTTTACCTCGCCAAGTGTGAACGAATCTTTACAGAGAAACCATGGGATGGAAAAGTAAGTACCTGACATGAATGTTAAACACCCCGTAAATGCACTCACCTATCAGTGACAAATGACATTATCGAATGATTGACAAGTATCAACGTGGCATAAGATACAGTTGTGTGAACTGCACCACACTACGTTTTGCCGCGGCGGTCTTTCACGAGACTCCATCGTATCGTGTGTGAATGGCCATTATTCATGCATTTGTTTGTCATCTTCATTACTTTTTGCAAATATCGTCACCGCTGACCTACATGACCAAGTAACTATCCAAATAAACGTTATAAGTGAAAAGCAACGCAGACGATATTTGTTATGGGATGATGGATGAGAAAATAATCTGGGTCACAAGATTATGAAATGTAGATCATGTCGAGCATATGACAGACAACCAGGATCTTCACACACACGTAGAAAATAATTACAAACCTAGATTCATTAAGATTTTGAACATTGGAAAGCAACTACCAATTCACTGAACAAAATAAGAACCCTTTTTAAACTAAGGTGTAGCGTCATAAGATATGGAGTTACTGCTATGTTGTCTGTATTCTGTTAATACGAGAATGCTTATAGTTTTGTTTTCAAGGACATACATCGGGTTCTTTGAACACTTTCATCATTCCTTGCCTCAAGTTCATTTTATCAATTATCTGGTGCGCCAAGTACGTCAAAACGTTTCACATACTACCCGTGTGGTATGTTTAAGAATGGTTTGTAACATCATACAAGAACTAAATTATAGTCTCACAGGTAAAACAAATAATGCATTTTCCATCTTTATGACACTAAACACTACTATTGCTTTTGATATTTTGAATGATATTTGTAAATTTGGAATACCCCTCTAAAATATAGGTTGTCCGTCTTGTACTATTCCCCCCTCTTCTCTTCGATTCCTATATTTCAACGTCTTCCTCGGAGTTTTTAGCAATTTTCTTCAAATTCTCCTTCGAGAATTATGTTCACAGTGCAATTTTCATGCTTTTTCCCCTCCATATCACACGAGTTTATGTTCTTTAATGATATCACTTACTAGCTGCGAGGGTGACTGCTACGTTTTTCCACACATCTCTGTTATGTTCCATTATGATTGTGCTCTCTGCCATTGCACTCCCTGCTCTTCTCCCAGTTAATTCCAGGATTCCCTCATGGTATAGTACCTTTTACTATTTCTTCTAACAAATATTTCAAGAGACTCTCAGACTGATGTCTATGATAGCACGTTTACATTATCTAAGTTATAGGTAATCAGTACTTAAGTTTGCAAAAGAAAGACTTTTGTAGTAACCCTCCATTCCTGAGAAAAAATATTGAAATTTTACCAGATCTGGCATTTACAGAAGAAATCTCACCTTGGAAAAGAGGATGAAAAATAGCATCATTTTAGTCAATTTATCTTGCAGCTAAGGGGCGTACATTTAACCTTTCGTTGACCACGTAAACGTTGACCGGAATGGTAAACTTCATACATCAATTTGTTTGTTAAGTTCAAGATAGTCATGTTGTAGTTTATTTCCTTTTTGTATATATTTATTTCCTGTGACAGCCCGTGTTTAGTGATAGTTTATAAATATTAAAGGAATATCATAGTCAAGCTTCTGCTGAACTTTGGAACAGACTACCTTTTAATGTCAAAAACTGTCAAACTGTTCAAAACACATTTCTCCAAAATTGCTTTCGCTGATTAATTAACTCTGTTCACTTTGATATATATGTATTGTAATTTGTAGGTTTATTTGCAATTTTTTTTTTTTTTTAATATGTAATTTTTTATCAGTCTATTGTGTTTGTTATAGCGCTTAGAGACTTCGGTGGTAAGCGCTTTATAAGTAACGTTTTTATTATTATTATTATTAGTCCTAATGGTAGAAATGTCTCCTTGAATAGCAATGTACAATGTACTTTAAATGCTCTCATACCCGAAACATGACGAGCAATTGCAGTTAAATAAAAGTAGCCTAATTGTCATTCCACATGCTGACATGTAATTCCATATACCCATTCCCAAGGGCTAACTTCGAATCATCGGGTCACCGCGTCGGGTCGGGTGGTTGTGTTACCAGCCCTTTTGTAACAACATGCCCCTTTATTCACGAAATGTTTTTTTTGGGGGGCAATGTTTATGAAATAAACCCCTCCCATCTCCAAACGGTCTGGTCCTATTTATCCTACACTTTGTGAAAACCCTACGACAAATCTACGAAAGGTCGCGTCCTTAAAGTGCATCTCCACATGATCTTCCGTAACGCGACCACCGACCGGACACGATGACCCGAAGATTTGAAGTAAGCCCTTGTAAGGATGCGTCAATTTCTTTGCATTTTGATTCATTTTCAAGCATCATTCTTATGTAACGCATAATCAACTTTCTCAAGTCACTTCCTGACAGCTTCCTTCATAATTTAATCACTGGACAAGTATGGTCTGGACAAGAGCAAAGAGCTATTTGGACCTACATTTACGTAAATTGTTTAAAATTTGTTACGAAATCTTGGGAATTAAATAAGCGGACATTGGTGTAAGTTCAGTAGAAGGCTTAAACACAAACAAGTTCACCTTTGAGGCATAGGAGTCGACAAAATTCAATTTGAAACCAATATTATATTGACACTTTTCAAATCAGAGCTATGTAATAAATTATATTAAAAATAAATTGTTATGCAATTTTTTTTCTCGAAGAAAGCATTCTAACAAAGTACTCTGTCAACAAATTATTGTTGAGTCACAGCTTTATTTATTACATTTAGAACTATATTACTATCGAAAAGGAAGGATGGTTAATTGAGGTAAACAAACCAAAACAAAACAAACATTGGACTATCTATAATATTTACAGAAAGATATGTAACCGAAACAGCAATATCATTTTTTTTTACATACCAAGGGATCGTCTTAAATGTTAACACTTGACAACTATGGTTTATGATTAAAAACCGAATAACCATTATTATTACAAAGAGCGCTAAATATGTAAATATAATGTATTGCTTTTGGGGGGGAGGGGGGTGCAGATATTTCTAAAAAAATGTTTATATAATGACGCATCTGAAGAGTTAGCATCTGAATATTACCCCTCAAAAAGGAAAAGAAGAGACTAGTGACAACCCAAAGACACGTAGATATTCACAGCTGAATAAAGTTGCATCGTTAAAACTAAAACAACAACGGCAACGACAGATTACATTTGTTAGGCCCGGCTGTTATATCGGCATTCAGATCCATACTTTATCAATCTAAACCAAAATAAAGAAATTTCGTACATCTTGTGGAATTCAAGTCATCAAAATGAGTGTCTTGAAAACATTACCTGTTCTGCGTGGGTGTTATCCGCAAAACCAACACAACCAAACAAAACGGATTTTTGGTTCGCAAAACAAGATTCATTATGCGAAAATCTTGAATCACCATAAACGTCTTTCTAAAAGTGCATTTCACTTCCACACCTCCTATCGCTTCAATGCAATACTTACTTTGTGTACTCGGAAGTTATGATTGTACCCCACCGCAATTGAGACAGCGAGTGTGGCATTCATGACTGTTGCATTGAGAATGAATGACAGATGATGCATTAAATGTGCAACATACAGAAATAATACATCAAATAATGGGGAGATCTAACATAAATTTTACCCGACCTCTTCATGCTTCACAAAATATTCACGCACATTTTTTTTCCTCCCTGTTTTCTTTCCTATTTTACACATGTTTATACATGTGTATATATTTATTTATCTATTAAAGAGAAGGTTCATTGATTTAAAAAAACTAACTTTAATGTCATTATTGCAAAGGTGACACTTTGATTGGTCAAGGTTATCAAAAGCCAATGGTTGGAAACATTCGAAGTAATGATTATTAACAATTACAAAACGCTTAGATACAGCCCCGACATAGCACCTGAAAAGCTCTCCGGTAGCTGCTGAGATATGACGTCACATGTTGAACATGATGTGCACAAGCAGACGATGTCTTATGACATCTCACACAATTTCAGTGCCTGTTTTGTCATCTTTTCTTCAGTAATTTCTCTTACTTCAATGCCCTCAGGCGAAATGTTTAATCTATTGCCTCACTCTAAACCCCGTGCATGGTACTATTTTGATGAAAAATGCAAGGATTAAAAAAAAAAGGATCAGTCGCTTGTAAACAAAATAAGACGCCAGTGTATTTTCAGCTGCATACACCGCGGCATGTTCGGCGTTTCAAGAAGGAACAAATGACGTCCATGATATCATTCCGGAGGTTTTTTAATTTGAAAGTGTGGTTTCTTTGATTGTTCATTAACCCCTATCCTGTGTATTTACAAACAAAAGAATTGAGTTATCAGAATGGGGGTCATATCCCTTTTTGAATGGTGTAAAATTCTATCACATTTATATACACTAAACTCATTATATTTTGAGAAATAAAAGCATTGCAATTATGTTCATTCTTTATGGGATGTCGTCTGCTTGGGCAGGGTTGGTTCATATTGTGACGGCATTAAAACATCGTTATTTTCCGGCGAATCTCTCGCATATCCCAGATGCTATGGAGGTTGTTTTATTTGTATGTTTATAAATCACCCGATATGTAGTTGACCTAAAACTTGCATGATGGCCATCTGTTAGCATACCAGTTTCAAGTAATACGATATTTGCCATATTTGTGATTTTCTATGAACCCGCACTTTAAGTTTCATCAATTTATTTGGGGGGATGGGGCTTGCCAGACATGTTTGGGAAGTGCACTTAGAGATAAAGTTGAGTTCTGGTCATGCGATTGCATTGTGAAAGAACCGAATCTGAAAAGCTTAGTCATCTAGCATATAAGTATTTGTGTGTACTGAAAACATCAAAATTATGAGAAATTTGGCCCAGCCTTGATAAAGTTACAACGATGTACACTAAAAGATGTATATAGGACTACACGCACATGTGGCATAAAAATCCGTCCCGATTTGTATGATGTTACATGCCGCATTTAGAATATGAAGGCATTTGAAGAGCCATGCTTTTCAAGAAACATTTTTAATCTGATGTTCTTCCACACTGAAAATACAATGATAACGCTCACAAATTATTGTTCATCTCTTCCCAGAACTTAACATTCCCTTTACAAATCTGGTGTCGCCCGAGCTGCAAAAGTACACACAAATCAGTATTCAGGATACGTAGATAACCCAAAACGCTCTAGAACAAAAAAAGAAACAGGATGATGCAATGGAAGGAAACCAGGACATATACATCAAAATTACGACGCGTTCTAAATCGTGAAAAACACGTCCGAATTAATCGCTTTCCCATCGTTCATACTATGCATCAGAATCACGTATTCTATTTCTGATGCCTTCCAAGATGTTCAGGAGAACGTCACTATTCTCCATTTTGTTCCCATTAAGCGTCATACTTCTTTTTCTTTCTTTTTCCTTTTTGTTGTTGGTCTTAATGGGCATTTAAAAGAGAGTACAAAACCTTTTCGCGGAATTTGAAAGATCAAAAGAATTGAAAAAAGTGTATACTCTATTTTCGCGGAATTTAGAAGTTGTCAAAAATGTGAGACTCAGAACGTATCTCTTTCTTCTCTCGACACCAATTGTATCTTATTTTCCAGTTTATCCAATTACTGAAAAAGTCGTATATCTATCATTTTACAAACATTCATTCGTTCCGATTTTGGCATATTGGTCACTGCAGCCTCCGTGATTATAAACCATTGACGCGATAAAAAAGGAGGAGGAATGGAGATGATGCCAAATAGAGATGGATTATTTTGTTGGAAAGTCGCGGAATAAAAATAATAAGACACCACACACTGGAATAACAATATGACGCAAAATATGATTTAAGATATTGTATTACGTATTGGATATTAAATGACAAAGGAACGAAGCAAGCTACCCGTAACGTCATTGCTGTATATTGAGTTCAGTCGGCACGGCCAAACGTGATTCTCAAAGAAGGGATATGATTATTTCCCTCGAAAGTCGATTGAAGGACAACAAGAAAAGAATATATACCCCAGTGTCAGTTTCGAATCGGCCCACAGTATTCCTTGCGTACTCCCCGACACGCTCTGTGCAGAGCAACGTTCGTATGACATCGCTTTGTCTTCTTCCCGATTTTCCCGCTTTTCAACCGCCATGCACGCTTGGAGCGTACGTTAAGTCAACTCTTTCGACCACTGCCAGCGCTTTCATGTTTGTTTGAAATATGCTCTAATTCTCTGACCCATAAGTTCGAATTACCTTCCTTGTATACAGCTACGAAATAATTAGAATCACATTATCTCGTCTGTTAAGCTGATTAGCTAATTTCCCGGGCGGAGTATTAACCGCGTCGGCTTATTCATCAAACTAACCGACTGTTATTATCCTGGGGGAAAGTGAAGACGTGTTTTGAACCTGATTAATTTGAAAATGAAGTAGCACAATAATTGTGAATGCCTTTATGATTGAACATTAGTGTCATTGCGTTGCTGGACCGTAACGCAATGCTCAGATAGTTGCATCTTGTATTGCTTAAAAGTGAATTACTTTAAAAGATATCTCATTAAAAGAGAGAACGTGTTTGGAATTCAGGGACATAAGATTAAGTCTTGCAGAACCAATCATAACATACTAGATAATACAAATATTAGAAAGGATGAAGTACATGCAAAGAGTACTACTTAACAAAAAACTAATCATAACCTATACATAATGTTATTCCTTACAATCCACATAATAGATCGGATGCAAACTCATTCTAATTTTACATTAGCTTGATAAAACATTCATTCTACTTTTACATGAGTTTTGATATTTACTTGTAAATTCAAGATGTATAAGGTTTTTAAGCGTGTCTTTATCAATATCAATCTTTTATCAATAAACAATTTCCATTTCCATTTCAAATTCAAATACAATTTACAAAGGCATTGGTTTTTTGTGGTTTTTATTCATTTAATTTAAAAATTGTTTATGATACATGAATATTTTATATTTAGATGCAAAAATATTCGGAAAATAATAACAGGTTTCTTAATGGATGCGCAAGTAACAATTATAAACTTATAGCCGTAAAAACAGATCAAGGAAATATCAATAATCCGTAATTTCAATTAAACTTGAGATCAAGAGTTACAATAATTGTTTGTTTTTTTCATTTCGCATTTCTCTCCTGTTTGAACCTCTCTATTTCCTCTTCTCCTGTGAATTTATACCTTAGAAGGTTGAGAGACGCGATTTATCTTCAGATTTGTATTAATTTTCTACCACTTTCTAATAGTTGAACAGACCTTTAATCTATCTAGAGATAGTATCATGTTCATGGTGCGTTTTGACCTGAGCTCTGTTGGAGGTTTGGTTTCTAATATAAGAATATCGTTATAATTAATTTGTTTATACTAAAGCAAATATTTACCGACATGATATGAAAAAAGATGATAATAAGAAGTGATGCATCGTTAAAGTATGTGGTCTACGAAACCGAGTGGTTCCCTGTATTAGGCCTATACAAATGACAGGATGCAGCCAGTGACGGATAGAAAGTATCACTATAAATGGCAGAAATAATATGTTCGCTTTTGAATAAAGTTTTGGCACGAAAGCTTGACTTTTCATGCTTATAGCAGTCTAAAGGTAAGGAGGTTAAGAACACGTGATTAAAATGCATGGAAAACATGAATGTGTGGGTGGCGCTTGTGAATAATCGCGAGACGGTAGATTTCATCTGTATGTACAGTTTACCGGTCCATTGTTCGCCCTTGATAACGGAGAAATCAAACACCGCAACCGCTTTTCTTACCAACAACCATTCTTCCACAAACAATTTCCACACTTGCACTTTTCAATGAACTCACGTCCCCTTGAGGCTGTGGTGTGATCGATGCGACTGTAAACTCCTTATTCGTGCCTAATGAGAAGGGTACACAGTTATGCTTTAAGGGCCTCTCCCCTGCGTATCAATGGGACCAGACGACTTGATGTTTTCTTGGCGGTAATGTATCGCGACTAAGTTCACATCTTCCGTAGATGAGCGGTCACGTGACAATGTGTGGTCACATGATCCTGTGTGGTCCGACACTTCACGTGTTTTCAAGACTCTTGAAGGTGTTAAGTTAAGATTAGTATGAAGGTTTTACCTTGACATACTTTCAACCTTGATTGTGTGTACAAACAAGAGGAGAGGATTGTATTACGCCCGGTATATAGTACATGCTGAATTCACAAGTTTTGTAAACCACACGTTTTGTCACGTGATCGTGAGTAGTCACTTCATGTGTTTTCACGTCCTCGCGCCGCCTTGTTTTCAAGACTCTTAAAGGTGTTCAGTTTAAGAATTAATAGTGTGGAGGTTTTACCTTGACATACTTTCCATTTGATTGATTGTACAAAAACGGGGGATGATTGTATTTCGCCCGGTATTACGTTTGAATTCACATGTTTTGTAAAACCGCAAGAGCATGTGTCCTTTTCCCTTTTCTGATAATGTGGTATGACTCTAGTACCCTGTGGGGGTAAGACACTGGTCTGACTTTTGGAAAATTATATTTTTGTTTATACTTGTATAGGGCCTTTGATGTGGAGGTTGAAGGAGTCTTATCGTTTTCCTTATATCGTAAATTTCAACTTTTTCTCTTATTTCCTCTTTTTTTAAATGTTCTCCCTTACTCTTTTTCCTACGTCATTGGGGTGGGGTGGGGGAGAGGGGCACATCCCCCTGTGCCCTCTAATGCTATATCACTGCCAACACCGGACACTTGGCTGTAGATTGCAGGTTTGGAATGATGTCAATACCCATATAAACCCTAATTGGACTTCGTCTAGAATTCCGTGAACATGAAACTAAATATATTCACAGAATCTAACGAAAATTGTGAACGAATGTTTCAGAATACGAATGAGCAAAACTTGCTTGGGAACAAATCGCCTTCATCTCTCCAATACGGAATGGCTGATTTATAAACATATATAGAGTGACAAAATTCAATCAGCCAGGTTATCACTACAATATATTGAATTCAACCTATGGCTGCAAAAAACGAACGAATTGTACATGTGGTTTGGTGCAATGGTGAATGAATATGATTTCCACTCAGTTTTCTATCATGTCTATGTTATATTTGAACCGTTTAAACGTCCAATATTCATGCTATTGCATGGCACACTATTTGATTTTGACTAGAATTGATTTGATTTGATTAGATTTTCAACGTGAACATGTTGAGATATTTACACATAAACAAAGTCCATATTTATTCAATAATGACATACAGAAATGTAAGAGGATTGTGTAACAGACAAAACGGAAATATTAAAAGTTAGTTATAAATTGGAAGGATTTTTTATAAACGAACTGTGTAACAAAAGTGGTTTGAAATTGCATTGTTTGAAACCTTAAAAACCAAAGTCATCTCTTTTAAACAGAAACCGCGTTTCGGTACCATACGCTCGAATTTCAACACTGAGTTTGCAATTCGTTGTCAACTCTTTACCCCAGATTACGTACATGTATAATCAGGTAGTATGCTCTCTTAACGTAATAACTTATCGCCAGTTACCCATTCTAATCAACACAATTAGACATGTGTGTTAATTAGCACACCTTACTCTTTTGAACTTCCGATTGATCCCATCAGTACCGGAATTCAATAGCGCCTTTAAGGAGAAAATAGTAAGCGGTGTTGCCAGGTAACTTCCCCCATTTTTCAATCATACTCTCTACCGGTAAATAGCTACTGCGATATAATGCATTAATAGGGTTATTATCTTCGGGATCGGGTGTCTTTCATGGCTATCCCGGATGGCAGCGGGGGTGCTAGTAATTGGTTCACCGGCAGGTAGCAGTGACGAAACAGCGCCTGGGTAAAAGATTCCGGTGGACGCTGTGGGGGATATCTGTTCAGTTTAACACATTGATGATAAATTACATGAGCAGTGGGCAGTGAAACGTGTCCAAGGAAGACCCCGAAATAAAGGCATGTTTGGTGTTCTGTCATTTTCTTTACTTTACTCTTAGACAAACCAAGTCATATAATACAGGTACAAATGTGATACATTTTCTCATAATAATGGTAACAAAATCGAAGAAATTCATAAATGGTAGACCCTATAATATATAACTTGTTCGAATAAACAGAAATCGTTAAATACCTATAGCAAAGTACTGAACACGTGTCACGACTTGTAAGAAACTAATAGCAAAACCTGGACATTCACGTGATGAACCGTCAAAAGGACAATGAAAAATGAATAACTCATTAATTGGACGATTTCCTTGCCCCTCGTTTGAAGAAAATATCCTTTATTCAATATTACATGCATTCGACAATTTACTGAAAGCATACATCAATGATTATATGTTGTAAACAAAAATCCGACATTTGTAATGCTTAATGGTGATAGAGGAGCTCTCAAATCGCCGCTCAATGACATAATTTTTAAATTCTATTTTTGACCCCTACCTACATTGCATTTCCTTGGGCACTAAGGGCATTAGCCATTTGTTAATTATATGACGCAATGACCTTCATGCTCTATTAAGCATGCACTTGGTACTTCAAGGGTGTTAGATATCACCACAAGTTTATCTTAGATATGATCAAAGACAGGGGAAAAAAATAAGAGAAATCTCGACACGGAAAGTGCATGTAGCTGCATAATATAAACCTGCTGACAACCGCTGTACTTCATGAGCCCCTTGACAGATATTACAATTTTAGCCTTGCTTTAGACTGTCAGCATATGATGATGAAGCACCGTGCATGATAGCAACCTCTTCTCGCCTTTTTTCTTTTTTTACTTTCCATAATCAGCTAATTTTCCATCAATTGTAATTCATTTCCCTAGCCCCGATATGATATGTCTATTTGTGGCTCGGCTTGAGACCCGCGATGCGGGTAAAGGTAGGTTATGGTGGCGGAGAGGGAGATGGATGAAGGGAGAGGTTGAAAGAGAATATTGGAACGTGTGTGTGTGTGTGTGTGTGTGTGTGAGAGAGAGAGAGAAAGAGAAAGAGAGAGGGGAGAGGGAGGAACAGAGGAGATGGAGGGAGAGGGAGGGAGAACACTAGATAAGGATGTATGTAGGGAGATGAAAAAGGGAGAATATGGAGATGAGAGGGGGAGACAGACAGTATAACTAGAGAGAGAGAAAGAGATAGAGAGAAAGAAATAAAGAGAGTGTAAGAGAGAAAGGGGGATATGTGTGTGCACGTGTATGTTTGTGTGTGAAAGAGGGCGAGAGATAGAGAAGGGGGAGAGGTGAGCGGTGATGGTTCAACACAGATAATTTCATCAAGTAGGCTGTTTTTAAACTCAGAAAAAATCAATTTAAATCAACGCATAGATTAGTGGGCGGAAAAAAATTACTGTCCATATAATCTGAGTTTCAAGTTTTCCAATTTTCCTGCGTTCATGTTATGAATTCGTAAACATATTTTTGTATGAAATCATTGGCTTTCTCATTTTTGGGGTTGAAAACAGAACCGAATTCTCATAACCCACGTTTGAAGGAAAAATATGCTACAAGGAACAATGTTAGCCCCCCCAAAATGGAATATTCAATATGTGAGTGAATTTGATCTTTTAAAGCTGATATAAATTATTCCTTCTAGCATGTCCTCATCTGCTTTTTGGTGTTAATATTCATCTCCAATTTGGAAACGATTACATAGTAATTGAATCAAGGATGAGATATAATTGAGTTTCAATGTATCATTCAGCCCATGCTGAGATATAACATACATTTTGCAAGCTATGGGAGCTGCTAAACCGTGATTTCAGTCTTTCAATTTTGATCAGATCAAAATGGAATATTTTCAATCTTCCGTCTATTTTCCTTTTAATTTAATACGAACATGCTATTGAGGACCGGGTTCCCGTTTTTATAAAAAGTTGCAATTGATGTGAATCAATCGCAAGTTTTCAAATCAATCGCAATTTTATAGGTTCCTATCTTTTATGTACATACTACGTTAACATTGATATAAATCTGAAAAAGGTTAATATTAATCATAACTGTTTATTGGACGGGGCCAAGATATGTGTTATTCCCGAACACCCACACACACACGCACAAACAAGTTTATGTAACAAAATGCACACCCTCTCTTTTAAAAATATCACCCCCGTAAAATCATGGAGGTGTTGGAACCGATAATAACTGTCTGCGATAATGTAGTTAATTGTCGCTGTAAGGCATCAAATTACAAATTTTAAAAAAGGAGGACAACTTAATAAAGCTAAAAATATACAACCAGATTTGAAACACATGAAGTAGACATTGTTCGAAAGCAAATGAATATGCACATATTTCGTCATAACCATGATATCGTGAATATATTGATTAGTTAGCTGGTGCTCATAATATCCGTATAATGATGTTTAACCGTTTTGCCTTTTAATTTTTGCATACAAAAGGTTACCACAAGAATTAACGATGCATTGTTTGATCTTTGAATTATATAACCATTCCATTTTCTGTTCAAGTCAATAGTTTCCGGTTTATCTTTTTTAATCTTAAATTCTATCAGGTTTTTCGGAGGGAGTAGGAAAGGTTTCTACATTTCCGTCTTGAAAATATGCGTGGGGCTGTCACGCCTGTAATTTCTAGTCAGTAAATCCAGTTTCAAGAATTATATCATTGTCATAATTCAATTACATTAAATGCTTTCGGATTCAAATATCACATCACATGTGCAACATTGGGTGAACAAAATAGTTGCATTTCATCAATGCTACTTCAAAAAATAAAGCTTTAAAAATGAAACGAAACATTACTGCCTGACCCTTTTTTTCTCATTCAGGTAATATCTCCGTTACCCCCGGGAGAATTTGTGTCATGCGCTGTAACGTAATTGAAACAGCCGTCCTAAATTCATGACTGGTTTCAAAATCGATACAGTTTCCGATTTAAATCCGATCCGATTTCTCCGGCGGGGGGTTATTTTCTATCCGCCGTCCCGATAATGACTCTCGAAAATCGATTGCGCGATTGCGTAGAAGTGACGAAAATACCCCCAGTGGTATCGATCGATAGTCAGTAGCACCCTTCGGGAATCATAGCTATCCGAATGAGATGAATTGATTTCCTACTTTTAACGTTTCGTCTCTTCTGCCATGAGATTAACCCAGCCGTTTAATTTTTAATAATGACATCAACAAAGACAGACGGGCCTGGTATCCACACTCTGTTGTGTGTCAAAGCTCTAAACACAACAATTTGGCAACTTTCCAAATGAAATTTCAAGCCCACAACACACACACGCACACTCGAAAGGGCAAACAAAGAAGAACACAAAATATATATAATCTCATCTCAACAAGTAGCACATAGTGCTTTGGATAGAATTTAGTTTCGCTGTGTCAAGAACTAAATGGTGTTTTATTTACGCAGTCAGAACCACACTTTAAAACCCCAGAGTAACACAAAAGAAAGCTTTCTTGGATTTGACCAAAAACACTTAGATGTTTGAGTTACATGAATCTGTATACAAACTCACAACGACAGAGGTTACCAACAAATAGTTGTAAGCTTGTATAATAATAAGCACATTTGAATCAAGCGTAATACTACGTTTCTAAGCGCTTGTCACTGTAAGTATTATTTCCCTGCATTATCAATTAACCCTATTGCCAATACGCCCATGATAGAGTGCAAGTGTTCCACTCCACATGCCATGTTAAAAGCGCATATATGCCAATCCAACCACATTAATGTTCGCATCCTACCGGGTCCCCATTTAACACCTGGGTGGAGAGTGGCAAATATACAGTAATGTCTTGCCAAAGTACATTAGTGCCGCGGTGAAACATCAACCGCCAACCATGTGATCCACAATCCGATATACCGTGACACCTCCATTTGTTGACTTTCCTTACGATTTTATACGATGTCTCAAATTTCTTTCAAAATATACTTTGGGTAACTCGACTACAAGTTGATCGCGAAAAGTGTCAGTTTTCTAGGAGGGGCAGCCAATCAAATTTTGAAGAAATAAAATGTGTCAGTATAAGTACCAGTCAATAAAATTCAACCTCTATTAATGAAGCGTTTAGTATGCAATAGGATTATTGACACCAGTTTATTAGCTGTTCTATAAATTACCCCATTGGGGTCTTATCAAGGGGGAGTTAGCAAGTAAAACCATGATTTATAATGCATAACCCGTTCACGACAGGATATTAAAAATGTTAATCAGGAGTGCTCGTATCTATAATCTTAGGTGGAGCAGGCAGCGTATGGAGGGCAGGTTCATGGGAGGGCGAAGGTGCGACAGAAGTTAGGGGCAGTGGCCTCCATTGAGGGAGGGTGTAGATCTAACAAGTTGGATGATGCGAGAGAGCGAAGCGACTAAGAGGGAGCTGTTTGAGGGGCCCATAATGCCTCATTCTCACACCTCTTCCCGATTTCTCTTTGATTTCTATCTCCGCCTTTTCCTTCACATTGCTACATATTTGTATTTGTCAGAACCTTGTGTGCCTTACCCCTTCCCTATATCCAGAGCTACGATGTACGCCACTTATTTGGGGGGTTTGGGAGACACGCAGATAATTGCCATGAAGGTGTCATTGCAATGGCTCCCAATTCGATACAAAAGGTATTAAGTATTTAGCACCCCGAACTCAAAGTACCAAAAGAACTATCGTTATTGACGTTGTTGGTGTAGACTTTATTAAGTAAGCTGTCTAGTACAAGGCTTATCTACCACAAGACCCATGGCAATGTTGCAGTTTGTGCCAAACACTGTCTCAACCATCCTGCCTTAAAGAGAAGGTTGAATTCTGGTTAAGGTGAGCAATAAATTGTTAGCTCTTTCATTTTTTTACTGTTTGCGTGGAAGAGTATCATAGACAAAAGTTACGAGAACATGATGGCTCACCTTAATGCTCTTCTAATCTAAATATGACAAGTAACAGCTGCGGTTGTGGACCACACTCTTATGCCACAAGTAGTCCCATGTACACACTCATGTGTACAGTGCATGTGACTTTTAGCAAAATTGGGCTAATTCCTTATCATTTTGATGATTCCAAAACCTATCAGGATACACAAATACTTATACTATTGTCATTAGCCTTTTTTCCAATAGCCTTCGCACAGATTATTTCACAATGCAATCGTGACCAGAGCCCCGTCTTTAAGGAAATGTGATTGATGCAAATCAATCGCAAGTTTGCAGTCTCCTTTTTCTTATATACATAGTTGCGACTGATATTAATATCAACCTTTTATAAGACGGGGCCCTAAACTCAACTTGATCTTTACTAGGACTATATTCATCATAATTACACAGGGATAAAAGAAGAAGAAAACAAACAAAAACAAACAAACAAACAAACAAACAAACAACTCGAAATGTTCTAGGAATTGTTCCACAAAACACTCCAATTTTCCCTCCCTGCTACACTTTACCTTCTTCGTCATGTTTAATGAAGAGTGAACCACTAATTTGATCCAATCTGCCAATCTCCCAACGTTGTAAGGAGCCTTCTTTATTACATTAAAATCTGTTTCCATATAGCGTCATCAGCAAATACGTTTCCATCAGAAATTACATTACGTGGTAATCAGTGCTAAGTTGGGAGTAGAAGAAAACCGTTTCGGTTGCATTAGTGAAGCATCACATCTAATCAATTGAACATTCCAAGATGCACGCCGACACTAAGTAGTCATGGAAACAAAAGCATGTCTCTTTCCCTGTATGTATTACTTGATTGTCACACACCGGATATCATGGAATAAGTTTATACCGAACTTGTGCTGACGACTGTACACACTATGAACATGACAGACAAAAAAAGAGGACAAAATATACAGTTCCTCATTATACCCTCAACAATTGCTGTGGTAGACAAAAGAACATCCCTTCACTGCTATTATGTAAAAAAGTGTAGAACAGGTGAATATGCATGTGACACCTGTTCTACACATTTTTACATAATAACAGTGAAGGGATGTTCCTTTGTCTACCACAGCAATTGTTGAGGGTAGAATGAGGAACTGTATAATATTCTGTCTTCTTTCTTTGTCCGTCATGTTCATAGTGACACGAGGTTGAGCTCTTTAGCACTCGTGAAAACGTTGGATTAAAAAACAATGCTTAACATATTACATCCCAGAATGGTGCCCGTTTACACTGCGGGTTATTCAATTTCGAACCCTAGGCCTCTGTCAAGGTACAGACACCTTTATGGGTAGCAAAATGCAAAGGTTAAAGCTTTTGCAGTTTAAACCTCGGGAGGGTTCCCACTCGGGAAACGATCGCAAAGAATTCCGAAACAATCTCTTCATTAGCCTTGTCCATCTTCTTTCGGACGGTGACGTTGAAGGTCGGTCCACAGACGTAAATAATTATATCTGATTGATACACATCTGTAAAAACCCAATTACACACTCACACACTTTTGAACTCTGCGAACATTACAGTGGTGTATCAGAAGAAGGTGTCTTTGAATTTTACAACAGGGTATTGAAATTGCCCCCTTTGTGATTGTTTCCAAAAGCAGTTGCGGTCGTTTTTTCCATACTTTTTCTTTAAAAGCACTACGTGTTCCATGGCAGGGCGCAGCGTTCACATTCACCATAATAGAGACTTTAAGATTCTGCACGACGAGAACGCGGACTGCCCTTTTAAGGCGATGTGACGTCACTGCCAGTGCCTTAAAAGGACGTCACATTGCCTTAAAAGGGCAGTCCACGTTCTCGTCGTGCAGAATCTAAAAGTCCCTAGTGTCATGCACTTGTACCACAACTATCTCCGACCGTGACCTAGAGAGACTCAAGCCGGTGAAGCGTAAACGACCTCGCAATGGGTGATGATCGACTGGTGTGATAACCTCATAACCGCGGGCGGGGAAGGTCCCGGATGTGATAACATATGTAACTTGGCTGTTATCTGTGACGTATCGGGATTGGGTTTTATTTTTATTAACGCACGCGACACCGCCTCAGGGATATGCTCGAAATTCGGAAACCTTTTTTTTCCTCGAAGGTTCGTGATAAATATATGTATTTTCGGATTAAGAATGATGATAACACATCAACACTATGATATCTTTATCAGGGAATACACACACCGGTGACTACATCTGAAATAAAATTTAGAAGATTTGTTCTTCTTCAATAAATAAACTGCCAGATTTGTTCTCACATTCATGTATCACGTACAGATAATCAGATTCCTCGAATGAGCTACGTTCGTGACAAAGAGCTTACACATACTGGATTTTAATGATGCATTGCCATCGGTATTCCTCGGAGACTAACAAGAATATACTCCATGTTGTTTCAACATTAAGATGACAGTTTTCTATTTAAAAGAAAAACAATTCTTTGGGGACGCACGCCGTGAAAGTAAAAACCTAGTCAGACCAACGAGATCACCCGTTAACCGAACAAAAATGACATTAAGTCACATTGCCAAAAAATCGTGCGGTTGTGAATCGCTTAGTAATTTGTTGGCTGTTTGACTGGGGTGTTGGGTATTTGAAGTACAATCATGTACATTCACGTTTTGATGTGTTTCTTTTGGGGGAAACCCCCACACAGCAAATTTCAAATACGTTTTTTGAGCAACAGTTAGTTCTATCTAATTTAGCGCAGATGAGAGCTGTCTATGTTTGGTTAACCGAAACCTCAACACCATCCTGCTGTAGACCTTAATGGTTGCCAGTTGTGCATTAATGCTACTCCGACTTCGAAATGCACCTAACCGTCAATATGTATCCGCACATTATTTGAGCAATTCAAGGTAATTATTATCAATAGTGCGCAATCATTTTCTTACACACACTAACTTCCATTGTTTATACCCGATTGTAACATATATGTAGTTACCAAAAGGTAACCAAAAGGTTAACGAATTGATGTGCCACCTTCCACCATCAAAGCCTTGCAACAATTGCAGCTCTATAATGCCACGATCTTTTCCGACTCGCTTTGGCTACAAATACAGGGGATGTTATTCAATGTACAGCTACACTGTACAACATGTTTAAACCATGGAAAAGAGGATTATCAAAGGCTCTGCATTGCAACGGCCCTTTAAAATAAATAAAAAATCAATCTCAGCTCCCTTGAAAATCAGAATTAGGTGTTACCTCTTTACTGTCTCATGCTGCATTTTTGGTTGTATCGGCTCTATGGGAAACCTAATCAGAGGCAATGGACTTAATACGTTGGAAGCTCTCAATGAAATACGTTCCTATCAGGTTTCACAAAACTTGTCATCAGTGACAAATGACAGTTTTTGTTATAAGCTACTGAAATCCTCCCTTCTGATTGGTTATCAGTAGATTTTGTCACTGATGTTTGCCATTTGTCATTGAAAAAGGCTTTGTGAAACGGGTCCCTGGTATACATTTACTACTCCTGGGTGGAGAGATCCTTTTTTGTAATTCAAACCTAGGAAGATTATCCTGATTTCTTGCTAAAAGTTATAAATAAGTGTATAACATGTTCATTTCCTTTGCGGAGAAATGTGCTGCTGTTTAAAAGCGCGAGACTTAATATATGAATGGATGTACGAATATACATCATGTAATGACACTATGACGTTCTTAAGACATTTTGATTGCCATTATTTGTATATATAAATTCTATAGCAAGAAGCAACATTTGTTCGTGAGGCATCACTAACATATGCGGTTGATTGACTTTGGCACTTTGAAGAAATCACTTTACATCATGTACGAGGTCGTAATTTTCCCCAGTTTTTTTAAATATGGTAAAGATAAAACAGTTGCCATGTTCTTAGTTTCATGTCCGTCATTCCGTTATTCCATTATTCCCTTGGTATCTCTTCGATTATCATCTCAACAACGTGTTAATTGGCTCGAACTGGACTTAAAGAGCTCAGCCACACCGACGAGACTGACTACAGGCCGGAGGGAAATTTCAGTACCCCGCCTGGCCAAGAATCGGTCGATCGGGAGTCAGTTCGATGGTGTGTCCGAAACCCAGTCACACCATCAGGAACGACACCTGGGGGGTGTTTCACAAAGATCCTAAGTAGAACTTAACTCTAAGTTGGACTTAACAATTATGGAAAGCCATTAGCATCATTGAAAATATATTGTTAAAGGTATTTTAAAAGGCATAAAATGTTGATTCAAATCATTTATATTTTCTATTATCATGGGAGATTTCATGTTCTTGATGTGGAATTTATAAAAAGTCTAAAATACTTAAATTTCTGCTTCTGAATATATTTCATTTTAAGACTCCAATGGCTGTCCATAATTTTTAAGTCCAACTTAGAGATAAGTTCAACTTAGGATCTTTGTGAAACACCTCCCAGGGGACGTTTCACAAAACTTGTCATCGGTGACAAATGACAGTTTTTGTTATAAGCTATTGAAATCCTCGCTTCTGATTGGTTATCAGTAGATTTTGTCACTGATGTTTGCCATTTGTCATTGAAAAGAGGCTTTGTGAAACGGGTCCCTGGTATCCATTTACTACTCCTGGGTGGAGAGATCCGGTGGTAGTTAATGCCGCATTGTCTCTCGGAGTTTCGGGCATAGGCACCACACCATTTTTGTGATTCAAACCTAGGATAATTATCCTGATTTCTTGCTAAAAGATATAAATAAGTGTTCCACATGGCCATTGCCTTTGTATATAGATATGCTGTCAGACAGACAATGGACCGAAATGGCCATTAATCTGTCGGTATAGAGTCTGTTTGGTGTCTTTTTACCGGTGGGAGACCGTGGGACTGATACATATCATAATAGTGAAAACATTTGACCTCGTGCTAGACATCCCAAACGGCCCGATCAACTTTCCCTCAGAACATACACGTCACAGTTGGGAATCAAGGGAATGAATACGTATAAATAGGTCTGATTCTGAGCAGTAAGCTTGCTATTTGAGTATAAATTGAGGGATATCAATCTTATCCTCGAAATAGGGTATCAAAAGTTATCTACTGGGCATTGATCTATGTCATAAGGTTTACCGTGGCATGTAATTTGTACTTCTGCTTTGGAGGATACCGAAAATAACATTTTCTACAGTATGTTGCACATTGCTCTCTTGGTCAGAGTACTTTAAATGGGAATAGCAATTATTGTAAGGCCCGTTTATGGGGGCGTTATACCAATTGTGCCATCACATGCGGTGTTTTAGCCTATGAAAGCGATTACGCCAGTGGAAACATTGGTTGCACTGATTATTTTACATTCACTCTCAGTACGACTTTACTCTCATATGCAGGCGTGTTAAAGGCTGTGTTAGTCAATGATGCAGTCCTGCGTTGAGCAAATCATCTCGTCTTTTCGAAAATGTGTTATCAATACAAAGATTTAGGGAAACCTACCCGTCAGTGTCGTTTGCGAAAGAGATATCGAATTAATGACATAACTCGAATTAAAAGAAAATTCATAGAATCCTTAAGGGCCATGATTCCATGATCATTTGATCAGGGAACGTATGATATTGGACCTTTAAGTGGGGTGTATTTTTTTCGTTTAAAGTGTGATTGAAACGGTGAGCGGAAGTGCTTCGTGCTGAAGTTAGGTATAATCATGATTGAGTAACACAAGAGAAAATGGTACAAAATGTTTGGAAAAAAGATGCATTGAATAATATTTTCCCTCTTTCACTCTTCACGTGTTTTTCTTTTAAACACAGACATTTAGACGCTTGTACAAATCTATTATTGTTACTTCTCTCTTTTTCTATCCCTTTCTCCTCTTGTTTTCACTCTCTTATGGACACAAAAACACTCATGTCTTTCTCTTTCCTTTTTTTTCCTTTCCCATCCCCACTCGCCCCTCTCCCTCATCTCTCTCTCTCTCTCTCTCTCTCTCCCTCTCTATCGCATCTTTGTTTTCATATCTCCATTTGAGTATACAGCCGCTCTCTCTACCTTTCTTTTTCTGTCTTTCTGTCTCCCCTCAACGACTCGGTCTCTCACAAAACATTAGGAAGGCATTGCTCTTTACAAAACACATTCATCATCCATTTTTGGCATACTGTATGAAAATCATCAAGCGAACGGTTTTGTGCCTTTTTTACGGAGATGAAAAAGAACTGCGCCGCCATTGAAATGGATTTTTACCAGGGGCTTCTCCCAGCTCAAAATAGCATTATTCATTTATGTCTGTCTGTCTCTCTATCTCTCTCTCTGTCCCTCTCAGTCTCTTTTTCTTTCTCCCTGTCTCTCTCAGTCTCTCTCTGTCTATCCCCGTCTTTCTTTCTCTCATTCATTCTTTGTCCCTACATAATTCTGGTTTCAAAGAAAATCATACAACAATGCTGGAAAGGTAGGAATGTGTTTCTTCTTCTTCGATGACAGACGGTCAATTAGAATTTTAAAAAAAGAAAATGAAGTGGCTTCATATCTACTATAGATCCCATTTTCTGTACTCCTTGTATTTTGGCAAGCTGCCAAAACATGGGTCCAGCCATAAATACTTTACTAGCGTCAGTGGGGGGAAGGACAACATTTACTATAGTTAAATGAAATGTAACGCCAAAGGGGAGAGGGTGGCGGAATATGCTATGTGATTTGTAAAGCACATTTTCCATCCCCATCTCCACTACCTCTGTTCTCCTTTATTCCCCGCCATTCGCAAAACGAGGGACGAGGGAGACAGGGGGAGGGGACACCAGTGTACCTTCCAAGCTGACGCAGATATTTAGCCAACATGGCATATGGTCTGATGTAAGCAAGACATTAAACAACAATGTCATGACATAAATATCCCAGGGTAGCAATATTTCATCACACTTTCTGTCTCTCTCCATCTCCACTCTTGTTCACTCTATTTTCATCTAATTTGTATTTATATTTATAAGTAGATATGATCTTTCGCAACCCTGGGATTGACTGATCATCTGTCACTCTTCCGTCTATATTGTTGTACCACTATAATGGTTACCTTTCCTGTACCTGAAACATCCACTTCCTTTTCACGTTTTGATAAAATGTCAGACGGGATGTATCAAGAATAAACGAACATTAAGAGAAGTATTGAATGAATACATTTTTAAGTGACCATGGTACAGCTCTCATGATGTTCGACTCCTATTTTTCTCTCTCCCTTCGTCTTTCTCTCTCTCTCTCTCTCTCTCTCTCTCCCTCTTTCACTAATTTTCTTTAGTTTCTACGTATACCGTTATCCTGGACAATAATTCGATGTTCACCCCTTAGCTCAGAATTTTAACGTACATCCAGGTTTTAAAGGTATACATCAATCAGTGATCCCCATTACCATTTTTCTCTCTTCCCTCTTGTACAGCCCGTTTTTATTGTCTCTATATTTTATTCTGCTCTGGGTTTACCTATTCAGCCATCCATCAAAGTATACATGACCATATATATGCTTATCTGTTATGCATGTACTATCATGATGGAGATGGATTACGAAATGAATTAAATAGTCAGCTTACATGTAAGGAGCAGGATTTGATCACCCTAGTTATTCCCATATCAAGACAGGCTTTGATCTACAACTTATTTTCCAACGTACCCATATTTCCATAACACTCCAATACCTAGATGACCAAGATTCACATGGGTCATTTTTTTATAATTGTTGTTGTATGTGAGTACCCTAGCTCGTAAATTAGTACTAGTTCCCACTGTCATTTAACATTCATCAATGTTGCTTTCTTGTACTAGTTGTCGTTAACGTATTCCCCAGTATTCCCATTTGGGTATTCGTGAATCCGAATTGTTTCCAAAGTTGGGTAACTACCTTTTACTAGTTTTACTCGTTATGTTTTTTTTGGCCCATATTCTACCAAAGTTAAAACCTGACGCTCGGGTTTAAGTATTTGTCTGAAATAGTGTTTAACACACTCAGGAAGTTAGTCTGAGTTCTAATCTTTCTATTTGGTAAAAACATAATTTTTGACTTAATAAATTAGAAGGATACGAACCCGGATGACAAGAATGTAAGGATAAATTGTTTTAAGATCTACCTAAAATAAGATAACCTTCATGTTCTCTAGTAAAATATATAAAACTTAGGACCTGATTACCTAATGTTATGCTACCCACAAGCGTATTCGAAGAAGGGGCAAGGGGACAGTTTGACCACCAAAAAAGCAGCATCTTTACTTCTTTAGCAGGTTATATTCGTTAATCAATGATGATAACGTCCAAAATATAAACGTATTGTCGAATTACTTAAGCATTATAGTGCGTTGACATGAAGGGAAAAATAGGGGGCGGTTCGACTTCATAGAAAGTTTTTTCAGTGATGTTTCTCAAGAGTTTATATTAAACCTCAGTACCTATGTAAGCTATGTCTTTAAGAACCACACGTCTGAGGATGACTTTTTAGTGACATGCAGCAAGCCACAGGTTTATAGTCTATCCTTGTTTAGCACATTAATCGTTTTAACGCATTGAGGTTTTCGTTTACCAGTGTTATGTAAGGTACTGATAGATGCCCTCCCTTCAAGTTTGGAAATTCTAGTCACTGTTTTTCACCATCAAAAGCGACTATGTGTCCATAAAATATCTTGCTTTCTTTTCATATAGTTTAAATATAAATAAAGATTGGTAAATTCCCTTTATATTTGCTAAATATCTTAATATGATACTTTTTTAAACAATTATAACAAAATATTTATTTCAGCCATTTAACAAAAATATTTGTCTATACATACAATATTAAAATCTCTTAAAGTGGTAACCGAAGGCCTTGTGTGTAGCATTAATATTAGTACAACATAATGCATTTTATCGATATTTGGGTGCTTTCATGTTTAATTGGAACTTTAAACAAATACATTATAATTACGTCTGTTGTAACTACATGCATTTTTTAACAGTATTGGCCACTCAATCATATTTTTAATTTGCATAATATTTTGGACCGATTTCTGTTAAGAGATGAGATGATGATAGAATATTGACGATCAACGTAACGGCTTTATATGTCTTTAAAAGCAAGCGAAATGATCTAACAACGGTTTGAGTCGAATTACTTTTATGTTTTCCCTCCCCCAACCACAATGCTCGATAGAGCAGTTTAGTCGGAGTATGATTACCGATTTTCAAATGAAGACAGGAGGAATTTGAGTCCCCCTCTCGATATGTTACCGCATCACCCCTCACAACGGGTGATTATGTAAACGACTTTTCAGATGTACTTTCGTCATCTGCTGTACCATGACTAGGTGAATAAACCAGGGTAAAACTACGAGCCCTTAGGGACGCATAAACAACAACACGGTGAATTGCTGGTGGAATTTCGTCAACAATCCTTCGATTGGAGTGGACAAATGTTAGTCAGGTTACACATGCATAGTCAAGCCGGTGAGGTTAGAGTGATAAGTACGAACGTAAGTCGGGTGAGCGTGAAACGCATAGCCTATTTCCTAGAAGTTTCCTGGCAATTGCGATGCGGTGATGAGATGCCCTAGAGCAAGGATGTTGGTGGTTGGTTCAGCTAAACAATACAAATAATAATACATCGTTCTTGCATTATGATATAACGTCTCTATGTGCTTCCAAAGGACATTGGATATCATTACCCCGGCGTTAGCATCAGCAACTCTAGCGCTCAGTGCATACAAGGAATGAATTCCACCAGGTACCCACTTGCTATATCTGGGTTTAGTGGGGCAAATGTAGATTAATATCTTGCCAAAGGACATGAGTTCCGCGGGGGATTCGAATCCCGTACCTTGTTGTTCACAATCTGGAGACTTATCCACTAGACCATAACAAGGCAATTTCATAAGTGTTGTTCATCACCTTTGGTAATAAGTGAACATTTCTTAATACATGCATGATTTTCTATGAGATAAATGAAATGTATTGAAATTGCCCTTGGGATGATTTTTCGAAAGTCTTTGCAGTCGTGTTGACTTTGCATGAGTTTGTTTGCCTACAAGAAATGCAATATTCATGAGTGTTACTGACATCTAGCTCTCTATTGCGCTTAATACATTTATGATCGGGTTCAGGCTTGCTAAACACACAACGTATAAAACTTCCCCACTCCCTGAGAAGCATTCCAGCCAGGCGCCATTTACAAACCACAATTTGGTTAATACCTGGACGGGAGGGGGCTGACGGGGCTGACGGGGAAGGGGGGGGGCAATGTCTAGCTTATACACACATTAGTGCCGTTCCGTATTCGAACCGACGCCCTTTCCATCAGTAAATAACGTTGTTAATGCCAACACAAGTGTTTCGTTTGCGTTTCTATTTTAACTAGAGAAACAAATTATGATTCAAATTTTATGCGCTCAGAAGTCGTGGGCGTGTCATTGCGGTAAAAAGCCTCAGGGGAAAGGCGAAATTAATCCTCTTAAGACTTTTCAATTTTTGTACGCCCGAATACGCCTCCAATAAAATTCCAACTTCAAATGTTATAGCGTCTTATGCAAGTGAACTGTGCAAATGCCCTTTACCGTATTTTCAGATTATATTATAATAGCATCAAACATTTCAAGTTAAAAAAAAAATAGTTGCTTAATGGTATGTGAAATAAAGTTACGCGAAGATCCCAAGAGGGAACTGCAGTCTTCCCTCTGCCCATCCCTCGAGCCTGAAGACAGGGATTTATTTTCTCCGGTTATTGGCGGATTCAGGAGCACAAGGGATTCGCCCAACCCCACCCCCCCCCCCCCACTCTCTCTCACACACACACACACACACACACACACACAGAAAAGAGATACAAGTATATGCCTATCCTATCCCATGATTATAATGAATGAACCTGCTAAAAGTGAGTACTTTCGTTTTGCTTCTGCACATTCTGTACATTTGTTTAAACAATAAATATCTATTTGTGCCACCCCGCCCCCAGCGGGGTGTTAAAGAAATCCCGAATCTGTCATTTCCTAAAGGTAGTCTCCCAAGATTCCTCCATTATGCAAACTGAAGCAAAGTCACTCTTGGAAGCTTCAAACCTTGTGAAAAAAAAAGACCTCAAACATTTCGTCCATGTAAAATGACTACTTTAGAAATACATTTTTTTGCAACAAGTAGTAATAATGATAATTGCAACATTTCATATGCACTCATATGCATCCCAAAGAATGCTCAAGACGCATAATAAAATAATGTTTATAAAATACATTACTAATTAGCCATAATGAGATTGGGAATTTTTAACTTATAACTGATGAACTGACGTCTTGGATCATAAACGTTCAGGTTAAACGGGTGTTTGAAATACACTAACGTCACCATGGTCACAGTGGACAAAAGCAGAAAAATTGTATTTATTAAAATAAAATGTATGTTGAAAGATCTCACATTATTTCGATGTACTGGATGTTCCAAACGCAGATTGCTAAAAATGTGTAGCTTCATCTCTGTCACAATCTTTCTCCCGTATTCGTCCCACTTTATTCTCACTTTTTACGTCTCTCTCTCTCTCTCTCCCCCATCCCAACCCCTATTATGATGATCCTTTCATCTATTTTCTCGATCTCCCAATACATTCATTTACTACAATTTTCTTTCTTTGTATTTCCTACACCCACCCTCTTACCCACACACAAGGCGAATCAGATGACAGTTCGAAAGGTGTTATCAATGGCGCAGCGTATCACTGGCAATTCATGGGGCGCTAGTTTCAAAATAGGGAGGGGGTGCACCCTCCAAGTGCATGGAGTTATGAGCAAAGTGATAGAAATAAGTTATTACGTGAAGGAAGGGTGTGAGACAGGTTTTCATCATCTTTTGTTACGTCGCCACCCCTCTCTTCCTTCTTCAGTTTCGTCTCTTTTATTGCCATTCCGTTAGGGGCACGCCCCCCCCCCCGTACCCCTGTCCCTACGCCATTGTCAGTATGCCTTTGAAGTGGGTGAGATCTTGTTTCAATATTGATGAAATTGTGACGGAACAATCAATTTGTATGCACTCTCCTTTCATAAGAACTGAATGCACCGAAAAAGGCATAAAAGCTTCAAAGTGATCCGACTCAACTCGTTCGGATCTTCCATTCCAGTAATGGTCATTAATAATATATTTTATCATCGTGATTATTACTTCATTTCACCGCTTGTATTATTGCCACCTGTGGCGCCCACATGTTATTACCCCACATTCAGAAGTAGATTCGTAAAATGACTTTTATTGATCTCGTGATCAGTGTCGAATGATTGCCCTTTAGAATTTATTTGATGCGTTCTGTTTGAGTTTCGCGAATTGAAGGCAACGTAATCTAATATCGAGTAGATGAGTTTGAGCGAATTGAAAAGAAAACATTATTTTCTGTCACATGAAAAGGGAAGAAAGGTGAAAAGTTGACGGCCATTTGAAAGCAACGAAGTCCTTGTTTGTTTCATCTAATATCAAAGTTCCCCATTTTGATTACAGGTTAGAATACATTCTAGGAATTTCACGATTTGTTTGTTAATTTTTAAAGAAACATTTCCGAAAGTATTCACATGGATTTAGTCTCTAGATTACGGCATCGAAATATTCAATTCTTTTATAGCGCAACTTTAAAAGTAATATAACGTCGCGACACACTTTCGAATAATTGTTAGACATTAAACCTTAGCTTTAGGTCATGTAGAAGCATTAGCCTATATCCGTGTGCACTCGTATCAAATTAGATAGCCGATGTTGGGGTAACTTTAAAACGTTGACTTTTTAACAGCATCATCAATTTCAGAAATAAATGAATAAATAAAAAAAAACTTACCCGTTTGACAAAACTCGTATCAGTGATAGGTGAGGAAAAATCTGCGTCTCCAAGTTCCCATCTCGGTCTCTGTTGGCTGTTTCCCCCGGGCCATCTGGGGGAGGCGATGGCCAGCACTGCGCTGGTTAAAAACACGGAAACCGTGAATACCCAAGTATAGCAGCGCATATTGCTCGGAAACCAAAAGCCCGGAAAAAATTCCTCTAAGCCTCGTCAAAGAATGATCTATCCCAATATCTGTTCCGTTTTTGTTGTCCCCGGCACCAGCAAAGAAAGTATTCTCGAATTAATGGCTGTCCGTGACGTGGGTTAGGGTCCGAAGTTTGGGGCAGAAAGTTGGAATGGCGTCACAGTTTTGCTCGTGCTGTCCGGTGGTTCAATGGGACCGAGAAAAAGTGGCGCTAAATGAACGCCGGCTCACACAGTATCGTCTTACGTCTCTCAGAGTTAAAGCATACACTGACCGAGGCGAAGTGCGTGCTACCATCACACACACGCACCGTATTACACCAATAACTCCTACCGCCGCTTTCGCTACTTTAATGATTTTTCTTTTTGGTAGCGAGGATGACAGTGGTTGAACCTTCCGCAGCTCGTGTAAGCGAACAATCTCAAAGCGTTAAATTCCCAGACAAAACGCTTTCAAATTGTGTTTATGATTGTATGAAGAGCGATATACGAATACAAACTCAGTTAGTTTAAACCACGATTTCTAACGGTAGGAACGAATTTTGGATTCATTCACAAACGTAAAATTATTAAACGAAATAATAAGATACAAACATATATGCACTATAAAATAATGTTCAAATCTAACTGGGACGACATTACGTGTTATATCTTCCTTCTCGTTTATAAAGAAACGTGTCAAATATCCTGAAGATGTTTAAAATGAACACGGAGTTTGGCATGCCTTCTCTTTTAAAACCTATCGCCCGTAAACTCATCATCTATGTTCAAATGTGGAAGATGTTCACCACGCGACATAAGTCATTCTCATCAATGAAAGATGTCTCCCTATTGGTCAACGGGCGCACAACTCTGTCAACGTCCATTGCGTTGCCATGCCAACAGAGGGCTACGTCACCAAAAGGGGCGGGGTGATCGTCGATTGATATGGAAGTTTGTGAGTGAAAGTTTGTACGGTGTGGGTGTGTGGGCATGCTGTGGATTACGCATTGACTCGAAGATGGTGATCGATTTAGCAAAGCGTAATGTGGAAATTGTGATCGACGTACAAACAACAACAACAAGAACAGAAACAGGGGGAATTATATAGCCACATCCGGTCTTGAGAAGAAGGAGGGGGATGGTGTGGGGATAATTGGGTTTGGCAGCCAAAAATGTGGTTCTATTATATTTTAGAAAATTAAGAACATAGATGCAGATAACCTGATCTCGAAATAAGGGACAATATTCCAATCGATGTTTTTTTAATTATCCAATGCGACTTAAAAGATTCAGGACATGACAGTAATTTTTTTTCTAACGTTCCGTTTCGCCCACGAATCATACAACAAATCCTACAAATTTACAGGTACAATTTGTTTGATAGAATTTTTTTTTTTTTTTCCCCAAACGATTTCAGCTGATTTACGGCCTTGCTGATTCACATATTGAACTGAAACAAACAAATAAACAAATTAAATTAAACGAAATTCATTATGAATACTAGTGTATTTAAGCCTTTCGTTTTATTTTCATTTCGTTGTGATTATATAAAAAAAACTAAATATTTGTAAAAAGAAGAAAATAGATGTTTCAATTTACTTGATATAATAATAATAATAATAATATAGCCTAATAGTCCACTCCAAATTTGTATTAAACCGAAACGGAAATTCTTTTTGCCCAATTGATCGTTTATGTATAAGTAAATTGGTAATTTTGATTAATTTACGACATAATAATTATAATTATTGTGTTGTAGTTTGTTAACTGAAGCCTTTCACGCTGTCGGACTTTCGAATAATTATGTCATTTGCAATTTTAATACCCTATTTTACATCAAAAGGTCTTTGGAAGCCCATATAGACGTTATTTCCTATAAATGTGCCATGCACTATACCAGACCGAGACATTATACACCATCTAAAAAGACTAAAAAACTATTAACCCTCATAATTCATTTTGGGATTACGTAATACCTCATTCTAATGTTCATACATTGCAGTGGGTGATGAACGAGGTTATTGCAGTCGCCTCAGATTGACTTCTCGAAAGCCATGGCGATCGCGTTCCTCGTATTTAGAATAAGTGAGCATTCTGTCTGGGATAGTTCTTTCAAATGCCTGAATCTACTATCCACTCTTGTCACGTTGTACCGCAATGTATATGATTGAAAGTATTGACCATGCCTTCAGAGAGAATATCAGATATGGCTGTATCTTTGCCGGATCCCGGGAAACACAAGCTCTAACGCTAAGAAAGACATACTGCGCACCCCATCCCCCCCCCCCCCCCGACACCGTTGTGATCATCGAAAGGACCGACAGAGGGATAATGGGTTAGAGTTGGTTTAAAGTTAACCGGTAACATCGTTAAAGATTGATGAAATCCCGCGTTATTTTTGTATGAAATGTTACTTATTATAGGCGTATTCCTTCTACTGTATTAACCTTCTAACATGCAAGCAATCCTGGAAAATTCTCAAACCACAAAGATTTATGATTTTCTTTAAGGCGTTAATGTGTAACCCCCTCTAAAAGTTAATTCTCCCAATCAATTTGTGTATTTTCCCAACCATTTTCCCATGAAAATAAAACATGAAACAGATTTTTACAAATAATTCAATACTTAAATGTTTGGAATAGTTTATAAGGCCAATGAATTGCTTTGTCAGTATTTACATTCACCTTTAACGTAAATAAATTATAATAACATTGTTGAGAGAATTGAGGAATCGATAAGATCAGTTTTCCCCGATGTTTATCATTAATGATGGTCTTCTTTACTCAAACTTTCAAATTATCTTCGATTGTAGATCTAGAATTGAAATCACTACCTTAGCACCTTTGTTTCTCATCTGAACAACATTACCAAGTCCCTTTAAAAAAAAAAACTAGTATAGATGATTATATAGTAGTGCTATTGTTAATTTTTTTAATCACTTTAAAACAAATATCATAACGTCTCCTGAAATTGATTGCTCTATTAATGCCCTCATATTCGATGAAGAGAACTAGCTGAAATGTTTCGATAAAAGTTTGCCATAAGAAAATGTGCGTGTGTGTGTGTGTGGATTTGGGTGTGTTAGTGCATGTGTGCAGTCCCACATGTTCATTTTTGTGTTGATTGTATGTGATAATTCAGAAGGACTGAATTAATTCATTTTCATTTCCATTATTAACAAATGCCACTTCATGCAGAGATCCGTATTTAATACACAATGAACATTTCCCGATTGCTTCCAAGTAGTTTCTTCCCCCCCCCCCTTTTTTTTTCTACCGTGTCAGATATTTAGCTGGCGCGTATTCGACTGTAGATGTTCGGCGGGAAAAATCCCCCCCCCCCCCCCTCCCCTCCCTTTCCATTTTCAGACAATCATTCCTGGCGGTAAGAGCCCTTGACTGTCTAGCTATTCACACCTGCAATCGTTTAGAATGGGGAGACAGAAAGTGAATCGACCCGTACCTCTTACACGGCGCAGGTGTTTTATGGCATATAATAAATCCATGTCATACATTTTTATGTTTGAATTGGACATTTCCGTCTTTGTGATATAGTGCTAAAGTTTAAATTGAAATACAAGTGTCGCCAGTGAATTTGCAGTTTGGAGTTGGCGTTGGCGTTTTTTGTACCCCTTTTTTCATGAAATAATTATGACAATATAATCTAATGCTGGATCGATAAAGTTTAAACTATTTTCTCAGAAATGTATCATGTTTATGGATAGATATAAAGAGTCACCGAATCTTTTTCTGGAAACAGTATAGCTCTATTGTCTTTAAGTGGCTGGCTGGGCTAGGATGTTGTTGTTAGGTATTAAAGCACATTATATCTCTAATGAGCAGTAATTGTTGTAGACGCATTATTTATTGACAAATTGTTTCGATTCGTAGTGTTTTGTTGGAAACAGAAATACATTTTGAAATTGAAAAATTGAGAACAAAAATAACTGGTTTCAAAATATAAATCGTTCTGCTCCTCAGTGTCAACTGTCAAATGAATCTACGATCGGTTTAATTCGTGATGTCATATTTTCTGTTAGGACTTTAAGTAATTATTTCAAAAGTAAACTACAGGGTAGACAACGTTCAGGTAGTGAATAATTTAATCAGTATTGAACAATTATTCTGTCGGATGTTTTGATCGATATTTGCATTCTCATTTCTTTTTTCGTTTCAGTATCAAAGGGAACAGCTACATTATTTTGTAGAAATGTATCCTCAGTGTGTGACTACTATCGAACAAAAGCAACATTTAGTTGTTGTTCATGATTTGATGTTTTTTGAAAATGTCTTTGAAAATGTATTTACTAATTGCCGATGCGAACTGGTGGCTCTTGTATTAAAGATAAACTTGAGTTGTGGTGAAAAAAAGAAAATGAATTCTCACAGAATCTAAACGAAACTTATACTGTATGTTCTAGATTACAAATAAATGTCATGCGCCAAACAATTTTGGAAGAAAATGTAAACTGGCTGAGTAATGAGCATAGAAAGATAAGGAAATCAAGGTATAGTAGCCCCGACACCATTTGTGTTGTCCCACATACATCTTTCTCTGTACAGTACTTGTTACTTTACCAAGACTGGGTCAAATATATTATTATTTTGATGACTCCAGAACCTTGCAGTACACACCAATACTTACATGCTACATGATCCACTTTTTCTGATCCATTCCACACACTGTGAAAAAAATGGGCAATATGCTTCAACACTTTGCCTAACGTTGTGCCAATAGTTAACCCAACCATCTATTGGGCAATATTTTTGTATTTTTCCCAACAGCTGGTCAAGATTTTCCCAACAAGTGGGCTACCGTAGTCGGGCAGTTGAAGGGTCATATATTTGCCCACATTTTGGTCAAAATACGAAAGAATTATGCACGTGTGAAGTAGGGTACTTACGTTTACCAATACCACTGGGCAAAATATTGCCCAATAGATGGTTGGGTTGACTATTGGCACAACGTTGGGCAAAGTGTTGAAATAATATTGCCCAAATTTTTCACAGTGCACCTTTTCTCTCACAATGTAATCGCATTACCTGAACTCACCTTTATCTTTAAAGCCTATAGGAGAGTGGGCAATCAGTAGCCAACCCTTAAATAAATTATGTTACTTATGAGAAGGGCATTATTCATCGACGATTAAGGCTCGTAAATCTTCTCGCAGTTTAATAGTTACGATGCTGGTCAATTTTTTTTTTAAAGAGTTTATTCTAAAAACAACTACTGCTATATTATTTGTGGTAACATAATAGAATAGCGGGTGGCCATTTTTGTCTTTCTGCATTTGCGGACGAACATGTGGCACTATTTAAAAGACGCACAACTATGGCAGTGACCGAGACCCTATTTGTCTATGATTATTATAGTAATGTATATTTCGTTAATATTTTTCACATTATTAGCTTTTGCACATGTTGTTTAGTAAGAACTACGTATCCAAACCAAAAGCCATGACGTTCTCACCCAACTTTTAGCAAAAGGGACGTCACGAATTGACACCTTCGATCAAAGTGGAGAAAAACAAAGTTGAACGTGCCTCTGTCGTTGTCTCACGTAACCTGGCTGTCCGTAGATGCTGCTAGTTTCTGCACGAGAGTCACCCGATTGGCGCACAACGTTGGACTGAACTATGCATGCAAGCGTGGACGATAGTGATCATTATCTGACTCTGACGTCATAGACATAACACACAAATAGTAAAAGGTTTGCTCCTGTAGCAGAACATTTTTTGATGATAAAGTTTAGTGAAACAGTCCTTGTCTGTGTATTTCATTTATTGATTGTTTGTTTGTTGTTTCTATCTTTCTTTTTTATTCTAATGAAAACGATTTTTTTTGTGCATATAATTCCACCTTTAGAGAAATAACATTTTGTTTTAAAGAGGAGGCGCGATAGCTCAGTTGGTAGATCAGTGGTCTCGTAGTCCGGCGACCGGGTTCGAAACTAAAGGCCCTTTTACACTTTCACGGATCGCATCACGGATCATCCCGGATCTTAATCCGGGGTGTTCCGGCGTGCGACACCACGATTTCTTCTCGATGCCGGTGTGGATACGTTCCGAACTGGGTGTAAACACGGGCAAGTATGGTGTCTCCACGGACAGACAAGGTAGCAACGCGGACCACGCCGGGAACGCATACGGAGCTAACACGGATTTCAAGGAAGAGCACGGAGGCTACTGGGTACTTTTACGGTCCTTACACGGAGGTGTACGTTGTCTATTGGGATATCTCCGGAATGTTGACGGGTGACTTGAGCTTGTAGGCGCTCATTTGATATACGGAATTTCAAACCCGGATGAAACCGGTGTTAATACGGACCTCCCGGTGTCTACACGGACTGTCCCGGATGTATTCGGCGGCTACACGGAGGTACACGGTGCCTACAGGGAAGAGCATGGATTGTTTCATCCGTGAACTCCGGGATGAAAAATTAAGCAAGCTTAATTTTTTCCCCGGATATGCCGGTACGCCAAGGATCACGCCGGATGCCTCCCCGGTGTATACACGGTAATGCCGGAGATAACACGGATGATCCTGGAGCGACGATCCGGGATGATCCGTGATGCGATCCGTGAAAGTGTAAAAGGGCCTTTAGTAGATGCGCTAATGCCCTTTAGGCATTAATCCTCATTACCAGGCCCCTGGAGAGGACCTCAATCAGTCGGTCCTCTGGTTGCTTATTATTAAGCATCTATGTTTTATTAGCAGTCAGGTAAAATAACCACCACTAACCAATATGGTCAATATTATTATAAAATGTACCTGTTAGCCTCGTAATCTATTAATTAAAAGGAGATCAAACAAAATTGTAGACGTGATGATGAAATTCCATATACCACTTCCATCATCACAGCAGGAAAAATATTAATGCAAAATGATTTGCAGTTGCAGAATTCAAGCGAATCAAGCACTCTTTAGAAGACAATTTTCAAGGTTATGCGGAGAGCAATGTACGCTTCTGCGGCGTGTAGAGAGGTCGATAAGTGCGTACTGGGCGAGAAATCATATCCTTTGACAAATGAAATCATTGTAAGTGAGAGCTGCAACGAGGACGTCAGCATCCAGGGATATATAATATGAGATTCCATCAAACAAACACAGGTCATTTGAGACCCTTTTGATTGAAATGATGGAAGATGATGAATCAATGGGGAAGGGAAAAGGCTGACGTAGAAATACTAGCATCAAAACGAGGTCATACACACACGCAGCTCATTCGGAGCAAAGGTCCTTTAATAATTATGGACCTGTTTTCAATAAGAATATATTTGTGCAACTTGTGACAGCACGTATCAGATAAAATAACGCAACTAGAGTTGTAGATGCTGCATCTGAAGCATTACATGATATTAATTACCCTGATTCATTTGCAACAAGTAACGAAATATCGTATCGTAAAAACAATCATGATATTTACACTTCTGTTGTTTTGGTATTAGTAGTAGTAGTAATAGGAGTAGGAGCAGTACTACAAGTAGTAGCTGAAGTTGTAGTAATAGAGTATCAATAGTAGTAATTCAGGTAGACTACCAGTAGTAAAACATGAACGCAATGTAAGTATTACAATTATAAGATCATAACTGTAGTAGAAGTAGTAGTAATAGTAATAGTAGTAGTGGTAATAGTAGTAGTAGTACCGTGTGAATAAAAAAAAAGTTTACACCTAGAAAATTGCTAATTATTTTAAAAATCATCTATGAACAGTAAATTATTATATATCTTATGAAAGAGTGTTTTATCCCGAATCGCTTGGTATCATTTTGTGTACGGTATATGTTCACGCTTGGATGAACAGAAGGCATTGTTTGCGAGAGTGCAAAAATCGACTTGCGCCAAAGTGATGCCTACAGCATGTATTATGTTGGGATTAGCGGAGTGAGAGAATGAATTGAATGTATCAAATGAAATGCATTGCATATGCTTTATGTAGATGCAAAGTCACACACGCACACACACACACGCACACATGTTCGTTGATATTTGATGTTCGATATTTGATATGTGTGGCATGATTAATTTTGTAAGGGATGATATTGGGATCTGCAAAAACCGATTTAATACCCAAATCCCAATTGTTTTATTTAAACATCACATATTAAGCAACTTTGGCGCAAGTCGATTTTTGCACTCTCGCGAACAATGCCTCCTGTTTATCCAAGGCGTGAACATAGACCACACAAAAATGATACAAAACGTTTTGGGATAAAATACTCTTTCATAAGATGTATAATAATGTATTGTTCATAGATGATGTTTGAAATAATTAGCAATTTTCTAGGTGTAAACTTTTTTTTGACTCACGCTGTAGTAGTAGTAGTGAACGTATCAACATCATTCATAAAACCCATTGATAATGAACCCTATTACTTTCGCATGCTTTCATTACAAATGAATTATTTGTTATGTTTGAGGTGAATCCACCAAACAACGAATTATTTTTGTTTAATCTTAAAGTTCGTTTCATGACCGCCACTACTGATATTTGCTACGTTGTGCCCATTTCCACCGATGGACAATATATGAACATTCTGTTATGGATTGGGATAAATACTTATTTTTCTCTAATCGATGTTATGTCTCAATGCAAAACGGCAGATGACTGAAATTGTAACCATGGCAGTGACTTGCACCAACTCTAAATTATTAATCAGCTTTTTCATTGATCTGAATAAGTAATGATCGTCGCATTGTCCACGGGATCGATAGCACTTTGCAACACCCATCAGTGTGTTTTTACTGCATTTTAATTTCACTTAACGTGTCAAAATAACCGGAAAATATTTCTATTTTTAGATTGTCAGAGTGATCAATTACTCTAACGAGGCCCCCATTATATATCAATTATGCGATTGGGACATCAGTTTAAATTGTATTAGTCAGAAATTGAATGTGGAGATTAAAGCTCGTTATAGGTAATGTTCGTTAATGCGTTGTGTGTGTTGTCGATCTTTGCGTTCTCTTTGCACGCCAGGATTTTTACCCTGGAAGTTCGTAAGATTATAGGCGCGTTTTTTTTCTGTAGATAAGATACTCGAAGGACAGAAGAAAGGTCGTTATTCAAAAGATCACCTAATCTTGGTGTTTCTTTATGTTAGGGTTAAACTATCACGTGTTTTGAAATAATATGTTCATTTATTTAAAAGTCGTTCAGTATTCGATAGTTTGCCTATTTTGAAGATTCGTTATTTCAATGGTGTCTAAATTCCAGTTTCTTTTAAGAATTCCCTGATTTAATTTTTTTTGCAAACAGATCAGGAAGGACAAATTGTCGGGGGGGGGGGGGGAGGAAGAGAATCCAAATAGTAGTGTTTTGAAATGCTTTTTTTTCTATAGGTCAGTTCATTAGGAGTCCCCGGAAGTCATGTCGAAGACAGAGTCTGGCTCCTTCATTTGAAAGCTATTAGCTCAAATAATTATATTGCACATGTATTCATCTGTGGTGGTTATGTTAAAAACAAGATATATTCACACCATTTTTGCCTTTAAAAAATCCCGTATTTGAGCATCTTACAATGTTACTTTCTTTTCACAGTGTACACTTTAAAATATCTTAAAGGCCGTCTGTACTTGTTTGGCCAGGAGGGATTGGACCTTCCTGTATAGTCACTGACAGGTGGTTATTTCATCAAATCAGCTCCAATTAACATAAGAAAAAGGGGACCATGGGGGACCAATTGTCACCGCTTAGGCACTGTCTGCTATGTGGAGGGCGCAAGTAGCTATAAGTACTGCAGTGGGGCTTTAACGCGTCCAATTCCACTGAAGACAACAATAATAAATTAGAATTCACCTTCAGGTCATACAAAGTACATACACAACTAAAAGGCAAAGGCAACTCATATCCCACCGGTGCTAAATCATTAATAACTAATGAAATTGCACTCGTGACAGTTTTGTTAAGTAATTGCATTGTGTCTCCTTTCGCCGAAAATTGAATTTATCCATTCTCTCAAATGATCTACAAAGTATGATCTCATTAATATTTCGGTTTAAACATAGTATCGAGTCGAAATGAGAAAGCATGGACAACATAAATACTGCAATTACATTTCCATGTTTCTCATGAATAATGATATCAGATTCGATAATCAGATCGGACGTTCCCTCTCATGGTTGATATGAAAGATATTGATATTGACAGCACTTCTTGTCTGTTTTACATTTGATGAAACTTAAAGGTATTTTGTATGATGTTGGATAGTTTGGAGGCTTCACTCTTTAACAAAAGCAAAAAGGAAGATGTTTGCTGGGTTCTTTCTGCATTAAGAAAGATAATATAATTATCATTAATCATGTTTGTCATGTTTCGAATATAAGCCAATATGAAAGGAAACTTTTTTTTAGGAAAAGTTTCTTTCATTATGTTTTTCTGTTCTAATCTAGAATAAAATTAAAAGGCTCTCTTTTTCATTCTTACCAAAACTCAACCATCTCTTATATTTAAAGCGATACTAAACTTTCTGTCCTAGCGTACTGTCTATTGCACAGTGTCATTTCATCGTTAACGCGCCAACAGTGCGTAACCCAATACCCAATTCCGACATCGCAGACAAATAATTGGATGTGAGAACCAATAGCGCAGCTTGAGAAGCAGCGAGTCGAGTCGGGACCATACTGCTACAGCTGACCTGAGATGGCGCTAAATGGGATTTTACTTCCAGTACAGTATGGCTTTAAACCATTGGCCTCGTCATGCCCCTTAATCTTCGATTAACATCAGAGTGATAGTGAACAATGCAAAGGGGTCATCTATGCAGGCTTCCCATAAATATGTAGATTATATTTTATACACTGAGGGCGCGTTTACATTTGACGAGTATATCCATGCGCAGGTTTCCTTCGCGAGCTGAATCTAAGCTTGCTTGGTTTCGAAAAAGTTAGATGCTAACCGTCCGCGGCAGAATAAATACCCTCGTGACTGCATGAATGGAAAAATGTGGTGATCTTGAGAAATATCCCCCAAAAGACCCGGTGCACGTGGAGCGTTTTACAAGTGCACCTTTCTTGAAATTCTTTGCGTTCATTCTCGAGTAGGAATGGTCCTATATCACACTCACTCATAATTATGTGAGATATAAGGTAAACGAATGTACAAGTAAAGGGCTCTACATTTCAGTTACCCGACATTTCCTCCGGCATCAAATGCCTCGGGATTTATTTCATCACAAGCAAGGGGTTCAGGTTTTGGGTTGCAGTTGGGGTTTTATGTTAGGTTAAGGGTACGGATTATGGCTAGATCAAGGGTTAAAGTTAGGATTTGGTCGGAGCAATTTGCGCAAGAGTGTATTTAATACAACCTCTTCTTTCATCATATTTTGCCAGGCATATTTTGTAGAGGCTGGTCGATTGTATCATATGAGAACGAGAGTTTAGTGGAACATTTCTTTACTCACCGGCAAGATGTCTGGGGGAGGATCGTCAGTGCTCTATCATTTTTATGAAATTAGGCTGAAGGGATTTTGAACAAATCCTGCCGCCTGCGTTATACATATAGAGTGGGTAGTTCATAGTTCATAAAGATTCCATGTGACATTTCAGTGAACATGTTCCCTCGGCTAAATACACCTTTCCATAATCTTGATAATTATATCATCAAGTTGCGCCAAAAGGGGAAAACCCAAGATATCAAACTGAATATTAAAGGAACACAAATGCGTTAAAGTGAAGGAAGGGAGGGGGGAGAGAGAAACAAGTAAAGTATAATACTACTACTCGTATATAAGGTGCTAGTATCTAATGGCAATATGTTTATTTTTTATCACTGACAAGTCAAATAACGAGGGAATTAAAGCGTTAAAAAAGTATGTACGCCACAGAATGAGTGCCTCTAAGATTAAATTTAAAGACGCATGGTACTGTGCTCTGAGAGAAATTCGACACCATTCGTGTGTTTACACAATAACTGGTGTTGTCAATCACCAGGATTGGCCTTCATAGTTCTTACGTAGTGCTCTGCATTTTTTACCAATCGCCGCTTACGGAAAAGCCGTTTTCTTATGCCTAGTTCACACCGACGGCGAATGTCGCGCTTTAAATCGGCAAACAATTCGGCGTCATTTTTTCAAAAAATCTCACGATCTCCTGAGATATGTTATGCTAAGTTCACACCGACGCCGAATTGATGGCGCATTAAATCGGCGAGCAAAGCGGCGGCAAAGCGTAACAAAGCTTAATTAAAGCGTAAAGACCGTAATAGAGCGTGAGAAAGCTTTGAGCAATTCGGGACATTCGGCAAGAGCGCCAATTTTTTTTAAACTGTTTAAAAATTTGAGGCGATCTGTCACGAATTGCGTAAAGCGGGGAGAGCGTATTAAAGCTTATCAAAGCGTCACAAAGCTTATCAACGTTTTGCTCAAAGCGTAGGAAAGCTTAACAGAGTTTAAATTTTTGGCGCTCTTGCCGAATGTCCCGAATTGCTCAAAGCTTTCTCACGCTCTATTACGGTCTTTACGCTTTAATTAAGCTTTGTTACGCTTTACCGCCGCTTTGCTCGCCGATTTAATGCGCCATCAATTCGGCGTCGGTGTGAACTTAGCATTACATTGATCTCAACCTAAGACTCTCTGAGAGGGGTATTTCTTGATGGGACAACGGGTTTGCTGTGTGCGAGACTTGGGGTACGTTTATGCTCAGCTTTTTCTGGCCAGATTGAGGCATCTGTTACGCGTTAAGTTCAAAACACGGTTGCGTCCTTTCTCATTTTTGTAGAATCACCGAAAAACGGCGATCATAATCGCCGATCGTAAACTCACAAAAAGGTGCGTTTACGATCGGCAATTCTTGGGAAGCATAAACGCACAACCATTTGTAAACGCGTTTAAAAGGGGTCAACGCACTGACCTCTAGTGGGTCTACGTAGCATGCGCAGTGCAGGTTTGCGAATCCAGCTGCAAAGCCACCCTGTCAGAATTGCCTGGAGAAGCCAGAGAAGTGAGCATAAACAGTACACCGTGGAACTGCGATTACGATGAGCGTTTCAAATCGCTCATTCTGCCTTCAAAACTGAGCATTAACGTATCCTTGTACACCTATTGATGGTAATTCCACCAAGTCTTGCGTCAGAGAATGAGAAACTTATGAATATCTTGCTTTAAATAATTTCCTTGTAGGGGTGGTAGATTAGCAAAAGAGTTTAGACCACGATCGAAACTTTCGAGAAATCAACCTAAGGCAACTCAAATAAAAGTGTCCATCAAATAGCATGTCCACTAAAAATGTGCGAACATTGACACAGTGACACAACCATAGTCCGAACCCCAATATTGATAGGAAATACAATAGTTTATTCCACGATAGTCTTCCCCATCGTATTCCATGAGCTAACATCCTGTTAAAGGTAATAACAAGTTTTGGGAAATTTTGAAAATTGGGTGGATAGTGATTCTTTACAATTTTGATATATTTGGATGCCCCTGTGGATGTATTATAAGTACTAGAAAATTTAGCCCCTAAAACACTTCTGCTTGAGAGAAACATTGAATATAAAAATGTACCGGTGCTCCCGGTAAATTTTGATAAATTTCAAATAGCGCCTACGACCGTTACGTATAATGGTAGCTTTGACCCTGAAAATTTCAGAATAAGTAGTTGTGATATATGGTTACCAAACGGGAATAGCTTATCGGTCGATATTAGTCAAGAAACACTGTTTTATAGCTTAAGTAATATCTTAACCTTGAGAGGGAGCTATACAACATAAAGAGTTTATTATTTATAATCTCATAACTTCAGACTCGATTTCAACCGCGACAACGATCACTGAATATTGTAGGATCGCATATGCTTCCAATATGTTCATTTGAACCGAATTCATGACACCATACCAAAACTTTGTATTACCTTTAATAATCACTACATAAAGCTCCTCTAACGTGTTTGGAGCCCCACAGGGATTGTGGGGTACATCATATATAAAACGACTCCAGTTGGAGCAATGTATGTTTTAAAAAGAACAAAATCAGCAAATATGGAAGGGGTAGTCAAAAATCAAAAATGATTTGTCGAGGACTACCCCCAATACAATCAATATTGTCAATATCTGTCTTTAAACACATTTTTTGGTTGGAAATCTTTGTAGAAGTGTGTCTTAAATTACATCCTCTTTTACATTATGATACAATTTAGGTGAAATTTTGCCATCAATTTGGGGGGAATTTGGGGCTCCCAACACTCTATAGATGGGCTTTAACACACCTCGCATTGCACATCTTGTACCATTTTATATTTCACCATGTAAGACCTTCTTTTATCCAAATGTCGCTGTTTCATCTGTTATTATAGTTGCAAAGGGGTTTGCGATCAGAGGTAACACGCCCCTCCCCCACCGAATAGTGAAAAGGGGGAAGTGATCCAAGACTGATAGCGAGAGAGAAAGAGAGAGGGGAGAATTTGAGAGCAGGAGTGGGAGAGAGAGAGAGAGAAAGAGCACGAGAGAGAGAGCATAATAGAGAGAGGGTGGAGGAAGGGACAGAGAGATTAAAGAGGGGAAGGGGGTGGGTGGGAGACGGGAGCGAACGTGAAAAAAAGATGCTACGATTTTCTTTCCCCTCCCTTTAGAGGCCTTGTCAATTCGCATGTTATCCAACGAGTGACACCAGCACCCCACCCTCCCCATTCCCCATTCCCACACCTGACCTGCGCTGATTATGGGGGCGAAGGTTATGAAGAGAGTGATACCTATCAAATGATTGGCATTAACATTTAAAATAATCAAATCATGGTTCGATGAAAACATTATGCTCGGTTCGGTAGAAAATTGCCAATTTCTTAAAAATAACGTATACTCAAGAGAAAAAAATTACCCACGGATATAACAATTATTGAACAGGTCGTATTAAATAAATCCCCAAAGTGAGTGTTCATGTTAAAGGGAGTGGGTAGTCAGTTTCCATGTGCAGAAGGCCGTAATTCGCTGACACCAGACTTGGTGGAAATACCATTGATGACAGTACAAATCTGCACACAGCAAACCCGTTGGCCAGTCAAGAATTACCCCCTAGTCTCTCGGAGCATGCTCGGAGATTCTTCGGGCGAATGAAAAGCAAAGCATTACATAAGGTATAATGGTCATAAAACTCGAGGCTAACCCTGGTGATTGACAACACCTGTTATTGGGTAAACACCCGAGCGGTGTCGAATCCCCATGAGAGCTGACTTCTATGTGACTTTAAATTGGGTGTCACAGAATGGAGGAGTGGGTGGCGGGGTCATTAGTTCACCATGGAAAGGGAAATCCCATACAATATTTCTCTCGCCATTACGTGCCCCTTGAGATTAACGAAAAAGAAAAAGAGATTTGTCATACCTAACCATTTTCTCATTTTTATGTCGGAGCAGCCATTTTTCTATATTAGCTAGAGTATATTACCCGCAATGTATAATGGATAAAATGCTATAAGGGGAGGGACGGGGGTTAAATATATTTGAATACGCTTTAACTTCTCAATGTTTAGCAAAACTTAATTTACGGTATTGTGGAATCAGTCTAGACAAATAAAAACAATCATGACAGTCAAATATTCATATAGCTTTTGTTTCTCGACGTCAACGAAGAAGAAAAGTATAATAACCTCTCAAGGAGAGTTTGGTTGGTTGAAATCAGACAGATAATAGCTAAAATATTCGTTTATTTTCCACAATAAAAGTGAAAAAAGGGTAAAAATAAATAAAGCCTATGAGGCGAACAACTGCAAAATACGAATAAAAGATTAATAACAAATATTGATAATGATTATGATGACATTTAAAATAATTGTAAAGCTTAGTGAAAGAAAGAAAGGCTGTGGGGATCATGAAGAGGAATATAATGATACAACTCATTTAAATGGTTTTAGTTATAAAGACCTTCTCGTGATAAGCTGTCAAAATTCGGGCCAAGAATAGGAAAGGGATGCTTTCATTACGAGATCACTAATAATATGGGGAAACTTGCTTACTAGCGAATTTGTCATACCTAACCATTTTCTCATTTTTATGTCGGAGCAGCCATTTTTCTATATTAGCTAAAGTATATTACCCGCAATGTATTATGGATAAAATGCTATAAGGGGAGGGACGGGGGTTAAATATATTTGAATACGCTTTAACTTCTCAATGTTTAGCAAAACTTAATTTACGGTATTGTGGAATCAGTCTAGACAAATAAAAACAATCATGACAGTCAAATTTTCATATAGCTTTTGTTTCTCTACGTCAACGAAGAAGAAAAGTATAATAACCTCTCAAGGAGAGTTTGGTTGGTTGAAATCAGACAGATAATAGCTAAAATATTCGTTTATTTTCCACAACAAACGTGAAAAAAAGGTAAAAAATAAATAAAGCCTATGAGGCGAACAACTGCAAAATACGAATAAAAGATTAACAACAAATATTGATAATGATTATGATGACATTTAAAATAATTGTAAAGCTTAGTGAAAGAAAGAAAGGCTGTGGGGATCATGAAGAGGAATATAATGATACAACTCATTTAAATGGTTTTAGTTATAAAGACCTTCTCGTGATAAGCTGTCAAAATTCGGGCCAAGAATAGGAAAGGGATGCTTTCATTACGAGATCACTAATAATATGAGGAAACTCGCTCACTAGCGAATTTGTCATACCTAACCATTTTTCATTTTTATGTCGGAGCAGCCATTTTTCTATATTAGCTAAAGTATATTACCCGCAATGAGTGATTTCAAGTTTGGTGTTAGTGTTAGTGTTAGTGTTTAGAGCAGTCAAGAGCTCTTAAATCGAGCGGAGAATTTGCTGATGAAATTAAGAGCCCGATACCGATATCAAAATCGATAGCTTAACACCAGTCGTGACGTCACCACATACTTGATTTTATGACGATGATTTAAAAATAGTACATCAAAACTAAAGATACCATGAAAAGTACAGAATAAATTTACACCTATTTCTCTGGTCTTAAAAAATAACTAATTTTACACGAAAGAATATATGAATTACCTGTTTCACATATTTGTATTTGATCGTCAGACAATAAATTGGCGTCGTTCGTGCGTTGACTGTGTGGGTACAACACTAACACCGAACTGGAAATCAACATTTGCTTAATCCCTAGGGGCTAGTGTTAGTGAATAGGACATTTGTCCGTAAAATATTAACACCAGCCACAAAGGTCGGTTCAGCAGACGACAATTTTGCAAAATCGATAACACTAGCTACCGGAAGTTGACGATATTCAGAGGTCAAAGCCTTAACACCAGCTGATTTCCACTTCGGTGTTTAGGCTGGTGTTAGTGTTTATTAAACACTAACACCAGCCTTAAACACCCAACTTGAAATCACTCAATGTATTATGGATAAAATGATATAAGAGGAGGGACGGGGGTTAAATATATTTGAATACGCTTTAACTTCTCAATGTTTAGCAAAACTTAATTTACGGTATTGTGGAATCAGTCTAGACAAATAAAAAAATTCATGACAGTCAAATATTCATATAGCTTTTGTTTCTCGACGTCAACGTTAACAAACTCTTTCGTCTTCTTCTTCTTCCTTCTCCTCCTTCTTATCCTCCTCCTCGTGTTTATATTCTTCTTCTTCCTCCTCCTCCTCCTTCTCATCCTCTTCCTCATCTTGTTCCTCTTCTCCTTCTACTTCCCCTCCCCCACCTTCCTCTTCCGCATCTTCAGTGTACCTTTTATTCTGCTTCCTGCTAGGCAGTGTCGGATTAACTCCTCCGCTCTACACAATCTTGGAGCCGCCATTCGAAATTAAGGTAGTATTACCACGGTATTACAGATCCCAACTCCTGAGCAGAACAGACTCTTGGCAAGATCACAGTAGCGCCCTCAGGCCCTAACTGACCACAAGGGACAAGAAAGAAGAATGGTTTTAGTACGTATTTGGAGAACAGAATACGGACGACTTCTATTTTTGACGCTGAAGAGTACAATTCGTTTTAGCATAAGAATAAGATCTCATTATCTAACAATAAAACCACGTTGAAAAGGATCAATAGATAGCAGGGACAACAGCGATTCTAATTTATTTTAAGAGAACATTCCATTTTATAGAAATCCCCTAGCCACAAAATTAAGACGTTGCCTTTTGCAGTGGTGACGATGGAAACAACCTACACCGTGTCAACTAAAATCAGTATGTTTGTCACGGTGGTTGCAGGTGCATTGAATTGTAATTGGGGCTTTCAATAATGCTTTCTTGTTTATTATATTTTATACAGTCAGACCAAGGAGTTTTAAGAGCTGGAGTCCCAACTGGCAACAAATTATACCGAGCAGCTGCCGTTTTCTAAGGTTGCACAATAAAATCTACAGGTGTGCTGTTACCTTTGATGTCCGAGCTTCGAAGCCGCCTATATCATTGGAAATCTTGAGTAGTGATTTTGTTCACAAATGAATATCGTTAATATTTCACTTTTTATTTGAACTAACGATGGGAAAATCAAACAGATGACAACATGTAAATACAAAAGCCTGATTATGTTAGGAAATTTGCTCACATTATATAATAGCAGTTCTAATTTGTGAAAAAAAAGTATATGTTACAATCCTAAAACCTGCAATTTGCACTTTTTCGATTATGTCCGCGGCTCACGAAAATAAAAAGTGAATTTGTTCATGTACTGTTCTTGATGATGTTATATGTCAGATTAGTGCCTTCACATGCCCAGTCGAGTAATTCTGATAAATATGTCAGGAAATTTGGCTCCATTTCCTTTTCGCTTGCCTCCTGTAAAGGTAAGCACTGAGTACTGCTCGTATTATCAAACGAGTGGTAGCGAAAACTAATTATCATTACAAAACCACATTTCCCTTTGAAAGTGCCCGTTAGTTTGCAGCTAGGAACCTTTTGTCTACGTCTCTGCAAGGAAGATCCAGTTAAGCACATGCCTGACATATTTTCTCCTGGCGGCTTCTAAGATGGTACAACGGGAATGTGCTAGATATGACACCATCTCTTAAACCCCTTGGTCAGACCTGCTTTAGTGACCACCTGTAAATAAATCATCTCCTGTCTACAGAGACACATTTTTCGTTTACCTTGGAATTGGTTTCTCATTGAAGCGTGTACTAAAGGAACCTGTACATAAAAAACCCCTGCCTATAAAGACCATCTAAGAGAGAAGAGAAAAGTGGTCTTTATAGACCATCTAAGGGAGACGAGAAAAGTGGTCTTTATAGACAGTGGTCTTTATAGTATTGTAATTTGTTATCCTATCGACCCCCTTCTCGTGGGTATGAGAACACAAACTATGAGACAAATATTTACAAGTATAACACATGCATTCTAAGTGTGCTAAAAATAAATCAACATTGCATATTTTTGTCTAAAAGAGTAGCTGTTCTGTTTTTTCTTTCTTTTTGAAAACAAATTTATCATTTTTATCAAATTTTATTGGGTTTAATAAATTTGCATCATAAATAGTTCTGGCAAATTTCCTGTTTTTTAAGCTGGCAAGTACTAGCATAAATAAAATTAAATAAATGGGACGTTTGTAATGCATTTAGTCTACAGTTACACATTGTTGCAGATAAATAAATGCGCCTTTCCATCTGAACAAGGTACTTTTCAAGAGGTAGTCAAACTCATCTCCTCAAATTAAAAATCTTTCTTACTATTCCGATGCACTTGGTAGTCAAACGTTTAAATATCAATAGATTAATAAATCATGTATGCATTGCTCCCTCATTAGAGAGACAATGAAGTCGATTTGGTAAATTTAGTCATAGTTTATAAACCAAAAGCGCAATTTCTATGTTATGCTATTTGCAATCCAGAACGTTTTATCTGAGAAGGTTAGGCATATTCGCTAGCTGAAAAAATGAATGCACATCAATATGAAGTTATACATCATATCGACACCTTAATGATATGTTTTTGTTATAATGAGGCAACCTCGCACCCTGAGTGGGTCAATAAATACCATTCAAAAGCAACAAATCAAATTTAAAAAGGGAGAAAGACGCAACAAATCAAATTTTAAGAAGTGAGGAAAATTGGACGGTCGCCTGATTTGGCATACATATTTAACATTGCTTGGCTCTCAAAAAAGGCGTGGAAAAGCGTTATAACATAAATAAGTTAATAGATAAATATCTTAACTCTACTTGTATGTACTACACAAATAATCTCCATGTGCCACATTGCATGTTGATGCCCTATATACATGTATACCATAGCTTTTAAGAGTGTTTAAAAGGTTGTCACGGAGCTAATGAAAACTTGTCCACTTTGAAAATCCATGGTGGTGCACAAAGCAAGCGTTCTGACAATTGTGCCCATTGTTTTGTGCTGTATGCTGATCGGAATTTGTGGCAAACCGGCGACCGTGGCAAATAACACTGAGTGTTAATGAAAGGTTAAAAATCATCAACCAGACGAAATACGTGTGAAATAATTTTATTTGATTTGATTTATTTTTTCACTCAAATATCCAAAAATTAAAATGACATGTATAAACCATCCAGTATTACATTATATAATAGAACAAATGAATCATACAAGTACGAAATACTGATAAGTATGTACGTAATAAAATAAGTTTACAGAGTACATTTACGTTTCAGAATATTAAAGACAAAATATTATATATTGCTTGATTTAACTGACGGAGAAAAAAAGGGAATCTCAGAAAAGCTCGGCTTGATGATTAATAGATGCTTTTTTTTTACGAGGAGTGGGTAAAATTGCAGGTATATGGATAAGGAAATTTAGAGAGAGGTGTCAATTCACAAATGAGCACCTTTTATGAAGACACAATGAACAAATAAAAGACACTTACTCACGACTCAAATAGAAGGAAAAAATGGAGAATCTTATTTCGACGACCCATTAAGTTTTCCATCAACACCAATATAATGGTCCATTTTCATCGTAGCTTCTTATTATATTATTTTAATTGACTCTTGGTGGAAAACTAAGGGTTCACTCTTTATTTGAATGGTTTTGCATTAAAGGCCTGTATAAACTGGCTGGAATATGGTGACGTGTGATTGATGAGGACGTGGGGCCATAGCCCTTTAAACGGCTACTATGCATGAGGATTGGTTTGAGTGCGTGCGTGTGATGTTAATATTGGATTCCCACTTTATTGTATTACCACCAAAGTTTTTTCTTTTCTTGTATTGTTGTCTATGATCATATATGTCTTTATTTACACTGTTTGCCGAGTAGATATTTTCGATTTCTGTCTTGAAATATTCTAAACCTTTGCTTTGGCCCATTTTTTCCATCTTTATAATGGTCCCATTAGAAGTTTAAACAATATGAAAGAAGAACATCAAGGGTCTATCGCACATATCCTTCAACAAGATATTACGTCCACACATTTTTCTCTCGACCCATAAACCAGAGGTATATCTTGAACATGATGAAACTTTGTGTATTATTATTTAGAACTCGCTTTTGGAGCGCATAGAGGCGTTATATCATATAATGTAGATATATTGACTGCTATGAGAGGCATCGCTGTTTCTATAGGCTCAAGGGGACGTTACATCCTGCTTTGATGCGGCGCTCGCTGAGGGGTCATAGCAGGATATAATCCCGAGAGCGGGTATAGGAACAGCTATGCTCCGAATATTAATGCGGTCCACATATCTTTGACATACCGAATTCACAAAAAAAAATCTACAATGGATTCTTACCTTATCCTTTTCTTGAGTAAAGATTGGTTAAAACATCACAGAAAATATAAGACACTGTCTGTAAATTTTCGTTGGAAATGTGCCTGGAATCATTCCGGAATCGCACACACAATGCACTGTAACCGCGCTCGCATCAAGAAACGTTTTACACGTAAACCAATAGGGATTCCAGCAACATTTAACTATGTGGCCCGTTACCCGGGGCAAAGGGCATCTTTATCATGAGGCCTGTCTTCACTAGCTCGAGATTAACAAATATCCCGCTATTAATTTTGAACTATCCCGATCGCCAAACTATAATCCAGCTAATTTGCGTCTTCATCAGCCCGATTGTCATCCCGAGATATATTGGGATAGTTAGCAAAATACCGCACAATTTGGCAAAATATCCAGCTATTTGTCCGGTGCGTCTTCACCAGACCGAAGACTCAAACTTCGCGCGAACGTTGAGCAAAATATCTCTAGCTAATTTCTCAAGGTCGATTTTCAAGTTTCGAGCTGATGAAGACGCGATTTGTAACTTCGGGATTATTTCCCAAGTCAGAAATAACGGCCTATTTGGCAATCTCGAGATGATGAGGACGCGCCTATTAACTATTGACTGTTAGGCGGGCATGGCTAAAATCAGGCCAATTTCGACCAATCAAATGATTAGAGATATTCAACGTACTAAAGAGAGATATATAAAACGGAATACCACATGTATTAAATCATTCCTTACTACGCAACTTCCGCTGTCCCAACTACTCGATTGACACGCTATGACTAAGAGCTCCTTTAAGTGGTCAGCGGTTGAAGAAACATGAACACATATCAATGAGGTGCTAATCGCCGATCAGTTGTGAATAAAAGTTCGGTGATATTAAAACCAACCTCTGATGTGCTCTCCACGTGGCATTCGTGCAGGGGGGGTGATCCTAGTCTGCTATCAATCTTGAATTGTCGATTGTTCGCGCAGGTGCAAACTCCCTGATACATGCCTTGCATGAGTTATTCCCCTAAGCATTTTAGAAAAGGCATTTAGAAGTCAAGAGAAAAGGAAAAAAGACATATTGATGTATGATCATGTGTTCATGTTTATATCTTGGGTCCTGGATGTAATATCTTTAGGCTTTTTCGGAACAACGGGACTTGCAATTAGTTCGACCTTCCCTTTAGCTACTTAATTGATGTGTAAGTGAATAAAATAAACTCAGCTAAAATAAATTATATGAACACTCTTTATTGTTCAACATCTCACACAAATCGTCATTAAATATTATACAAATATACAATACCTTTTGAAGGTCTAGCAAAAGTTATGAGCTAATGAAGAGGCATGAATAATAACTTTCCCGTGAGCAAATTTACTATACCCGAGGCTTGCCGAGTTTATAGTACATATCATGCATCAAAAAGGTATTGGCTTTTGATTGGTTGAGAGCTCGTCACGTGACCAGAAATATTTCATCTATTTTAAGGTTGCTCTGAAAAAGTACTATATGAGAGTACTATTTGGGAGTTGAAAAAAAAAATCTTAAATCTTTTTTTTGATAAAAATTGACATTTTTTCTCTCCAAAAAATGGGATAAAAAAAAAAAAAAATTAAAACAAAATTTTTGTTGCAGCATATTTCACAAAATATACCATGCCTTCTATTCGAGGTACTGGTTAAAACTATGTGCCTCGGTGACTCCAAAAGTACCATTTGCTTCGGGCAAATAGTACTATTGGAGTCACCTCTTGCGCATAGTTTAACCAGAACCTCTCAAGACAGTGTATATTTTGTATACTATTTGATATAAATATAAATCTCTGCAACAAATCGCCGTGTTTTTAATTTTGATTGTTAAACGTGTAAAGTATTAGTAACTACGCGCAACAGTGGACTTGCGTGTATTTATTTCACTCTTTGCTATATAAAGCAGAAGTGTGAAACGTATTACATTTATTTTTACATCATACAAAAATACACCGTTCCGATTTTGCCGTGTCATATCTGAACAAGCCTCAAAGATGTTTTTGAAACCGCGTGACTTTACTTCTAACCTACACATCTTCGAGGCAATGTCTCCCTTTGTCTGCACTCCATCTGCAATTTCCTCCCGAACAGAGGCAGAAATATGAATCAAATTACTTCTAATTGTTATGAAAGATGTCGACCTAGAAATGGGGCACCCGCGGAATCATAGAAAATGAGCAAAATATATGGGAAAGAAAAACATTTTGACAAATGATAACTCAATCTCGGTGCGCGTCACCACACGTGTTAAATGGATTCTTCATATCATCTACAGGGACATCTTTAAAGGCTGTTTTTAAAATATTTTTCTTCCGAGCTCCATATAATATATGTCGCATATCTCGTAGTGGAGTGTTGTTCTTGTATGTAACAACATTTTACGTAAATGATCGGTCTTTGTGTAAAGAACAGGACCTATGCGACAAGTTTTAGATATAATATGGAAAGTAGAAAATATTGTTTTCCAGAAAACCAAGCCTGGGCTTGGTGCAAATTGAAGGGGGAAAAAGAAAACATCACAAATGATGACAAAGATTGCACCGTGAATCAATTCTCTGGTAGAATGGCAAGCAAATTAAAATGAATGGATAAAAAACACCGAAATGCAGCATGATTGTTATCGTGGGGACACTTGCTCTGAATATGCCCTCAAATAGACGCTACGCAAAGCTTATTCTTTAGAAAATTATTTAGAGATTACAGAGTTACAGAGTTAATAATAATAATAGCTCACATTTATAATGCGCCTAATACTTTGTTTCTAGGCGCAGCACATATCATTACCCCGGTTATCGGATTCAGGCTTACCCGCAACACAATATATGCACATGTTCCACTCCCTGGGGAGTATTCCAGCCAGTACCCATATTACAAGCGCCACTTGCTAATCCAACCACATCAAATTTCGCATCCCACCTGGATGGAGAGTGGCAAATGTAGATTATTAATGTCTTGCCAAAGGACATTAGTGCCGCGGCGGGACTTGAACCGCGGACCTTGTGATTCACAGTCCGGTGACATATCCACTCAACCACGACACCTCTTCACTCGACCACGACACCATGTAAATGTTTACAAGAACAAATCCTTGATGACGTCAATCTTTCATAACGTCATTGATAAATCGTTCATCTTAAATTTTTAAACACCTATTTATCATCCCATCATGAAAAATGTCCCCTTTTGATTAGGGAAAATGTATACAGTATTTGATACTTCTTATTCATGCATACTACAAACATTAATATATTGAGGGAAAAAACACCCGAATATCAGGAACAAGAAACTCATTATAATTCGCTCATATTTTAAGTGACGAAATGCGTGGATAAGAACTGTTAAAAACATTAAATTCCAGCTATTCATAATATTAGAGAGTCAATTCTCAATGAACAATTTTCAACGTGTTGTTTTTAGGATATTTCCCGGGGAAACATTCGTTGAAATCATTAGAACAAATGAAGAAGGACGGAAGGCTTGATATGATACGATTTCACAGGCAATCTAAGGAAGGGCTTAACACCGAATCCCCAGCCCCCACCCTGTTTTCATTAATAACTCATGTTTTCGCGATCAATTTCCACTGAAGAATGTCAAAATATTTGCGAGTTTTCCTTTTCTACACTCATTCAAGATTTTTCTCCCGACCTATCATAGCATTAGATTGCCGCGAGTAAATTGGGTATACATTTTCATATTGCATTTTTAGAAAACGTATAGTTGTAATGGAATTGTGCAAAATGTATTGGGGTGCAGTAAAAGTGTTTTATGAATAATAGTCCATGAGTTGATAAATAGATGTTGATAAACACTCAAATTAGTAACACATTAACAGACGGGTTAATTTTAATCACCATATCTCTCTCCCCACCAAGTACACGCAATTATAGTGGAAAATGACACTTTTTAATTGCGCTTGAAACTATTATTTTTGTAGGCCTACGATGCGGAGTTTGTTCTTTACTTTTCAATGTAATTTTAGAGGCTGAATTGAAAGTACTCTCCCAGCCCTCTATCTCTCTCTCTCTCTCTCTCTCTTCTCAGTATGTAGAAGAGAAGTGTCAACATTTCGAAAGTGCATAATTATCAACAGAATCATGAACCAATGACATAATTACTATTATTATTATCATGATTATATTTTTTAAATTATAATCATACTAATAATAATAACAATAATTATTATTATCACTATTATTATCATTATTTATAAAGGTAGTAATAGTAGCAGTAATAGTAGTTGTAGTAACAGTAGTAGTAGTAGTAGTAGTAGTAGTAGTAGAAGTAGTTGTAGTAGTAGTAGTAGTAGCAGAAGTAGGCTAGTAGTAGTAGAATTAGTAGTTGTAGTAGCAGCAGTAGTAGTAAGGACACTATTAACAATTAAAATAGCAATGATGATAGTAAAACTAATTATTGTAACCTTTATAGAGCACTCAACACTTATGTTTCAAGGCGCATAACTATATATTATTTGTGCAATTATTCGTCAGGACAGGATACACACTTTATACTCTCTTGAATGCAATGTACACTTTCGCTCTTAAAAGTATACATATTTGTTCGCGCTGTTGATGGTCCTTCTGATGTACATTTGTAAGTGTCTTGCACTTAATCGAGTTAATTACCCACTTAATGGCTACCAATCACCCTGATATTGACACTGTCTCAGACAGGCGTGTGAACATTGTCTGTCACCTGCAGGGGCCCGTTTCATAAAACGTGTTATCTATAACAAATGCTTAATTGCTATGATAAATTTGCTCTCAGCCAATCAGATACCTTGGTTTCAGTAGCTTATAACACTAGCTTGTAACTTGTTATTGATATCAAGTTTTATGAAACAGGGGCAAGGTCTGTGTCTAGAGTGACACGAAAATAGATATATGAGGTATATTAATGTAGTTGCGAATCCAGGGGGCATAGGGGATAATTATAACCCTATAAATATTTAACAAGTTTCCTACTATGCTGCTATTAAAGATTGAATATTGAATAAATATTTAAATTCTCATTATCCCCATATTTCGTGCTTGGTCACTCAAAGATGACTCTTATGTTATAATTGTTAGTACTGGATTAAAACTGCAAGTACGTTTTAGGCCACATGCGAGCATTGGTATCGGTTTATTCCAGGGGCGGCTTCATCATTTTTCAAGGGGAAGGAGGGGGGGAGCAATTGTCTCAGATATCTCTGACAAGCTAGAGGTTTTCAAATAATTGCGAAGCTTTAGATGTATGTGAAATCTATGACAAGCAGTAAGCCAGAAATGTTAATTGTTAATTTAGCCAGGAACAAGGGGGAGTGGGTAGAAAACAACCACCCTTTGCCTTCCAATACGACGCCCCTCAGTACTCCCCCTCAGACGGTTTCCCCTATTTCGCTGACGCCATTTAACGTGGGTGCTCCCTTTCCTTCACCGACACCCTCTTCCGGCGCTTACTTGAATGCGAGACACATACTCATGTTGCTATGTAATTTAATCTTTTTATGAATTAATCGTTGTGGGCGTGGCCGAATATCACATCTACTTCTTTTTAGAGTGCGTGTTATTGACAGAATAAAGGTTCATGTAGTATCAATGGCGTAGTAATGGGGGAGACACGGGAGCACAACCCCCGATTAATGAAAAGAGAGACAGAGAAAAGGTTCGGCAGATAGACAGAAGAAAAGGAACAGGAAATTTAAACTTGAAAAGAATATGATATACAACGCCCTCCTACATCACCCACATTTGATGACCTCATAAATTCATACCCCAACCCCCCCCCCCCCCCACACACACACACACATACCAATTAGCGTTTTCAAAAAAACAGAAAGGGGCATCGGGAAGGAAAGTGGAAAAAAGATGAAACGACCCCTCCTATAGCCTACCCTTAATTAATCACTTGTTAATCCGAATTTAATTCATCAAGTTAGATCGCCCGTTCCCCCACGGTACCAGTCCCGCCCCATCAATGTCTGGGCCCTCGCTACGCTCCTGCCTCGTAAAGTAGGTATCGCTATTAAAAGGCTTTGAGATCATCGCCATATGGTGGGCAGGTTTAGGACACTATTACAGTTCATAACACTTTCAACTCTTTTACAACTTCTTGAATTTCAATTTTCCTAAGATAGAATTACGACACCAATACAGATCAAATAGAATAATATATAGGGTCTAATTTTCGGGATGGCTACTTTTAAAAAATAGTACAGTCTCCTAAGATACGTGGTCAATGATGACACTTTGTCTCACATAAAATGTTCAGTATGGTAATAAAAATATAATAATGATTAATGTTTTGTCGGCCTTCCTGGTATGTCAATGTTCCTCGGATGAGAAGTCAATAAACTTTGGTCTACCAAAGTTATGCACACCAATGTAATACACGCACCAGAACTTGGTTTGGCAGGGGCTTGCCAGACATAGCGACAAAAAAGTATACATAGTTTATTTAAAGGGCCACTCTAACCCAACTAACAAAGCCTTTCTAAACATGAATACACCTCTACTTATTTATATTCCCGCCTCTGATTTTTTTCATAAAATCTCTAAATTGACCCCCAAAATGATAATAGCCATCAATTTTTCACAGTTCTCACGCTTGCTGGGCTACGCCTCTCGAAAAAAGGTAATGCGGTCACGTGGCTTGATGACGCATTTGACGTCATTGCGGGCATGTCCGATTTGATAATTTCATAATTTCATAATTAGGAATGACGAAATTGCTAGAAACGTAGTTGGATTATTAAGTGCATAATATCTTTTGGATATATGTCTTTTATTTCCAATTAATATCATAGTTTGCCTTTTTAAAGACATTTTAATGCCTAAATCACCCTCATTTCCAACCGGAGAGGCGCCTGCAGTGACGTCAAATGCGTCATCACCGAAACTGGGCTTTTTCCTGCGCGTTCTGAGTCGTCATTTTTCAAGCTAGATTCCAGAATTGTTGATTTCTAAGAAAAATTATTGTCATGTTCGAAATCTCCGTCAAAAATTATTCTACATGTCTTGTTTTCATTTTTGTTTAGCTCGTTTTGGTTAGAGTGGCCCTTTAAGCCCTAAATGGATAGCAGGCGAATGAAATATTTGGTAACCAGGAGATATGGAGGGAAACATGAATAATAAGTGTTTAAACATTATGCAAGTCTAGTTAGCAACGAGTTATTACATTCATTTGCTATATATCATTGTATTTCAATATTCAGAATGTGAATTGTATACATTAATTGTTGCTACGTAGGACTAATATTATGGCTAGTCCTATCTAATAACTCGTTATGCATGCGATTTGCAATCTGACTATTGGAAATACAGTTATTCGTAACTACGCACTTCACAAATTTGTATTTAAACAAAAATGGAGTTAAATATTAGTGCATTACGAAAACGGCCTGTTTTAAAACATTTAAACATGTCTATTCAGTCTTGTCTGTAATGATGTACGTGTCAATGCATGGCTTTCCCTTTTGTCAATATTTGGAATGCCAAATTAATGTTTGTCTAACATATATCACTAATCATTGAACTAAACGTGTGTCAATACGGAGCTTCATGCCGTTTCATGTCACATGTCACCTAAGAACAGTCTTTAATGATGTAATTTATCTAGTTTTACGTTTCGGAGAGTTTCGAGGTTATCTCTCGGTCACAATAGTAACTTATGATCATTATTTGGATTAACCATCAGTTAATGAGCTAGACATTTGGGACGTTGAATGTCAAACTGACGCGAAATTGTGCATGGATGAATGAGAAAAGTGCAGCTGAATTTCTTTATATTTTATTTGTGATAACATTTGCGTGTGTGTTTGCATGTGACAAAAACTGCTTATTTTCAGATTTATTAGGGGGGTTTTTTTAATGAGATTTCAATCAATATCTTTATAATTCTAAATATATTGCTCATTGCGGATATAGTATCGAAAGTAATATCGCTAGTGACATTCGTATTTTTATATTTCGTTCTTTTAGGAATTAATTGTTCTGGGATTTTGTAATTCTTTTCAAGAAGGTCAACCTAATAAATTTCAAGACACATGCGAAAGTAAGCAAAAGGCCTCAAAAACTCGCCTGACATTTTTGCTCTTCTTTTTAGAGTTATTAAAATAAAATGTATCTTGCTCACAAACGTAAGTAAAATGTTAATTGTCTTTCAGATTTTAACTGACATGCGATAGAAAAATGCCACGTGACCTTCACAATTGTTCGCACAGCTGGTATTAAACTTTGCGGAACACTTTTTTAGTTTAATGATGATGGCCAATTACACAATGATGAAACGCCGATGCTCCCTCCATGCCGAGTAAAAACTTGATCTGACCTTTATTTTACACATGATCTCCACTCCTAAATCACGAGATGCTACCATGCCCATGCGCTATGCCTAGTAAAAACTTGAACTTCCTTAATTTTTCATATGATCTCCATTCCACAATCACGTGATGCGACCATGCAAACATTTTTAACTTCTCTGTTTACTTGAACTGGCTAATTCTGATTTCTTTTTCTTCTCGCAAATCGAAGCGAAATATACAGTGTGAGTCAAAAAAAACTTTACACCTAGGAAATTACTAATAATTTAAAAAATAATTTATGAACAGTGAAGTATTATACATCATATGAAAGAGTGTTTTATCCTGAATCATTTGGTACCATTTTTGGGTGGAATGTGTTCACGCTTGGATGAACAGGAGGTATTGTTTGCGAGAGTGCAAAAATCGAATTGCGCCAAAGTCTTAAAGTGAGAGAATGAATTGAATGTATGAAATGAGATGCATTGCAGATGCTTTTTTTCAGTAGCAAAGTCACACACACACACACGCACACGCACATATGAAACACACACACTAACACACCCACCCACACACACGCGCACACACACAAACAAATGATAATGGTGTTCATTTGGAGTAAAATACTTTATTTTTAATTGGATCTTCAAATTGTTAACGATCATCATAATTATGATGATAATGTTAATTCAAATGCTTATCATCATGGATCCTTTGAAGCTTCATTTGTGACCAGCAAGTAACTGTCCGTTCATCTACTCCACGACATGACCTCCGTCCCTTTCGATGCACTTTCTAGCGCGATGGAGCATCTCCTGAAACACTCGACGAAGCATGCGCCTGTCTCTCCCAAGTGCTTCGCTCTCAATACTGATCCGTAGGTCGTTGAGGTTCGCAGGTGGGCTCTGGTACACCCGAGACTTGAGGTAACCCCAGACGAAAAAATCAAGCGGTGTTAGGTCCGGGGATCGACGTGGCCACTCCGCAGGTTCGTTCAGAGCGATGATCCTGTTCCCGAAGAGTTCTCTCAACCTGCATGGTCATCACAATCCTTGTCCTGTGAGCAGGGGCACCATCTTGTGCCCACCAAATGTGCCTGAAAGGACCGTTTCTCTGACGCCTAAATCGTGCCATCTGATTCAGAGCCGGGACAACCTGATCATCTATCATTCTTAGATAGCGCTCTCCATTCACTGTCTGTTCAAAGAAGAAGGGTCCAAGAAGACTTCCATTTCCAAGAAGGCCGATCCAAACTGTCACATCTAAATTTGCTATGCGAGGGTGTGTGTGTGTGTGTGTGTATGTGCGAGTGTGGTGCGTATGTTTGTGTGACTTATTGAGTGTGACTCTGTGTGTGTTTTGATATGTGTGACATGATTAATTTTGGTAGGGATGTTATTTGGATCTGCAAAGACCGAATTAATACCGAAATCCCAATTGTTTTATTCAAACATCACATAAGCATTATTTGGCGCAAGTCGATTTTTGCACTCTCGCAAACAATGCCTCCTATTTATCCAAGCGTGAACAAATACCACCCAAAATGGTACCAAACGATTTGGGATGAAACACTCTTTCATATGGTGTATAATAATTTCCTTTTCATAAATGATTCTTAAAATTATTAGCATTTTTCTAGGTGTAAAGTTTTTTTTTACTCACACTGTATACACGCCACGCAACAATTAGTCACATATTCTCGAAAGAAAACTCAAAATGGTGCTATTCAGATGCTTCCGTTTCCTGCCATCGTTTTTCAAACCAGGCCTCTGACGTCCAATTAATGTATTGTAGATTTATCTTCTTTGTTCTTTTATCAATGAAAAGTAATATATTTAGAATGTGTCTAAATCATATGTTCATGGAATGCGGGCACGAACACATAGTATAAAGTTCGTATTTCAAAATTATTTTACAGAAGTGTGACACGCTCCCGACACGCATGACACTCGTGTCAAGCGTTCTTAATTATGGACGTTATTTAAAGATAAAGTTGAGTTTTGGTCATGCGATTGCATTGTGACAGAAACGTTGTGGAATCGATCAAAAAAGGTTGATCATCAGATCTAGCATATAAGTAGTACTGCAAGGTTCTGGAATCATCGAACTGATTAGAAATTCGGCCCAATCCTGGTAAAGTTAAAAGCACTGTACACATGCAGAAAGATGTATATGGAACTACACGAACATGTGGCATAAAAATCCGTCCCAATTTTTATGACGATACATGCCATATTTAGAATATTAGGCATTTGAATAGCCATGCTTTTCAAGGAACATTTTTTTCTGATGTTCTTCCGCACTTGCATTACACAATGATAACGCTCACAAATTATTTGTCACCTCTTCCCAGAACTCAACCTTCTCTTAAAGAGATAACAAAGAGAAGAAAACATTCTCAAACTGTCGCCTCGACAGGCTTCCCCTTTGATATGTAACTAGAAATATCGAATTGACTAAGATGGGAATAGTATACTATAATATAGTATTAAAGGTATTACAAAGTTTTGGTATGGGGTCATGAATTTGGTTCAAATTAACATATTGGAAGCATATGCGTTCCTACAATATTAATTGATCGTTGTCGCGGTTGAAATCGAGTCTAAAGTTATGAAATTATAAATAATAAACTCTTTATGTTGTATAGCTCCCTCTCAAGGTCAATATATTAATTTAGCTATGAAACAATGTTTATTGACTAAAATCGACCGATTAGCTATTCCCGTTTGGAAATTATATATCACAACTACATAATTATGAGATTCTAATGGTCGCAGCTACCATTGTACGGCCATAGGCGCTATTTGAAATTTATCAAAATTTACCGGGAGCACCGGTAAATTTCTATAATTATTAACTTTTTCTCGAAAACGGAAGTGTTTTAGGGGCTAATTTTTGTAGTGCTTATAATACATCCACAGGGGCATCCAAATATATCAAAATTGTAAAAATTCACTATCCACCCAATTTTCTAAATTTACCAAAACTTTGTATTACCTTTAATGACTGCTTTGAGAGAAATAGTTGTTTTTATACGCTCAAGGGAAGGTTAAAATTGTGCTATTGCCCGAGGCGTGCCAAGGGCAATAGCCCAATTCTAACTTACAATTTACAATTTTGTCCTTGTTCTGGGATTTTTAAATTCTTTTCCAAAAGCTCAACCCAGTAAATGTTAAGACATGCGAAATTAATCAAAGGGTGTCAAAGACTCACCTGACATTAAATAAAATATATCTTGCACACAAACGAAAGTAAAATGTTATTTTTCTTTCACATTTTGACTGACATGCAATAGGAAAATGCCACGTGACTTTTAAAACTGTTCGCACACTTGGTATCAAACTTTACCGGTACACTTTTTGTGTATTGATGATGGGCAATTACATTACGATAAAACGCCATTGCACCCATCATGCCGAGTAAAAAATGGATCTGTTCTTTATTTTACACATGATCTCCAAGACTCCACTCCTAAATCACGTGATGCTACCATACCCATGGACCTATCACGCCCAGTACAAACTTGAACTTTTCTTTATTTTTCACTGATCTCCATTCTGCAATCACGCGATACTACCATGCAAAGATGTCCAACTTCTCTGTTTACTTGAACCGGCTAATTGTGCTTTTCACAAATCGAAGCGAAATATATACACTCCATGCCCCAATTAGGCTCATATTTTTGAAAGGAAACACAAAATGGTGCTATTCAGGTGCTTCCGTTTCCTGCCATCGTCATAACCTTGGCAAACCAGGCCACCAACGTCCAATTAATGTATTGTAGATTTATCTTCTTTGTTCTTTTATCAGTGAAAAGTAATACATTGAGAATGTGTCTTTATCATGTGTTCACAGAATGCGGGCATGAATAAAGTTCGTATTTCAAAATAATTGAACAGAAGTGTGACACGCTCCCGGCACGCATGACACTCGTGTCAAGCGTTCTTAATCATTGACGTTATTTAAAGATAAAGTTGAGTTCTGGTCATGCGATTGCATTGTGACAGAAACGTCGTGGAATCGATCAGAAAAGGTTTATCATCTAGCATATAAGTATTGGTGTGTAATGCAAGATTCTGGAATCATCAAAATGATAAGAAATGTGGCCCAGTCTTGGTAAAGTTACAAGCACTGTACAAAGAAAGATGTATACGGGAATACAGGAACATGTGGCATAAAAATCCGTCCCGATTTTTATGATGTATTACGGCATTTGAAGAGCCATGCTTTTCAGGGAACATTTTTATCCGATGTTCTTCCACACTTGCGTTATACAATAATAACGCCTACAGGTAATTTTTCACCTCTTCTCAACCTTTTTTTTAAGAAATAGCAAAGAGGAGGAAACATTCTCAAACTGTCGCCTCGACAGGCTTCCCCATTGATACGTAACTAAAAAATATCGAATTGACAGAGATGGGAATAGCAACTATAACAGTAACTATTGTCATTAATTTTGATTGTTTACATCAAATCGTTAAATGCAACGGTAATAAGTATTTAAAGAAACATCTCACTACTAATTTGAAGGTACTTCATTGCCCTTTTCTTCATACTTGGTTCATTATAATTATGTTTCTTCTCATTATTAGGCGGAAGGATAATTATGAATGATTGTTTGATCTAGTCAGTCCCCGCACCAAAAAATACAGAAGCATTTATACAAACATAGAACAGACTCATTCACTTAAGGTCCAGAAGCTCAATTTTCCATTTTCCATTTTTTTCTTCTTCATATATTAATCACTACCATGTAAAAACTATCATAAATGCATAAACAATAGATTCAAATATACATGTACGTTAAAAAATACAAGGCTTGTAAAACAGAAGGCACCTGAATATATCATATGATAATGATAACAAAAGGGATACACATCAAACACAAACAATAAATACCCTATACAGCCCCTCCCCCTCCCCTTCAGCAACTCACCATTCTTGAAATTTAAACTGCACTTTTATAGGATTCAAAAGGATTAAATCGAACACCGAATTGTTAAAACCCGGGGGAAAAACAAAAAAAGGGGATAACCCTTAATCCATTGTCATGAGTGTTTCCGTAAACCTTATTATCATGATGTCCATTCATACATTGACTCTTCGACGTCATTGCCAACATCTATTTCCACGTTTTGTGTCGGAATAAAAAGAAATCATGACGACACACTTATAGGAAGGGTCAACGTATAATTCAACGTTGGTGTCGAATAAGTACGTTATCAATCACCCTATTTTCATTCCAATTAAGCTCGTATAGAGATGGATTTGAAGTCGTGTCAGCAGGAACCAACGACATTTTATCGCATGAAAGAAACCATTGTCATTATTTTTAAAACATTTTGAATCGTGCGTCATTATTTTACCAAGAGAAAAAAAAACGGTATTAGTGATATATCCATAACCTTTTGACATGAAAGAGGAGGGGAGGGTGTACAGGTGAACAAATTCCGTGAAAAGTAACAGCAAAACAAAATGGAAAAGGAAAAGGGACAGTCATGGCAGAGGCACATTCGTTGACTAGAGAATCCGCAAGCAATCACCAAACGAAAGTTTCTCACATTTAAAAAATAAATTATAAACCCCCTCTTTCGGGGGAGGGTGGGAGCACGAATTGATGTCGGGGCAAAGTGAACAGCACATAAATATTTAGAAGTAATTAAGGGTTTATGAGTGTCGATGGCAGGCGGAATGAGGGGGGGGGCAGTAGCCCCTGCGACCCTTTTCCTCGAATCCATCTCGGACATCGTGAAAAGCGTTCGAATTTATTATGACATCATGACATTCCATCACTGATCGTTGGTGAACTCAACGCCATGTGTGGTTTGTTAATTCAATTAAAGCGATTAAAATAAACTTCATGATACGGAGATTCGAGGAGAATAACAAATTCTAGGATTTAAAAACTTACATCATACCATATTACCATACAAATACAAAAAATTGTTATGTACAATGAAAAGGATGTGTAAATTATTTTGATTTTTTTTCTCCAACGTCCAATTTTTTGGCATAAATTAGTTTTGCATAATTCATTTAATTTAATAAGATGATCTCATCATACAAGGGCCATGTTTCTCATTTACCTAAATCCTGCGGCTATACAAAGTGTAGGGGATATGAGGTATATTTAACAACTTTATTATTCATACCCCTTGTGGATTTGATGCTTTTTGTGTTTTTCGTACTTCAAGAATAAAAGACGGACTGATTGCTTTAAAGCCTTTTTAGAGTATTTATAGATGTAAGCTTTTAAATACCAATACCAATACCAATCGGTTTTCTCATACTTCAAAAATTACAACAATTGGTAAGGGATTTAATTTCACTGTAAACCAAGAAAATTTGTTATGGTCTGAATAGTGTTAACAAAATCAAAATGTATCAAGAACAAAAATATATAACATATTTTTTTATTACTAGGCGATAGATCTTGAGAGAAAAATGAATGCTTCTGTGATGACACATTTAACTTTTTTTTAGGGAAAATAATTTAGACAAAAACAAATGGGACCTGCCAAAAGGCATACATCTATTTCGATTTTGTCTTGTCTGGAGAGTTAGCGTGCTCATTTTGCACCACTTTTGCTCATTGGGTATCGTTTATACTGAAGCCTTTTAGTTTAATTCAATTATATGTATCATGCGCCGAAATAAAATCTAAGAAAAGCCTCGGGGAGAGACACTCAAAACATTTTCTAATTTACATCAGATCGGGTGATATAAATGAAACCACTGTACGAAAAACGAAGAGATAATGTTGAGGTACAAGTCACGCAATTAGATTTGAAAAGAAAACGTCTAGAAGGTATCCAAAATGGGTGATCATGTTTGTTTTACTCGAAATAATTACATGAAATATTAGGTTTTAGAATCACACAAATATCCTGCAATTCATTGTATTTGCCTGAATGTGACAAAAGAATGACAAGTATTTAACACAGATATGAATATATCGGACAACAAAAATGTGGCGTCAAATTATAGTCCAAAGTCTATAAATATATATAATCATAATTATGTGTCATTTATAAAAAAAACGATATCGTTTTTTTTATAAATGACACATAATTATGATTATATATATTTATTTCAAAAGCAATATATTTCAAGTGATATTGGTACAATATTCTTCAATGAAAAGTGCTTTCAGCATGTTTATGTAAAGGCGCTATTTAAATATCAATGTGTATGTACGTATGTATTAATACAACAAGTAATTCCTTCACTGCTATTATGTAAACATGTGTAGAACAGGTGTCACATGCATATTCACATGTTCTACACATTTGTACATAATAGCAGTGAAGGAATGCATGTTCCTTTGTCTACCACAGCAATAATTGTTGAGGGTAGAATGAGGAACTGTATAATTATGTTGTCCTCTTTCTTTAAGTTAAGTTAAAGATGAAGTTGAGTTCTGGTCATGAGATTGCATTGTGAAAGAAACGGTGTGGAATCGACCAGAAAAGGTTGATCATCTATAGCCTATAAATATTCGTGTGTATTGCAAGGTTCTGGAATCATCAAAATGATAAGAAATTTGGCAAAGTCTCGGTAAAGTTACAAACACTATACACAGAAAGATGTATATGGGACTACACGAACACGTGGCGTAAAAATCCGTCCCGATTTTTACGATGTTACCTGACATATTTAGAATATGATTGCATTTGAAGAGCCATGCTTTGTAAGGAACATGTTTTATCTGATGTTTGTCCACACTTGCATATAACAATGATAACGCTCACAAATTATTTTTCACCTCTTCACAGAACTCAAACTTCTCTTTAAATGCTATCGTTTCTTGATATTTCTCGTCAAGACTTAGACAAGGCCTAAAGTGGAAAAGAGGCTTCCTTTTCTTGCTCGCCCAATGAGACTGATGATAATTGTTGAAAACATTAGCTCAGTGGTAGAGCAGCGGTCTCGTACCAGGAGGTCCCGGGTTCGAAACCAAGTCGATGCACTAATGCCCTTTGGTAAGGCAATAATCCTCATTACCAAGTCCCTCGAAGACGACTTAAAGCCGTCGGTCCCCTGTTGGCTTAATTACAAGCATATACATGCTTTCTTAGCAGTCAGGAAAAAAACTAACGAACAAACAATAGTAGGCCATTTTCGTAATTCAATGAAATCTAAATGCATAAATCTTTATGAATTGCCTCGTTATAAATCATTTCATTTACCTGTTACGAAAAACTGTATTTCAATAGTCAGAATGCTAACTTCATATAGTTCGTGTTGTTAGGTATAATTCAAGCCATAATGTTTGTTCTACCAAGCAACAACTAATGTATGCAATTCACATTATGTCTATTGACATACAATTAGTTATTCGTAACAGGTGAATAGAATAATTTGTAACGAAGCGCTTGACAAAGATCTGTGGATTAAATTTGATTACATTACGAAATTGGTCTACTGGTGAACAAAATGAGAGACATTCGCAATGAGTTGTTCCGCATTCACGATAATAAAATAATGTAATTAATGTAGGCTATTCTACTTTTACTGGACACGGAAAGTTTAGTGAGCATAATGGGTAGGTGGTAGACGTGATTATTATCATTTTTCATTTTGTTGGAACGGGTCATACAAACAAAAGCATGATTGCTTAATTGCGCTGATTAAAAGTGTTTTATTGTAGGGTAATGCTGCGGCCAATTAATTATTTTCTCTTCATTCAAATTAATTGCCCAAATTGTGCATTGTATTGTGCAAGGTGCACAGTATACAGTTTCGAGATCAAATTGGGCAATAGTTTTATCCGTGCCCCTCAAAAACAGTCAGTATTTGTATACTCTCTGTTTCTCAGAGGATCCCGCCTTTACTTATTGTATGCCAAATTATTCACAATTATTCTGACATGGCTTCCAAGGGTTATACTTAAAATAGTTCAAGCACCCACCCACCCCCCCCCCCCCCCTCCCCAAGTACATGAATTGTTATGCTTGTGTAAAATTAGACGTTTTGCAAACACGGTACGTAGAAGTCATCAAGGAACTTCGTAATTAAATCACATTAAAATAAATACATTTCCACATCCTAATGCTTGTTATCATGACAACTCAGAAAAACTAATTTACTCTCCTTACGACTGTTGAATACGATTTAGCGCTTCTATTAAAGGTTTGAATCAAACATTTGAGGCTATGGTATGGATAAAACGTCTCCTCGTGCTTTTTAAATGCACAGCAAAAATCCAATAATGAGGAAATCATTTCAGGGATCACGTCGTTTTTAAAGTTGAAATCCACGATAATAATCATTGAATCTACTCTAAAAGGATTATTCAAATAGCCCATTTGAAGTTCATTACACTTAAGTTTGGAGTGTTTCCAAATGCAATCGACACGATTCCTTATATGAAATCCGAAAGAGTGAACTTACACTCCTTTGCACTCGCTGGTCTGCGAGAAAACGAAGAAAAAGACCAAAGTGACAAGTGCAGTACTTTACACACAAAAATATTTAATTTGGAGAAATGAAAGACATCATCCTTGAAGTTGACAGCGTAGGTTCCTTGGACTCGTAGAACAAGGTTAATTTGTTTAGAGTTAATAAAGAGGCCTCTGGCAAAATCACCTGTTTGATCAATGCTTCCTTCCCCTTTCCAATGATTTATTAATTCTTTACCACTCTTTTTTTAGATCTCACACCAGTCCTCAAATTCTTAGATTGAGGAAATCAATTATCCTAAATTCGAATGATTAACAGAAAGGGAGTTTCTAGTTTGTTTACGTTAGTGACATGATTTTGGCACTGACAGCAGTCTTCCGCTTCTGTTTTTGTCGTTAAATTTGGTTGAATTGATATACTGGAAAATGCGATATCTCTCTCGTTGCCATATTCACGCACAGTATAAATTTGTGCAAGGTCTTTGACATGTTTAACTGAGAGCACCATGACGTCCTGTCTCATATTTAGGCGTCTGCTGATCACCTCGCTTTGTGAAAATATGACGAATTATCTTATTCATTCCCTTCACATTTTAATTTCCCTAATGATATATAATGACGCTTTAAATGTGTAATAGGTATGTCGAGACTCATTGTCTCATTATAGACTCTGGCATCATGCTATGCCCAACGTGTTGTGAAAATAATTACGCTGCTCAGATTATGTTTATTCCATTATGCGATGATGAGAGGACGGGGGCTGATCGGTAAAACAAAATTGTAATGGGATTAACACATGCAGTGGCGTAGCAACTTAGGGGGCACGGTGGGCGTGTGTCCCGTCTCTCATAATTGCATGGAAAGAAAATAGGAAATGCAGATAGAGTCGGGGAAAGGGGAAGAAAGAGAAAGGGAGAGAAAGAAAGGCGAGAGAGAGATGCGTATATACGTGGTGGCACGCTGGTGTTGTGTACCAATAATCTATCCCCATAATTGAATAGCGGAAAAAAAGGAAAAGAGAGAGAGAGAGAGAGAGAGAGAGAGAGTGAGAGAGAGAGAGAGAGGAGAGAGAAAGGAGAGAGAGGGGGAGAGGGAGAGGCGTAGCGACATGAAAGCATGGTGGGCTGTGCCCTCTCCCTAAAAACCTGAATGGCGAAGAAAGAAATATAGAGAAAGCAAGAGAGAGAGAGAGAGAGAGAGTGGGGGGAGCCAAGTGAGGATGATTGAACTCTTCCCAAACCCGACTCGCACACGATGATTTTGTTCTCTAAAATTGCCATCCAATGATTCCCTCCCCCCCCCCCCCTTCAACAGGGAAAAACATGGGTATGATAACGTGCAGGATAAGGAAAGCAATATATGGCCTGTATGAGGATGTAGGGGATATGCAGCGAAGAGAATAACTCATGTTACATGCTTGGATCGAATTGTCATTTAATCCTTCACAGATCCCCATGAAGCAAGAGAAATTATTTATCTCTCTTTAAATCACTCAAATGTCAAAGTGAAAAACCCTATATTAAGCATAAAAAGGTAAGATAATTCGCATGTAAGGGATGAATATGTATGAAGGAAAATTAGTGATAATTTTGTAAAAGGGTCAAAAGAAATCGTGCCGCTGTAATAGCAAATTTGATATTCTACTTTATGATTATGAGGAGGAAAAAAAATTCAGCTGTATATGTCATGATATGTTCTGAAAATACTTGTGCTGTATCCAGACTTTAACCTAAGTTGGGGGAGGAAGACGGGTCTACATGTTGACTTGAAAACCTTTATTTCATTTCATTTCTTTTATTTTTACCATTAAAATTCAAAATAAAATACATAACAAATTAACAGCAAAATCGGAAGGACCCCAAGAAAAGCAAAGCTTGTGAGAATGGGGCCCTGTACAATGATGTCTAATATTGAAGCGCTTTCAACATTTTGGCATTTAAGTAGCAGTAGTCTGCCATTAATAGCATGCATAAATTTGTGTAGACCACCTCAAACACTAATAGGTTTCACTCAATTGTCGTTATAATAGAGGTAGCATTTTTTAACCTACAACCATGTTAAGACCTGTTCATCAAAATGGATATCAATATTTTGCTGAATAAGTAAGTTGCATCTAAAGAGAACCTTTAAATATCTTTCTCCAAACCTTCTAAAATAGGGACTGCAGTCTTAATATTAAATAGATGACATTAAGACACAGTGTAGTGATACATTAATACGTCATTAGCAGCTTGTCGCTGTTACTTTCCTTGCCCTTTCTCGCTGTTAACCTCTATTTGAGTCACGTTGACCTTAATGTAGAAATCATTAAGATTTTAAAGCACTTGAGTATAAATGGAATCATATTTTTATACCGCTCTCCGGAAGGGCACATTCGTATAATACACCATTACTGTAACAGGTACAAAACAGCCCACCCAAAAGCCCTTAATTTTGCCTATGAGTATAAGAAAGGTTTAACTTAAAATGACCTTATAATAACCAATGATATTATATTGCAACTTGGTATGAAATGCGACATTTTGTAAATATGACTAATGTATTTATATAGGGCAGTTCTTATTTGTTTGATACGAACTGGATTTTCCCTTTAACAAGTTGTCGCAGCTATGCCTTCTGGCTTGAAAAATAGTTTTGACCTCTTACAACCTTAAGCTCCCGCTCCCTCGTCTCAACCATTTGAGGTATGACCTTTAATTAACCATGACACTAAACATATATAGAACAGGTAGAAAACGCTTTAAGTCTACTTTGATAGCTATCACAATGAAATGAACTCTGCCTGGTTCATTCGCATACCAGGATGTGAATACCAGTACTTCTTCTTGGTATTTGGCGGTATCAGCTCGAAATACCACCGGCAAATGCGGGTTAATGCGCGGTCATGCTGTCACGTGGTCACTCAAACCGATCAATAGCGCCACGTCACGTGCACTCTCTTCACATCTAACGGAGATATAGTCCGAGTGTGTTTGTGACGTCACCGTGTGCCGTGGAGGAAGAATTGAGTCGGGCGAGGAAAGAAATTTCCAAAAGTCTGCGTGATACGTAAATTAACTGAATATTGTAAGAGGTATTGCTCCGTTATGGAATTTCTTTTCTAGCCTTTAATTGCAAGTATTACTAACATTTTGAATGTGATCCTAATGATTATGTTTAAGATTGTATATCATATCGTTATCTCTTGAATTTTATCAATCTACCATTTATATCACAGTCTTTTTTTGTATATATTTGTTGTTATAATTGATTTTACGGGCCTACTTAAACCACCAAAGAGATGTTGAAATAAGATTAATAAACAAACAACACATAAAACATGTTGTTTATCTTTTCTTTCCTTCATCTAATTTCCTTATTTTATTGTGTCTTTTCTTTGTCGTGCTCGTTGAATCGTTAACCCTAATTGTAAAGATACCAAAGTGTTCTTCATTTTAAACAGAGCCTGACATAATTCAATCTCTCCTGAAAAAATAACAAACCATTTCGCTGATTTCTTGATAAATAGCACCAAAAAGTAGTCATGCTGAGTTGTTATCTTTGCTATATCTTTTTACTGGAACTGCATTATCCTTTTTCCTGGTAAATATTTTCCCCCTTCCTATTCTTCGCGTCCTTATTTTTTAATCTGATATTTGATTTCATATAATTGTTAATTTCCTCTGAAATTGATTCTGCAGGTTTTTGTCTAAGACTTCGGCTTTCCAAGGTAGCCGCCGCGAATCACTTACAATTATAAGAAATTGAATCTTGAGTTTCGGTGGTCGAATTTCTTTCTGCACACACGAGGAATTACCTAAACATCTTTCCGAATCGTTCATCATTCAGAAGATAAGAAACTCGCCCCTCATATGGATGGTTTTGAACACAGATATTTGATAAAATACATAAAGATAATTTGTACATAAATAAATGAACAAAGAAGTAAGGAATTAAATGAATGAATAAATTAATAAATGCATAACCATTCGCCTTCTCTTCGGAGACGGGTGCGTCCACTTAAGACTACCGTACACAATGCATATGGAATCAAAAGTAGAAACCGTACTTCCTAAAACAAAATAAATAGAAGAAAGCAGAGAATACAAGTCATCTACCAAGCGCTTGACCACTTAAGTTAGATTTAATTTAATTTGATATGATCATTGGTAAAAGCATGCTTGCGAAGAGTACCACTAAAACACAAATGAAAAAGGTCGATGACCCATTACTTCTTCAATTTTCGGACGTTGGCGGAATTCCTTTACTCCTCACCTCCTCGAATTGAGATAAGTATTGCTGCACTCAAAGAAAATTACCGCGTCTTACCCATAATGCCCCGCGGGTATCTGCTCTATCGCCTGACGTTTTGGCAAAGGTCCTGCCGTGCATTAAGTCTTGAAAGATCAGGCGTGAATGCCGAAATGCCGTTGCATTTTTGTTCGGTCCAGCATCGGTCTACTTCTTATCATCTTCTATTTATATTTTTCGATTTCGTGTCAGAAAAGTTGCCTAAGGTTTAAGTTTAAAAGACATTTACTTCAAATGTACTATACCCTTAATTGTCATTATAGAGTACTTTTTAACAAATTGTATTTTCTCTATATTAAAATATATTTTCCTCTTGCATTTGGGCACTTTCAACTATTATTCTTAAGGGGGCTATCTTGACAAGACCGCCTTAATTTGTTATGGTACCCTTGTTACCCTGTACATGTTTAATTATTTACATCTTCTGTCCAGAGTTTCTGATTTGTATTTATGTATAATTATGCTTTTATTATTTAAATTAAGAAAATAAACGAAGTTCGCAAAAAAGAGATCGTTACTGATCAGCTTCAACGCGATACTGCTAGGTGACTCGAGCAGATAAATCCTTATCAAATTATATTTCAATTCCATAAGCTATCCACATCCATACTGACACACGTAGGCGTGTTAAAAATGTAGATAGATTAGATGGGCTGACTTTAAATGATTACATCATAAACTTTCATAATTCCTTTGCAATGAGGAATAACGGATGATTTTCATAACAGGATGTAAATTGATTTCCAAATAATTGTCGGGGGTGTTTGGGGGGGGGGGGGGGGTCTCGCCTGTCACTAACCATTTGTGTCCTAATGATCGGCCCCTCCCCCTCGTGACCGCGGTAGTAATAGGATTGTTATCATACAGAATATATTTTTAAGATATTAAAGACTATGCAATAAACATGCCGATCGCAGTTAATGAATGCACCATATTGAAAGGTTTTGTATTCATCGATATGTTTTCCAATTGAATTTAACATGATTGGTGTTCCATAACAGAGTGGTCATAAATTTGATCACTCAAAATAATTAACCACGAGTTTGATCTAGTTCTTAGTTGATTGGTTTTCGGGTATACGGTCTTTAAAATTGTCATTTTATTTTAATTACGTTGGACTAAAGCTACAAATTACATTGGACAAATTTGTTGCATCCAGTGCGGCATAACATTATCAACTCATTTGAAAACATTTTGTACAAGGATGCATTTAATGAAGAAGGGGTAGATTCCAATAGGCAAAAACGGTCATAAAACTCAAGTTTCGTATAATTCACATAACCACAACATTAAGCGTAACGTATTGCTGATAACTTGGTATTTCTAAAATGTCACTTTAATTCAAAAAGACAAAAAGAAACGCTCAGAATAACAGCTTTTGACAATATTATTCATCAGCGATTTTGATTAAGCCAATTTAAAAATCATTATTGTAAGTTATTTCGCACGCTTTCAGTGTGGTCGCAAAAGAAATTATATGTTTCTGCATGTACTTTCAATTTATTATAAGTATATTATGCATATCTGGCAACAGTCCAATGGACTGACGACCCGTGAGACAGCCAGCCAACTAGATTGACACCCCAGGAGTCCGACATTTTCGATCCATAATATTTTTAAAAACTTTCCAGGGGGGGGGGGGGGCTTACTAGTCTTATTGAACACACTTAAACCGATAAAACAAGAGACTGATATTTTGTTTTATCTTTCCTCATACTATCATTCCTTTGTCGAGATTGCGGGTCCTCGTTTTGACATGATAGACAGTTAAGTTTAAAAAAATACGAGATTTAGTGAACCTCGATGCATTCATATCAAATTCAACTGAAATACCTCAATCTACATTGAGTGTATACCCGACAGGAACAACGGGCTCATTTCTTGTTGGTATCACCAGCATTTTTCATTATCGCTCTGTCGTAAAACGCTGTCGTATATTGAACGAAATATTGAAGCACAATTATTTTGGTTGACATAGTAACTACGACTTTTATTGCCCCCTCCCTCCCTTATCTCTCTCTTTATTATCTCTCTCTCTCTTTCTCTCTCTTTATTATCTCTCTCTTTCTGTCTCCCCCTCTCTCCCTCTCCCCCCTCTTTTCTCTCACACTCTCTCCCCCCCCCCCCCCCTCTCTCCCCCCCCCCCTCTCTCTCTCTCCTCTCTCTCTCTCCCTCTCTTTCTCTCTCCATCTCTCTCTCTCCCTCTTTCTCTTTGCCTACTACCTCCACTATTTAATTCCTCTTTTCTCCTTCTTTGCCATGTATGTTTGACTGATTATGTCCAAGCTCGGTGCACCAAGGAAAGAATTGGGTTACTTGTAAGGTCAAGATGAAATATTATTCGTATGTCTAATTTTGAAGTATGATGTTAGTTTAATCGTCCTCATCTGTGACGTCATAATATTTTGTTACGTCAAAGTGATAAACAATTACTACCCTAAGCACGTCATATTGTTCTCACACATCGCTCACATGTTCACATCTTCTCTCCTTCGTCATTATATTACTATTAGTACAATTATGCTGTAGTCATTTTCTTTTTAAGATGGATTATTAAATGCATTGTTTACCCATCGGAACACTTCGATGTCCTGTTATTCTTCACATTACATACTGATTAATATGTGTTTTCCTTAATGACTGAAATATGTCGTATCACGGAACACCTCCCAACAACCCCCCCCCCCCCCCCCCCCCCCCCCCCCCCCCCCCCAACCCTTCTTTCTGTATCGCTCTCTCTCACCCTTTCTCTCTCTCTCGCTCTTTCTTTCTCTCTCTCCCTCTCTCTCTCTTTATTTTGTTTTCTCTCTCTCATTATATTTCCCTTTCTCTCTCTCTCTTTCTCTCTCTTTCTCTCTAATGTATCTCTCTCTCTTACATAACCATAGCTGATATTTTCACGTTTATTTGTATATTAGCTGCATTACTTTCATGTTGTATATTTTTCCTTTCTATTTGAAAATAAAAGGGGTCAAAAAAGGTAAAAAGTGTATCGAGTAATATAATTTATTTACATCCCTGTATTATATTTCAGGAGAAACATGCAGTAGTATGTTAATCTGTGTCAATACTGGTTATTGTTATCTTTACTCTTACACTCAATTATCTATGTTACACTACAATTTTCAAATTTGTTATCCAATGTGTAAACAAATTGAGAATGAGCCCATTTGTTTGGATTGAAATTAATAAAATTTGAATTTGAATTTGTAAGGATGAGGGCCAAGGGGGGGGGGGGGGGGTTCGCGTCTTTGATCTTCATCAAAGACAGGAAGGTCCTCCAACCGGACCCTCTTTTTCTCGACTCAATTGCCGATGACGATACATGAGGAAGTGCCCTAGATTATAAAAATATTTTTATTTAAAAAGAAACGATGCAACGAGCCCCCAAAATAGACCCAACTACATAATTTCCCTACGTACGTAATCTAAATTATGCCCGGTCTTTTTGTGACATCACATTTTCTTGACAGTATTTGGCGGGGACTACCGCGGTGTGCATTGATCGCTTTTGGCTTGCTCAATTAGGTGTTAACACTTAATTGAATTCTTTGACGAGCAATTATTAAAGGTCCATAGTTTGGATTTCCGGCCGATTCCGGAGGAGACAAATACCGCCCCCTCCGGCGTAATCAACGAGAATTATTAGATATTGCAAAGTGGCGGCGGTTTAAAAGGGGAACTCGTCTCTGAAAAGAATTCAGCTACTGTGAGTTACATAATTGCGAGACTGATTGGTAACGTTTAGAAAGCTCATTTCTCATTTAACGGTATAATTACGATATAATAGCCTGTTAATATTATAAAGATAGGATTCTGTAAATCAATTTGACGGAAGAAACAAATTAACAATACAATGTGAAGTACTTTCATCATTAATGGATGCAACATGCCGAGACGCATGGTCGATAAAAGTAGGTTAAAGTACTAATTAATAATAATAAATAATAATAACAGCGGCGCTTATAAAGCGCTCACCACCGAAGTCTTCTACCGCTAAAAATATCACGTCTGGCCAAGAATCATTCATGAATTGAAAAAAAAAATTAACAGCTGGATATATACCTTTCATATTTGAAAAAATAAACGAAAAGTGTACCGTACAATAAATATTTTCACATTTTGTTTCCATATAGCTTTTACCAAGATCAATCTGTCCTGCCATATCCCTGCACCTGATAACTGCTGAACGGAAACATCCCGACAGCTCCTGAAACCGACTTCCCAAAACCGATCATGTAGGTCTCGTGAGCCCTCAGAAAGACTTGCTCAGATATTGCGCATAAAGCATGCAATGCCACAACGACAACAATTTAAAGTTACACCAGGACCGTCTTATAAAGAATTGATATTAATAGCATCTTATTTGCGATAGATATCAATCGCAACAATGTACATACGAAATAGGAGACTGTAAAGTTGCGATTGATTGGAGGACTTGCGATTGATTCGGATTAATCGCAACTCTTTACTCTTTTTTTATAATGTACATTTCAAATATATTCATTTAATGGGCTTATAATTGAACTGAAAATAATAAGGGGTGATTTGTAAAGCAAAACATGGGCGTGGCCCAATTTCTTCTGCCTATAGACCGGAACGGAAAATAATTGTAAAACCCATCCATTAACGACAGAGAATAAAACAACTCAAGAATTAAAGTTGTACTGACCCCTTTACCAATATTTAAAGACGTTGGATGACAGGTGGTTGCCCTTAGTTCGCTAATTTTTAGATTGTAATTACAAGTACAACGTCACTGGCTAGTTTCTAGCATAGACGTTCAAAACCGGGGAGAGGGCTGCTGTAGCTCCAATATTCAGACAAAATTTATTTCATAGTTGGGCAACTATCACTTCATATTTTGGTAGAAAAACTTTTAAAAATCGTATCATATTAAGGAGTGCATATATATATATATATATATGTCATCAGGTAATGTCGTTGTCACAGTAGCGATTTTTTTTTCTTTCTCGCTCGCTCTGTTAACTCTCAAACTATATCTTTGAGAAATTATTATTAGGGCGTCAGCCTCACCCACTTGCAAAAATTTCCCCTATTCTCCCTATAAACAACAGTGTTTCAAAAAACATCAGGCATTAATAATAATAATAATAATAATAATAATAAAAACGTTACTTATAAAGCGCTTACCACCGAAGTCTCTAAGCGCATTACTACATGGATGCTATTTAAAACGAAAATGACACGTTCTACTAATTCTTGCCAGAAGAAAAAGAAAAGAAAAACAAGGAGGGGGGCACATAAACCTTAGGTTGTTGACGTATTTGTGACTTTCGTTTCATTTAATGAAGCGGTTTCATAAAATATGTTTCGGAAGATTTCGAATAAAATAATCAAAATGCCTCCTCCGTAATTTGCAATAACCTGCTGTAATTTTGATGAATTCCGTCTGTCATAAAATACATCTTTTGTCGGATACTCTGCGCTATTTATAACAGCTCTTTCATGATTTTTACACCTAGTCGAAGGGCCAATATAAACTGAGTAGGGCCTGTTTTCATCAGCTTGAGTTTGCCAACAACCCGCTCTTTTCAGACTCGGGATATTATCCCGAACTTCGAAATTGCGTCCTCATCAGACCAATACGCTCAACATAATTATACTAGCTCAGACCGGCGTAAATTAGTCCACTATTTCCCAAATAGCGGGATATTTTGGAAAGAAGACCAAGATTTCTCGGGATATTTTCTCGACCAAATTTCCCGCCAATTGCAGCTGCTTGGGAGTGTTTCACAAAGATTCTAAGTCGAACTTAACTCTAAGTTGGACTTAAATATTATGAAGAGCCATTTCATTTGTACCATTATAATGAAAAGCAAAAAAAATGATTATTTTAGACTTTTCATAAATCCCACATCAAGAACATGAAATATTCCATAATAATAACATGTTATGCCTTTTAAAAATAACCTTTACAAAATATCTTCAAGGATGCTAACGGCTTTCCATAACTATTAAGTCCAACTTAGAGATAAGTTCAACTTAGGATCTTTGTGAAACACCTCCCAGGTTGATGAAGACGCAAATTAACTGGCTAATTTGCGATCGTGGCAGTTAAAATAGCGTTTATTTGGCAAACTCGAGCTGATGAAAACAGGCCTCATATATATAGGTCTTCGGCGTTAAAAGTGCCTTCGGAATGCGAATTCATGTTTTAATAACCGAGACTGCAAGCAACTTCAGATATGGGGCAGTGACTTTTTTTTTTTGCTCACGCACATTCCTGTTCTTTTTCTTCTTACTTTGTCCTCTTTTAATTTTCCTTCTCTGGGGGTGTTTGAAATTTTTCTTCTGTGATAATATAACGCCTGTTCAATTCGTGGGTGTGTTTTTACTATTAAATATTAGGGCCTTTTACTAGACAAAAGCTAAGATAGAATGAATATTATAGTTTTGTTATATATCTTTGTCAGTGCATGGATGACAGTGAGTTTGAAGTTGG